>JAWWEW010000442.1:0-11239 GCA_035583185.1 Anabacerthia variegaticeps | reverse complement strand
TTTTTGTTTTTGTTTTGTTTTTTTTGGGTTTTTTTTTTTTTGGTTTTTTTTTTTTTTGGTTTTTTTTTTTTTTGGTGGAATGTGGGCTCTTCTGTTCAGCAGAGTGGCCATAATGGCAAGACACTTATCCCCAAACCCAGGACCCTGGTGCTCTCCACAGGCTGGGAGGGGTTCCCACTTTAATCAGTGGTGGGGATTGGACCAGCTGAACATCTTGGAATGCTGTTTGTCTTTGGAGCAAATTCAGGTGCCTGGATTCATGGGAAAGTGACACCTGTGAGGAGCTGGGGTTTGCCTTACAGCATGGCTACCTCTTGGGCTGGATTTGCAGAGAGCAGGAGGACTCCTGCAGCCCCTTAACCTGCCCCAGGGAACTTTTCTTCGTTGTAGAAAACAGAGGAAAGGGATCTTTTGCACAAGCTTGTGTATCTTGGGGAGTTATCCAGCACCCTAGAGACCCTCAGCCAGATGTCCTAGAAAAAACATCACCTTGCACTTTTTGGTAGAGGGTCCCAAGCTGAACTTAAGACTTTAGGTGACCCAAACCTTCTCCTGGAGAAGAATTATTTTCTCCTCTCAGGCCACAAGTTGTGTCTACTGGGACAAGTTGAACCTTCTCATTGCCACTTTCTTCTCGATCAGCATCTTCTCCAGGTGTTCAGAGCCCTGACCACTTTTTGGCACGGGTGCAGGGACTGTCTCTGGTTTTCTGAGACACACAGAGGGACCCTTTAAAATAAAGTCCTTCTCTGTGCTATTGGGCACAGATGAAATACCTCCCCTGGTGCCAGGAAGGAAGACAAGTATGGGCCAAATCTGGTCAACAAGGAAATGGGGGATAGGAAGAAGCTCTCTGTCTTTCCATCCTGTTCCAGCAGCACCTTCCTGAACAGCATCCCTAGCACTGACTGAGAGTTTTGACTTAAAACTTTGCTTTAAGGGAGGGAAAGTGAGATGTGCTTTATATGATGGTGGGGCAACACTGCAGTTTGTGCTTTTCCAGTGCCCTGGGACTTTCTGCTCTCTGCCTTTCCCAAAAAAATGAGCTCATGCTCTTTCCCATCTGTGCTGGTCCATGACTCCAATTCTCTTCATCTAATGTACTTGGAATAAAGTTGGGCTGGTAGAAATCCCCTTTTTTCATAAACAGCCCCTCTTCCCAGAGTCTCTGAGCATAGCTCCCTCTGGTCTTCCCCTCTGCTCATTTGAGCTATGTAAACACAAGGTGACCTGTCCATGGGATTTATTCTCCTGCTGGGATTAAGCTCTGGTACCCAGAGATCCATGTAGCCCTCTGTGGGGAAACCAGGCATCTCCTGTGGTCCTTGCAGCCAAGGACTCATCCGAGCAGAGATTCTTCCCCCAGAAGTGGGGCAGCCACATATTTACTGAATCAGCATCGGCTGCTGCCCTTATCTCACAGGAGCTCAGCCTTTGGAATCCCTGGCATTTCCATGAAGTGCCATTTTCAAGGTATTTTAAACACATGGGAGAAGTCCTGGACCTGCTGGCAGCAGCAGGGATGGGGCATTGCCACCTAAGGGAAAAGCAGGTTTTATACTGGCCCACAGATCTTCTCACAGGTGGGTTTTGGGAATGTTGAGTCAGGTACAAGCTAGTCCCAGGTCCAAACCCCGTGGGATTTCTGCTACGATTGGTCTGGTCAACCTCTGCTCTCTTCCTTTTTCCAGAAATGCTTCAGCTGTTTTAGCTCAGACATCCAAATCAGGGGTTTATGTTGTCCCTAGGGTTTTTCAGGGACATCCTGAAAGATGGAGAGGGATTTGGGGTATGAAAAGGGGCACCCCTTCTATGGAGCCAAGGGGATTCTGGCAGCAAAACAGAGTAGAGACACTTGAAAGAAGGGACAGAAACTCCATAATAATAATGATAATGAGGCTTGTAATAATATATATAATTAAATAACCCCATTATTATGGGGTTAATAAATAATGAGGCTTGAAAACCTGTAGAATTTCTTTTGAAGCAGCTTTCCTTTTTCTCACCAGGCCCCTTTCCCTGAAGACAAAAGAAGAAACACAATAGAAAGAGTCGGGGAAGGACAGCAGAGATAAAAAGGAATGGTTGGGGCTCTGACCTCACTGCTGATGCTGAAACCAGAGGGCTGTTGAGCCCCTGCTGAGAACACCCACACTTGTGACAGTGGTGAGGGCCCTTCATTGCTACATCCCGGCCCCGCTGAGAGCAGGGGATGCACAAAGCCCACCTTTGGGATCAAACTGTGAGCTGTGATCAAACATGTGGGCTGCTGGGCCCCCACCACATCAGCACCCAAGCAGAAAACCAAAATCCCAGGGGGACCAACAGTGCCAGGCTGGGATGGTCCCCGGGATTTGGGATCGTGGACCCTGCTCTCCTCATTGCTGCTACCTCCCTAGCAGCCTTGAAAAGCCCTTTATCGCTTTCTAACCTAAACAAGTCATTCTGTACCCGTCTCCCCGTCTCCAGCTTCTGCTGAGTTTTGTAAACAACATCCCCGAAGAGGCTGCTGAGGATGTTTGCTCTTGCCTTGGGCAGCCTGGGAACGGGGAGTCCCGGCACCCCGGAAATGACGGGGTCGTGCCTCCCCTCTCCCTGCGCCCACGAGGGCTGCCCCTTGGGTGCCATTGGCCCCCAAAGGGGAGCCCAGGGGCAGATGGCTCCTGCTCCTGGAGGATTATAAAGGCTGAAGGAGCAGCCCCAGTCCTCCGTGCCAGGGTTTGCTGGAAGAAGGAGGCATGGGACTCGAAGGCAGCTTGATTCTCACTCTTCTCTGCTGCGCGGTGGGCAAGGTGGCTGCCTACCCACCCTGGGATTTCTCCTGGGGCGACCCGGCGAGCCGCGAGGCACGGGCAGACCCCAACACCTGGTCCTGGGTGGGGGAGCCCCTAGCTCCAGGGACCTACAGGCAGCATCCAGTGATGGTGCAGTGCCAGGAGGCTCAGCTGGTGGTGACGGTGCACAGGGACCTCTTCGGCACCGGCCGCCTGGTCAACGTGGCTGACCTGACGCTGGGGCCGGCAGCGTGCAAACATTCCTCGCTCAACCGTGCCCACAACACCGTCACCTTCACCGCCGGCCTCCACGAGTGTGGCAGCACTGTGCAGGTAAGATCTTCTCCCTCGCACTGCTTCCTCCAGTCCTGGCATCCCACCTGGCTCCCCTGTCCACTGGAACAGCTGCAGGGGCTGTGCACCAGGCAGCCCCTGTGAGGCCGGGGAGCTGCAGGTGTTGGATGCAGAGCACCATAGAAGAACACCCCAGGGGAAGGATGGGCAGGTATTTTCCCCCTAAGCTGGAGCATTTTTCCTACTGCTGCTTTGCCCGTTTCACTGGATGGCACAAAGCCATTTCACTCATTTGACTCATTTTGCAATCAGACCTATTTCACTAATGTTTTAGCCTATTAGTTTAACTCGTTGAGAACACAGCAGGGCTCCTTCTCCATCCCTTTTTCCCCCTTTTCTTTGGATTTCCCCAGCATTTCCAGTTGGGGAAGGCTGGATACGTGTCCTGGTGGTGGTGCTGCGGGTGGGGGGTGGCCTCTCCAATGGCATCTCAATGCTTTTCTGCCCAGATCACGCAGGATTCTCTCATTTACCGCACACTGCTCAACTACGACCCCAGCCCTGCCAGCAACCCCGTCATCATCCGCACCAACCCTGCCATCATCCCCATTGAGTGCCACTACCCCAGGTGAGGCCTTCCTGCCCTCGGTGTCCCCACCCTAGTCCCTGGGGGTCAGTATGGGGCCATATCCTGATGCACGGTGGTCCTTATCCAGGAGGGAGAACGTTAGCAGCAACGCCATCCGGCCCACCTGGGCTCCATTCAACTCCATGCTGTCGGCAGAAGAGAAGCTGGTGTTCACCCTGCGCCTCATGAATGGTAGGTAGGCAGCCATACCAAGCAGTAGATGGGGATTTGCCACCTTTTTCCAGTGCAAGAAAGTCCCCCAGCACCCCACTGGGGACACCACGGCATCGGGCTTTGCTCCTATGAGAACCTGGGGACAAGCAGAGCCAACGCCTCTTTGTTGTCACCCCTTGCAGAGGACTGGAGTGCTGAGAGACCTTTCACCGGCTTCCAGCTGGGCGATGTCCTCAACATCCAAGCAGAGGTGGGCACCGAGAGCCACGTGCCACTGCGACTGTTTGTGGACAGCTGTGTGGCCGCCCTCAGCCCCGGTGCTGACTCCTCACCCCACTACACCATTATCGACTTCAATGGGTGAGCCCCGGGACACGTGGGGTGGGTGGGGGATCCACCGGGATGCTGACTATCCCCCTGCAATCCCACACCAGGTGCCTGGTTGATGGGAGATCAGATGACACCAGCTCTGCCTTCATCACCCCCCGACCCCGAGAGGATGTGCTGCGCTTCAGGATTGATGTCTTCAGGTTTTCAGGGGACACCAGGAACCTGGTAAGGCTGCGTGTCCCCTGCCAGCCCCAAAACCAGCTGCTGTCCCTGCTGTCCCTGTCTCTGCTGTCCCTGCAGCTGGGTCCCCACCTCTCTCCTTTCCTTCCCTATAGATCTACATCACCTGCCACCTGAAGGTGACCCCAGCAGATCAAACCCCGGATCCCCTGAACAAGGCTTGCTCCTTCAACAAAGCCAGAAACACGTGAGTAGATGCTGTGCCGGGATGTGGCACACCCAGAAACGTCCCAAGCAACAGCCCACAGCCCTGGTATGGCACAAGGAATGGGGCACAAATGTTCTGTGGGTGCCACGAGGGAATCTGGTGACGATCTTCCCACCCTGCTACAGCTGGGCCCCCGTGGAAGGCACCCGGGATATCTGCAGCTGCTGCGAGATGGGCAACTGTGCGTCCCCACCACTGTCCCAGGGTCTCAACCCCCTTGAGCGATGGCCCGGCCGCCGCTTCCGCCGCCACAGTGACAAGGGTAAGGTCCTCTTGGGGACAGAGGGGACGACCCGGGGTGGCAGGATGAGCTTCACTGCTCCGTCCTCCCTAGGGGAAGAGGCTGAAGCTGACGTGGTCATTGGTCCCGTTCTGCTCTTGAGGGACCCAGGCACGGCAGGACAGCGAGAGGAGGATGGTCAGGGTGAGTTCCTGCTGGATGTGCTGCTGTGATGTGACCCCAGTGGCAAGCAGTGACACCCCTCTTGGTTTTCCAGGTGGGGAGACGGCCGTGCTCAGCGTGGGGACGGGGCTGCTCTGTGTGGTGGCTGGCGTGGGGCTGGCGGGCACCGTGCTGGCCATCAGCGTGGGTCGCAGGAGGTGCACCCGTGCCTCCGTGTGAGCTTGGGGCACAGCTGAATAAAGCCTGGGAAGGACAAACCGTGTCCGTGGTGCTCCCTCTCCCCCGGCAACGCGTGGACATGGCTTGGGGGGAGCATCCCTCCCCAGGACATGGAAGTGCTGGAGCCCCCAGCTTCAGGGGAGTGCCCCGACATCTCCACCTGTGTTCCAGCCCTTGCTGAGGCTCGGTATTGGAGTGGTCCCAATTATGAGTGACATGGGGGACAGTCCCCTCGCCCTAGAGGAATTCCAGATGGGCTTCCTGGCCTTGTCACTGCTCCTGGGGGGAACGGGGAGGAGGACAGGGTGCAGAGCCCAGCCTGAATGGTCTCAAGGGTGAGTTGGGCCGCACCAGCCCTGCAGGGCTCTGGGAACAGCCCTCACAGACCCTCTCCATGCCCTTTCCACGGGATTTATTTCAGCTCCAGCCTCAGCATTTCCTTTACTCCAGCATCGCTCTGGGTCTGGCTCCAGCCCCAGGGGCTTTATTCCAGCCTCAGGGCCTTCATGTCCCCTCCAGTCCCACAGCTGGTGTTTCAGGCTGAGCCCCTGTCCTACAACCTTTATTTAATAAACATTTTATATGTAATAATAGCAGAATTAAAAAAAAAAGAAAAAAAAGGTAAAAACCATGGGAATAACAAATCTAAAATGCAATAATACAATAAAACACAACGGTAGGATAAAACAATAATAGAATACATAATAGAATAATAACAGGAAAGTAAACCAGCTTTATTTTATTTAATTTTAATAGTCGACGCTCACGGCGCACCAGCGCCACCTCGCGGCCGCAGGCGGGCACTGCAGCTCCCCGCAGGACCCGGTCCCAGAGCCCCGCAGGATCAGTCCCAGAACCCCGCAGGGTCGGTCTCAAAACCCCGCAGGGTCGGTCCTAAAACCCCACAGGGTCAGTCCCAGAGCCCCGCAGGGTCGGTCTCAGAACCCCGCAGGACCCGGTCCCAAAACCCCTCAGGGTCGGTCCCAGAACCAATCAGGACCCGGTCCCAAAACCCCGCATGGCCCCCGGGACAGGGCGGTGTGTGAAAACCGGGATGGTGAATGGGCCAGCGAATGGTGCGGGCGGTGCTTGTACAGCCAGGGCGTGGTTAAAGGGGGTCTGGTTTGGGAACGGAGGGGCGGTGGGGGGGACACAGGGGAGGAGATGGGAATACATGGGAGGAGATGGGGGGACAAGGGTGAATGAGGAGGACACAGGGCTTGGGGGGGACAGGATGTGGAAGGCAAGGAAAAGGACATGGCAGTGGGGTGTGATGACAGGGCCCACACACCCTCCCCAGTCCAGGCAGCCAGAGATGAGCATTTGGGGTGTCCTGGGGAGTCCATCCTTCCCATCTCCCCATGGGTTGTGGCCTTTGGTCCCCAGAATCCAGGATTAAAGGACAACAGTCATCTCCCAAGAGAGATCCCCATCCTGGATGGCCCAGAGTCTTGGTCTTTGTAGTGCCACTGTGGCCTCAGTTAAAACACCAACCCCTCAAAGGCAACGTGTTTTAATGATTTCTGGTTGTAAAGCTTGTGAAAATAACAATAACATTAATAGTAATAAAAATAATAAAACAAGACTTCCAGTCATCTCAAGGACTCTCCGTGTTTACAAAAGTCAGACAGACAGAGCAAGTTCCCCGTTAAAGGTGAGGGGATTTCCAGCACCTTTGGTCCCAAAAGTATCCGGAGCATCCCGGGCGTGGTAGCCGCCTCTAAAAGAGGGGTCAAGCATCCTTGTTAGGACACCACCTCCAAATCCAGGCTGTCTTCTTCCCCCTGGGAAACATGGAATGGCTGGAGACCCCTCCCAAAAAATCCCAAAGGGGTTAAGGACTACAGAGCTAATATGCATTTACATCATTACACAGCACTTATGGATCCCTGCTTTTATTCCAGCTAAAACCCAGCACTGGATCCTTTGAGGAAATGGTAAAAAACCCCAAGATTAAAGAAAAGTTATGTATAAAAAAATTTCAAAGACTCATTCTGGCTTCCCCTCCTTTTAATGTGAAGGCACTGGGTTTTTTTTGGCAGGGGGGGTCTTGCGTTGCTGCTAGTGGGCTCTGGGGTCTCTGGTGGGATAGAGGAGCTCAGGTACTTTCTGAAGAGGGGCTGAGGCAGGTGGCATCCCTCTGGCCCTGCTCCCATCAAGATCTGAAAGAAAAGACAATGAAATCCCAGAAAATTCAATATCAACATCCCAAAAGGGAGTGAGACACCAACCCCCAGTCCCACCACTGGCCATGGAAACATGGATGGAAGGAAGGAAGGAAAAAAAGGAATTAAACCACTAAGGTCCAACCCCCAACTGTTTTTTTCTGATGGCCAAGAGAAGAACAAAGGAAGATAGATGGAAAAGAAGGACATGGAAGGACACATGGCCGTCTCCTTACTGGGAAATCTTGCAGTTTGTCGTGGAGACATAGCGTCCAGTGTAGTGGATGTTGCACCTCACCACATTGTTGGTGAAGTCTGACTCCAGGACGATGTATTTGGGATTCACTTGAACCTAAAAATGGGGGAAAGGGAAGGAAAAACACCCCCAAGAAACTTAGTAAGAGGGGGAACAAGCAGCGCCTAAACCCATGTTAAAGGGATGCCACCAAAGAAAGTCCTGAACATGATGGTTGGAAGATTCCAAGCCAACCCAGATCAGGAATATTTGCCCCAAAGGTCTCCCCCAAGGACCCTGGCCACCTTCAAGACGTAGTTCCCTGGCTGCACATCTGTTATATCAATCCACTGGCAGTCGATGTCAGCGTTGTAGGTATCATAGCAGCCCGGGCTCAAGCCCTGTGGAGAGAAAAGGGGCTTCAGGTGTGTTGGGGAGGGAGTGAACCCTGAGCAGGCCCTTCCACCAGCCCCACCAAGGTCACCTGGGTGTGGGAGGTGCAGGCGTAGCGCTTCAGGTTGCCAAAATCACAGGTGGTGTCCTCCAGGCAGAAACTGGCCTTGTGGCCCTCAGCCACCTTCCTGCCCGTGGTGGCATCTAGCAGGTCATAGTGGCTGAACTCATCCATGCTGTGGTAGTGTCTAGGGATGGAGAGAGGTGAGTCAGGGTGACCCCCAAAATGATGCTCTCCCCTCCCCAGATGTGATTCTGGGGGCTCCCCATCAACACTGGGTCCACAGCAGCTTTCCAGCTCCCTCCTTGGGGACATTAATTGCAGGAGCATGGTGGCTTTAGGGACATGAGGCGAACCAAGGTGATCCGCTGCCACCAAGATCTCAAAGCAAAGCTGCACAACAGGGGAAATGCCACTTAAAAGCCTTAAAGCTGACACCAAAAGGTAGGCTGATAGAGGGGAGGTTGGGTGGGGGGACTCACTGGTGGCAACTGTGCCACTCCCAGCTGTGCCGGGGCCGGCTGGGCAGGAAATCGGCCGTGCCCTGGTTCTTCACTCGCTGGGGAAACCGCAGCAGCACCCGCACGTCGTAGTCGGTGGCTTCGGGGGTGTAGGCAGTGCTGGGGACATCAGGGAGGGTCAAACCCAATGTCCCCTCAGCCCCAGCCCCGGGGGGACAGCAGCCCCCCAGGTGCAGGGTGTAGTGTCAGCCCTGGCACCCCGAGGAGGAAAATCCCCAGCGAGCACCTCTGTAGGGAGAGTTTCCTCCATGGAAAATGAAATGATGAAAAAAGGACGAGGGAAGCAGCACCCACCACACACCTTCTGCCATGTTTTGCTTTATTCTTCCCTTTGCTCTTCCCTTTCCCCTTCCCTCTTTGCTTCCCTTTCCTTCTCCTATCCATTCTTTTCCTTCAGCCCCCTTCCCCTTCCCTTTCCTTTTTCCTATCCTTTTCTTTCCCTTTTCCTTCTTCTCCTCCATCCTTTTTCTTCATCCTTCTCCTTCTTTCCCGTTCCTCTTCTTTCCAATTTCCTCTTCCCTATCATTCCCTTCCCCATCCCTCTTTCCTGTTCTTCCCTTTCCCCTTTCCTCTTCTCTTTCTCCTTTCTTTCTCCCGCCCTCCATCTTTCTCCTTCATCCTTTTCCTCCTTCCCCTTCCCTCCTCCCTTTCCCCTTTCATCCCTCGCCTTCATCCTCCATCCTCCCCTATCAGCACATCCCCTATTCCAATCCCCAGGTGCCCCCTCTCTCCACCCATGTCCCCATAACTCGCTGCCCCAGGTCCCCCCCTCTCTCTTCCCTTGTGTCCCCATCATCCCCTCATCCCAGGATGCCCCCTCTCTCGCCCATGTCCCACTCATCCCAGGACCCCTCTCCCCTTCCATGTCCCCCTGTTCCCATGTCCCACTAACCCTAGGCTCTCCCTCTCTCCCCGCCGTGTCCCCATGTCCCCCTCATCCCAGGACACATTCCACTCCCAGGAAAGCTGCTCCTACCTGGCCAGGCACTTCTCCTCGGCAGCGCAGCGCAGCGAGTACAGGTGAGCTCGCTGCACGTAGGTGGATGCTTGCACATAGTTGGGGTCCGGCACCAAGTCAGGGAGACCTGTCAGGAGGATGGGGACAGCCCTGAGGACAGGGACAGGGCTTGGGGACAAGGCTTGGGGACACTGCAGCCTCCTCCTCGAAGCAGCCAAGGCAGGGAAGTTTTCCTTCTATCACCACCACGTTTTTTTAATTTTAAGCTGCAGATGGAAAATCCTTCCTTCCCCTCCCCTTCGCTCCCGGCTCCTGCTGGCAAATCCCAATCCTCCATTTTCCTACAGCGGGATTGCTCAACCGGTCCTCCTGGAAGCGATTACACCCAACCCTGCCCGGTCCCTCTGCGAGGGACTTTGCAGTTCCCCCGAGCCCCCCACCCCATGGCAGTCAGGGACAGGGGGTGACATGACCCCCAAAATACGAGGATCCCTATTTCCTGCCCTGTTTCCTGTTTTTCACCCCAAAACAGGGGTGAAAGTGAGGTTAGTTCTGCTAACCCCAGAAAGCCCATGCCGGTGTATCCCTCATCTCCTTTAATTCCTAACACTTCCCTGTGCTTGGGGCCACACTGAAGAGAGCTGCGACAGACAGTTAGACATGGGCACAGGCAGGGGCTGCCTTGGTTTCCAAAATCATTGTGGAGCCCCAGTGGAGCTGGAACTTCCCCCCACAGTACTGTCCTTTCACACCTCCCCATCCCAAAGGTTCCTCCACCACCACTGATCCAGAAAGTGCTCTGGCATCTCTCCCTCAAGAAGGACTGGGAGAGGGGGAATGCTCCCCAGGCACTCTGTGCCTCAGTTTCCCTTCTCCCAGCCCTCTGCAAAGTCCTGCTCCACAACAACCTCTGCTTAGGCTCTGTCCTTCCTACAAGCTCATCAGCCTGTCCCCATCCCCATTCCCATCCTTGTCCCTGTCCTCTTCCCCATTCCTGTCCTCCTGCTCCTCCCCATCCACAACCACATCTCCAACCTTGTCCCCACCCACAACCCTATCCCCATCCTTGTCCCCATCCCTGTCCCCATCCCATCCCCATCCTCATCCCCATCCTCACCCCTCAACCTTTTCCACATGCCCATCCTAATTGTCATTCCCACCCTCCTTCCCATCCCCATTCCTGTCTCCATCTTCAAGGCCATTTCTATCTTCACACCTTATCCCATCCCTGTCCTCATGCCCATCCCTCTCCTAATTCTCATCCCCATCCCCATCTTCACCCTTCATCCCCTTCTGCTTCCCCATATTCATATTCATGCTAAGCACCCTCCCCATCCCTGTCCCCATCTTCATCTCCATCCCTGTTGCCATCTTCATCCCCATCCTCATCCCCATGCCCGTCTTCACACCTCCTCCTCATCCCCTTCCTCATCCCCATCATCGTGCTCAGCTCCCTCCTCCATCCCAATCCCTGTCCCTATTCTCATCCCCATCTTCATCGCCATCCCTATCTTCACCCCTCATCCTCTTCTGCATCCCCATCCTCATGTCCAACCCCATCCCCACCACACTCCTTCAGGCCCCTCCAGAGCATCCACAGCCATATATCCCTGCTAACATGTGATGCTGGGCCCTT
>JAWWEW010000441.1:0-11248 GCA_035583185.1 Anabacerthia variegaticeps | reverse complement strand
CTTCCCTTCCATTCCCTTCCCTTCCCTTCCCTTCCCTTCCCTTCCCTTCCCTTCCCTTCCCTTCCCTTCCCTTCCCTCTCCCTTCCCAGGCAGGTTTCACATCCCAATGCACAGCGTTTACAATCCAAAGGAACTCACTTTTGCCACTGCACATCCAAAAAAAAGGCAATTTTGTAGTATTTTCCCCCTGCCAGAACAGAGGGTCACTGTGCACCAAACCTCCTCCCGAGTGCTTCTGCACAAGGTTATAAAAGACAACTTGCTGGCATATTTTCCCTGGGAGCTGTGCTGCTTGCAGGGGATGTTTCCTGCACTGGGAGCCAGCCCCTGTGCAGCAGTTTGGGCTGCTGAGCCTCCTTTTGCTCTGTGTATTTAATGTGACCTCTCTCAGGCTTGAAAGGCAGAGGAAGCTGCACCAACAAACACGGCCACGGTGTGAGGACATAAAACCCCCTTCCTTTAAATCCTGACAGAGCAGCAAGGAGGGGAAATCACACAGAGATTCTGTGCTCACAGTCACAGGAATAGCTGAACTTAAGTCTTTTTGCTTCGAGGGAAACTTCAGCTGAGATTGTGGCCTTTGAAATTCTCTTTAGAGCGTTGATCCCGTCCCTTTTATCATCCTCCACGAGAAGCAGCACTGAAGTCCAACAGATTTCACCCAAATAAAGGGGCAGAGGTGGAGAACGTGCCCCATGAGGAGGAGATGCTGGGCTATTGATTTATTGGCTATTTATTGACATTGGCTATTTAATGAGGAGCACAACTAGAGGCAATCTCTGCTGTCATTCAGCCCACAGTCCCCCAGCTTGACTAGTGGGAAGTGCTCCGAACTGGGATTCCTGGAGAGGGCAGGTCAGAGCACTGGAGAAGGGCAGCAGATGACTTCCTGAGTGCTGGCAGCAGCCAGAGCCACCCAGGTGGAGAGGAGAAGCAATTGCCACCCTCCAGGGCAGGAGGGGATTCCTCAGAAGGGATGGAGAAGGAACTCCAGGGGCGTTGCACAAGTGGGGGATGCTCTGACCACCACCCAGAGCCATCCCCACTGACACCTGGGGGAGCCTGGGCTTTCCAGGGCTCTGGGGAGAGCTCTGGAAGGTTCTGAGGAGCCCCGGTGTGATGGGAAGAGCTGTGTCACTCCCCCCAGTCACACAGAGACACCAGGCTCATCCCAGCACACATTCCTGGTCCGTGACACACCACACAGGGCTGGGCAGCAGCACGGGGCAGCACAGCAGAAGCACAATTGTATCACAAATAAAAACCCCAAAACAGGCTCAAAAAAACCCCACAAAACTTCACTTTTGGACAAAGAATGCAGGGAGAAGCCATCGTTTGCAGGGGGTCTGTCAGCAGCTCCCTGAGCCTGACCTGGGGCTCAGTGGAACCAGACTGGGCAGTTTTGGGGGCAATGGCTTCAAAGTGAAAGAGGGAGACGGCTTAGATGGGATTTTGGGAGGAAATTCCTCCCTGGGAGGGTGGGGAGGGGCTGGGATGGAATTCCCAGAGCTGCCCCATCCCTGGGAGTGCCCAAGGAGAGCTTGGACCAACCTGGTCCATTGGAAGGTGCCCCTGCCCATGGCAGGGGGTGGCACTGAATGGGCACTTTGAAGTGCCTTCCAACCCAACCCATTCCACAATTCTATGAATTCCCAGACCCATTTTACCCCCAGAACAGCTCATTTTCAAGAGCCTGAGTGACCGAGGCAGAACCTGTCACAGACTATTTCATGTGTGTTTCAAAGCAGAACAAAACCAAATCCTTCCCTCAAGAAGTGCATCTGAAACGTGGATTATTGGCCTGAAAAGCACAGCCACTGCAAGATCCATTATCTCGAACTTGGCTCAAAAAAAACCCCCACCCCTCCCAAAGACACGATAACCACTTCCAAATGCCATGTCCCACTTCCCCCAGCCTGCCCTCCCAGGATCTGATAGGAGAGGGAACAAAGGGTCCCATTGAGAGCTGCTGCCCTGAGCAGGCTCAGCCCAGGCCATCTTTCAGCTCCAGAGTCAAACCCCATTGTGGGCACACAGCAGTTCTGTGCTTCTCTGCTGCCCCAACCCCGCGTGCAGAAATGGCATTTCTGCTGGCCAGCCCCTATGGAGGAGCCTGGTATGTCCCCTGGTGCCAAGGCACAGCCCAAAAAAACAGTGGCTTTATTTAAAAAACAAGGAACAGCCCAAGGAATTAATTCTTAATGAGAACAAAGGCTTTTTGATGTTCGGAGCAAGAAACGTTCTTGGAACTTCCCAGGAATTCGTGTCTGAAGAAATGGAGAGGGGCATAATTAACATTCAGATGTCAGGCTGCTGCTGCTTCCTCAGAAAATAAGAGTTAGTCATGGTTCAACACTGGGCAAATGTACATTAAATGATTGTTAGGAAAGAAATTCCCACTCCTGAATGGTTGGTGCTGAGAGTCACTCTCGGTTCTACGAAGTCCCAAGTGGCTGCTGAGCATTTTGGATGTGAATAATCCAGAATAACAGGATTATGCCGATGGAAATGTCGTAATTAACTGCCATCATTAGGCTTCAGAGCCAAAGCTCTGAGGAGCTCCAGGTGGGACATCCCTGCCCATGGCAAGGGGGGAAAGGAGAGCATCTTTAAGGTCCCTTCCAACCCAAACCATTCCACGATTTTATGACTTTTAACATCACATGTGCTTATTGTTCCAGGCTGCCCTCACACACAGGAGGACATTTAATTTATGGATTATCTTAAAGATGGGACAGGCAAACAACCAAAGGGCTGCAGAAACAAACAGCTAAAATCCAAGTGCCCAGTGTGGGAGCAGGGAAGGCTCCCAGTCACACCATCATTATCTCTGGGATCATCCTGTCTCTCTCTCCATCCCAGGCTGGATCAGATTCGGGGCTCGATGCTTTAATCTCCTAAAGCCTGGATTGCTTTAGAAAAAACAACTTAGCCAGGCCAGCCCATGGGAATGGGGATGCTCTGGGAGGTCACACCAGGGCTCCAGCTGGATGATCTCATGGGCTCTGCTGGCTCCAAACCCCTCAGACCAAACCCACAGCAAGTGGCAGCCCCAGTGACTAATTAGCCCCTGGATTTTAATTAGAGCTCCTCAGATTCCAGTCAGGCAAACGGAGATGATTCAGACCTGCTGAAGCAAGAGACACACTGATTATGAGGAGGGGAAAAAGGAGATAATACCCATATTTTCATGTCTGCAGAACTGCCATCACTCATTCTCTCCCAAATATTCATCACAAAGCCTTTCTACGACAGTAGGTGTGTAAAAATAAAGGAGATTCAGTTCTCAGAGTGCAGAGAAACACATCCTAAACACGCTGATTTGGGTACCAGCAATAACAATAGCCCAGCCTGTGTCTCTCAGGGTGCCAAATCCCTGTGACCCGACCCACACAAAGCCTGGGGTTTCTTTTACAGCCAGGTGACACACACAGATCTCTCCCTGGGACACTTTCTTCACTGGCCTCTCCACTTGCCTTTATTATTTTCACTCGACAGGGCCCTTGGGGATTTTCAGCTCAGATAAGGAATTAATCTACATTAGCTGTCTCAGCTTATGTCTGGAGTGAGAGGGAGTGCTGTGAGCCAGGGGAAGAGTAAATGAGTGCAGGAGCCAAGGTGCTCCTGAATATACAGCACCTAACCAAGCCTGGTGCTTGAGAAAATAGCCAAAAAAAAGCAGCCCTGCAGTTCCAGTCTCCTTGGAACACCATGAAAGCTCCCCACAAAAATAAAACAGCCTGGCCCCTCTTCCTGAGCATTTTGTAAACTTTTATCAGGTTGCTTTGATATATCTTTCTGTTTCAGGTGCTCCTCAAGGTTCTGCCAAGGAAGGTTGGGCTTGCTGGTCCTTGAGGTCTCTCCCAGGCTGCCCTCCTGTGATTCTCTGATGAATTAGGCTGTGATTTAGAGGAATGCTCTCAGCTTTGGCTCCCACTGAAATCCCAGCATCCCCCTACTCCCTGCACTCAGCAAGGACAGCGTCCACCTAGCAGGGTTCAGACACGAAAAGGGAAGATAAATAATGCATCTCAAGCCGTTTTTAAGGCTATTTGTGTTTCAGGTCTGGCTCCTTCCATGCAGTGCCATGGCAGGGTCCAAGAGGAAGGAACAGATCCACGAGCTCCCAGCAGGAAGGCAATCCCAAAACGTGGTCTTGTCCCTTAAAGGGACCCATCTGACCCCATAAAATGGTTTCAGCTCCCACATGGCCACAGAAATCAACAGTTTTGCCCCTGGTTCAGGAGGGTTCAGGACCTGGTTTGTACTCAGCCTGTTGAAATACACCTAAAATATCACGTTTCTTTGTTCTGTGCATTTTGGAGAGACACACCTGGAAGCAAAGGGGCACAGAGCCTCTTTTTGGGTTGACCTCTCCAAAAGAAGGGGCTTCTGAGGATTGGCCTGAAACCCCCCTTCCCAAAGGTACCCTCTGATTTTGGGAGTTTCCATTTCTATGGCCTGGGAAGAAGCAGATGGTTGTTTGTAACACCCACACTACTGCATTTTACCCCCTCTGTCTGTAATTACCTTTTCCCCTCCAAGCCTGCAAATGTGCAACTTCTGTTTGGATACTCTGAGCACAAAAGTCACTTTCTCAATGAAATTTCCACGCAGATTTGTAAAAGCCAAACCCCAACCCCCTGACTTGATAAATTGGACTACTCAGCTCCTCTGCAACTTGAAAGCGCGTGGCACTTTCAAAGGAGTTAATTGAATTTGCCACTGGCTTTAAATTACTGTCCTAGTTCTGACTGGGCAAAACATCAAAGGAAGAGCAAAGCAAACTTGGAAATGCTACTGTAGAGCTGGGAGTGCTCCCACCTCGTGAGTTCTGCTGTTTGCATCCCTGCAGAGGGAGGAAGGGGACACACCAGAGGTGTGAGGAGCTGGACACTGGAGCAGAGTCCAGCTGTGCCCAGGGGTTACTCTGCTCCATGAAGTCCACTGGGGTGAGAACCTCACCTTGGCCCCTGCTGGCATCACACCAGCCCAAGCTGAGAGACCCACAGGGGATGCAAAGCTGAGGGGTCCCACTCAAGCAGCTGCAAATGAAACCCAGCACAGCCCCTGCCATGAATTCCCAAAGGGGTCCCCAGGGCTCCAGGACCTTCCCCTTCCCATCCCCGTGCTCAGCAGCAGCCAAGGAGCTCTCCCACAACTGCTCCACAAGAATTCCCTGCATTTTGAGAACCTGGGGAGGTGCTGCCAGCAAAGGCTTTACCCCCACTGGGGAGGAATGGGAACCAGCATTTCCAGGGATTTCATTTCCCCCCCTCCCTCAGGTACCCAACAGGGGAATGGTGTTCAAAAGGAGGGGCAGGGAATCTTGGCTGGAAGCTGCAGGTCTTGCTCTGGAAGGAAAAAGCCAAGCAAGAACATTGACCCTTTTGTTGTCAAGAAGGAAGGACAAGCTCCCCCCAAATTTGCAGTAAGCAGATTAGTTCTAATTAAACTGCAGGAGATGCCAGGAGATGGAGGATTTGGATCCACTGTGGCTTTCCCTTCATTTCCTAGAGCCACTTTATTCCACTTTATTCCTTTTATTAAGCTCCATCTCTGCAGCTTGAAGCCTCCACCAGAGCAGAGCAGGGAGCATGGAAGGGCTGCAAGAATCAGGCCTAAAAATGAATTAAAAAAGGCACTTTGCACTTTTACAGAACCAGTTGGCCACTGGTTGTCCTTGACGTTGTGAACCACTCTTAGAACTTTAATGCTGAAGTCATAAATGCTTTTATTATTATGGAGGATCAAAGTACCAAGCTCCCCAAGAGCAGGAAACCATTATCTCCACTTAATGAACTTTTTGCCCAGATTCAGCACTTCTCAGAACAAGCTCCACTTTTATTGCAGCAACACCTTCAAAAATTGGAGTGTCAGTGACCAAAGAACCACCTCTACAGAACAGCCACTCCTTGTTCAGCTGCATTCTGGGCCAGACACCCAACTGAGAGCTCCCAGAGGCTGCCAGAGCAAGGAATCCTTCAAACAGTGCTCCCCCTCCCAAATCCAGGGAGATCTCCCTGGCAGGCACAGCCTGTACTGCACCAAAAATACATTTTTTATCCCTGAAAAGCCACTGATCCAACTCACACTCTACAACACCATCAGATGCTGAAGGAACCAAGGACTGGCTGCCTCAAAAGCTGTTCAGTAACTCATATTTATGGTCTCCTTTTATTAGCACATGTTTCCTGGCAAATGCCCCCAAATGCACTGCAGGAGTTCAGGCACCCAGTCCTAAGTGCAATGCTTTGGACCTGAAAACATCATCTCATCCTGGTGGTGAGGGGATCAACGTGTTTATGACCTTGGCCTGAGCAGTCTGAGCCTTGGCCATGGGGTGTCTTTAACATGCTGGCAGAAAAAGGCCTTGATTTGCCTTAAAAGCCCTGGTTGAGAGAAACAATAAAGTGCAAATTGAATAGCAAAACACGCTGATTTTCAAATTAAAGGACACTCTGTCCTTTAAGTCTGTGTGCAGAACTGCACATTGCTCGTATCTGACTGCCACAAAGATCATGACACATTCATGTCATCCATATTCAACAGATCAACTTGGGGAAGGTTTTCTCAGTCCAGGAATATTCATTATTGTGCTTTTCCTTTCCAGAGCTCCATCTGCAGCTGTGCTGTTAAACCCCAGAACAACCTCAGGACTCGTCAAGAGCTTGGTGTGAAACTCAGCACAAGTGGCACACCCAGCTCTGGAAAAAATAGTTCTTTTCCAAGGAGGAACAAGATAAGGAAGGTTTATGGGTTCTGTTCATGTCAGTGATGCCTTTGAAGTCCCCAGGACTGGTTTCACTGGGAATGACTTAAGGAACAGAAATTGCCACAAATAAGAGAAGACACTCTGGCTAATATGGATTAAAAGAAAAATCAAAGGACTGTGGAAGCAAAAAGTAGCACAGGCAACTCTCACATCAAATAAACTGCAGGCACAGCAGTAAAAATTGGGAAATTAATCAGAAATAAGGGGTCATATATATATATAACACATATAATATTCAAAGTGTCATGTGCTACTCTGAAAATTCAAACCTTCCTGCTGTCAGGAATGCCCAGATTTTGCTCTTCCTTACTGGAAATATTATTGGCATTGCAATTTTTAGCCACAAATCACAATAAAGTGAATGGCAGGGAAAACATGAGCAGCTTCAGAGTGTTCCCATGGAGGGGAAGCCAGTCCCTTGTGCAGCAGGACCCTGGAATCCCAAGGCAGGAGCATCCTGCAGCAATGGCAGGCAAAAGGCAGGCAGCAAGTTGAAACAAAGGTGAATTTTGCTCTGGTTTGACACGAAGTGCTGCTGAGAAAGCCCTTTGATCACAGCCTGGCTGGCCAGACAGCCCTGCAGGTGCTCCAAACCAGAACACAAAGCCCAGAAGGGATCCCAAATGCACCCACTGGCAGGGAGAGCACCCTGAGAGCACCCTGAGAGCACCCTGCCTTCCCCTCTGCTCCTCTGCCACGTAAAATTCCTGCCATTCCTCAGAAAGGATGTAGCTGATGGGAACCACCACATGGTGCTGGGACAAAGCAAACACTCCTCTGCCCCAGAACAGTCCCATGTCCCCAGCAAGGAGATCTGGGGTGGGTTGCAGAGACCTGTGAGGGGGAATTGGCTGTCAGAGGTCCAGGGAACCTGCCTGGTCTTTCCCCAGTTCTGTGAAACAACCACAATTGTGAGCAAACACTTCACATCCTGTTCCTGTCCCGTGGGCTGTTCACAGTCAGGGTGACACATAAAACACTTGTACCTGATCCATCATTCCCTCCCCCTGGACACCACCCTGGCTGGAAAGTCAGCACTTTCACTTTGGGATGGGTTCTGAGCTGCCTGAGCTGGCTCAGCACACAGGAAGAGTCAGAGAAAGGGGGCTGATTGCCTGTTTATAATCAATTTATCACAGACTCATTTATGACTCCACAGACTCCAAGTTCTCTCATACCATTAATAGTCTTCTTCAATCTACAAAGGCCACTTAGGTGTCCAGAACAGCTGATGACTAAGGAGAGAATTGCTTTTAAAACTCAAGTGTAGTGCTTAAATTAGTTAATGCAAACCCACGTTGCTGCCAGCAGAAAGGGAAATGACATTGTTGATTCCTTACAGTCCAAGGTAATAATTTTAAACCAAGTAGACACTGGAAGTGAAAAGTCACAGGGAGTTCCTCAGGCATCCTTTCCTTCAGAGCACAGACTCCTGACTGACAGGAGTTTGAGTCCAAGGCATTCTGCAAATGGACAACTTCAGTTTGAGAGAAGCACTGGCCAAGAACAAGCTACTTCATTCAGCTTGGCCCCAAACTAACCAGCTTTCCAAGGAGATGCCCCAGGCAGTCCCTGGCACTCCAAAATGAGCTGGAGCAAGTTGCAAGGGAGCTCTGAAAGACCCAGACAACCCTGTTGCCCACAGAGACAAGATGCTGCCCATCAGCTGCTCCTCAGCCTTTCTGTCCCTTCACAAGGCTGGAGTTTCCAAAATCCCATCCTGTCTCTCACAAAATCCCTCACACTTCCCTAAAAATGCTGCAGTTCCCAACCTTGCACTCCCCAAACTCAGCCCATGGCAAAGGGAACACTCTCCAGCCTCCACCAGTGCAGGACAAAACTACAAGGCAGCACATCACTTTGAACCCACAAGCCATGAATCTGTAAAACACAACCCAGGACAAAAACCATTGTGAAGGGCAAAAAAAAAAATCAGGCAAGTGACATTGAGTCACATTGTCTGCTTCTTGGAATTTCTTACTGCACTGGAGTGATTTACAGGGCTGGCTTTAAAACGAAAACAAGGCGTTCTACAGGAGTTCCTCAAACAGAAATCACCAATGTGGGGTTGGAAGGACCTTCTGGAGACCAGCCAGTCCAACCTCCTGCCCAGGCAGGGTCACCTGGGGCAGGTGACACAGGGACATGTCCAGGGGGGTTTGGAATGTCTCCAGAGAAGGAGACTCCAGGTCCTCCCTGGGCAGCTGTGCCAGGCTCTGCCACCTCCAGGGAAAGCCCTTCCTCATGTTGAGGTGGAGCTTCTTGGGTTTTAGTTTATGGTCATCACTCCCTGTCCTGCCACTGGCACCACTGGGACATCCTGACACCCCTTGGAGAGGTTTGTGTGGATTGATGAGATCCCCTCCCAGTCTTCTCTTTTCCTTCTCAAAAGAATTAAGTATTTTCACACTTCACAACTGGATGGGAGTTGTTACCATCCCATGGCCTGGATCCCACAAACCAGGGCATTTCCACCTTGACACCTGGCACTAAGAGGCACCTGGGGCACATGAACAGCCCAGGAAGGTCAAACTTTCCTCTGAATCCTCACCAATCTCTTCCAAGCGAGCCCCAAACCAGCAGAAACAAGAACTGCTCCCCTGAGCAGGGCACAGGACACACTCGTAGGTCAGACTGCCAAATCCTCAACCATCCCGTTGACAAAGTCAGGATACCATAAATGCCTGGAATGAAACATTCCTGACAGAGCCATGCCCTGCACAACCCACTCTCTTTGCTGCCTGGCCATTGACCCAGAGCTGCAGCCCCACTGACCCCATGCCAGCACCCAGGGACAGCAGGAGCATCCTGGCATGGACCACGTCCCATCACACATTCCTGCAGCGGAAACACAAGGGAAGAGGCAGATTTTCCCTCCACCCTGCTTACTCACGAGCCAGTGCCCTTAGTGGGAGAGGAGCTGCCAGGAGCAGCAGCTGGCTCAGGCCAGCACAAAAAAACTCACCCCGGAAGGTAATAAAAGGGAAGAGAGGAGTGCCTCTGATTCATCCCACTGCCCAAGGCCATCCTGGCTTGTGGAACAGCTCAAAGGTGTGCTAAACCCCCCCCCAATAACCCAGCCCAGCCAATCACCCCAGCAGGATAGAGTTCAGCTGATTACAACACCCAAGTGTGGAAATGAGGGATGCCCAGGGTAATCTCGCCACGCCATCCATCCCCTCCGCCGTGTATAAACACTGCGGGCTGCTCCTCACACACAAAGAAACAAAGTTCAGGGTGTGCAACACTCCACACCCTCCCAGTTACCTGGAGAAACCAGATAAGGCTGTGCTGGGCAGGATATCCCTGCAGCTCAAGCCACGCTCCTGCAGGAGGGAGCTGCCTCCTTGCAAAGCCCCTGTGAAATCGGGGGGAACTTGGCTCAAATTCACCCGTGAAAATTGTGCAACGTGAGGTTTGGCACCTTCACACTCACAGCCCGAACCAGCCCATGGGAGTTACAGGAACCACCACTTTGCAAGCACGAAATTATGAATTTTTTCTCACATCAGGAAGCCCAGTGCTGAGCACAAGTGGCAGAGGAGCTCACCCTTCTTTAAAATACACTACCAGAAGCTGTTTGTGTCATTAGTGGTTTCCTGTTCATTTATTCTGTGCCCAGCTCTCACCACCGACTTCAAAACCGGGGGTTTCAATTTGCCAGACCCAAGAAAAGCAGAACTTTATCAGCCACGCCAGGGGGTTTGTTCCTCCTAGAGAAAACCGAGCCAGCGCCAAACAATCTCTTTTTAAACGTAAAGGGAACTGGGCAGAAGGCACAAGGTTGTCACTCAACCCTGGAATGGGCTGGGTTGGAAGGGACCTCAAAGCCCACCCAGTGCCACCCCTGCCATGGGCAGGGACACCTTCCACTGTCCCGGGGTGCTCCAACCCGGCTTTGGGCACTTCCAGCCAAGCTTTGACCATTCCTCGCCCTACATTCCGATTCCCAGCCCCGAGCACACACCCCTCCATCCCTAAGGATTCAGGGAATAACCACGGAGAGCAGGCGGGACCCCCGGGAATGGCACGGAACCACCAAGGGCACGGGGAGCGTGCAGAGTCCCAAGGGATGCGCAGGCAGCGGACGGGAATGTGAGGGGGGAGAGGGGAAGGGAAAAGAGGGGAAAAGGGAAAAGGGGAAAGGGGAAAAAGGGGGAAAGAAAAAGGGGGAAAAGGAAAAGAGGGGAGGGGAAAAGGAAAGGGGGAAAAGGAAAAGGGGGAAAGGGAGGAGAGGGGGGAAAGGAATGGGGGGAAAAGAAAAAGGGGAAAAGGAATGGGGGGAAGGAATGGGGGGAAAAAACGGGGGGAAGAAGAACGGGCTGAAGAAGAACGGGGGGGAGAACGGGGGGAAGAAGAACAGGGGAAAAAGGAATAGGGGGGAAAGGAAAGTGGGAAAAAGGCAAGGCGGAAAGAGAAAAAGCGGAAAAAAGGAAAGGGGGAAAGAGAAAAAGGGGAAACAAGGACAGGGGG
>JAWWEW010000440.1:0-11254 GCA_035583185.1 Anabacerthia variegaticeps | reverse complement strand
AAAGCAATAATGGCATTAAGATACCTACACAACAGACTGCAAAACATGAAAAAGTCCTCCCACTCCTCAGATGAGGACATCAATTACTAAACAGAAGCAGTATTGCTCTCAAGAAAATCTGAAAATACTAGAGAGGGTCCACAGGAAAGCACTGAAGTCTAGAAAACATGAAAACATTCCAAGAAACTACTAGCACTGCTTAGCCAAGGAAAACGATGGCCAACAGGGAGGAAAAAAAGGAAAAAAAAATTAAAAAAATAAAAGAGTAATAAAGCATTGAAATATAAACCTGAGCAACTTGTAGAATTTTCATCTTTGGGTGGTGTTTACAACAGACTAGACAACCGTCAAAAATAAAAACTATAGCTGTAACCCTTGTTCTAGAAGATGGCTTATCTCAGCAGTCTGAAATATGTATATCCCTGCAAGACCCCTTGATGAAATGGAGTCACAGTAAGAGGGGAGGGGGTCAAAATCATGAAGTTCCGTAAATGCTTGAAAGATTTATCATTTCCATCTTCCAGCTATGAAAAAATCACATCCTCTTACACAAGACTCCTCATTATTGGAGGACCGTGTGTGAACCCTGTTTTGCCAGGGGCCTTTGCTTGACATCACCAGAGTCAAAGGATGCCTCTCGTTAAGCAGTCAGTTGAGCAGGGGCAGACAGAAGTGCAAATCAAACAGCTGCTGCCTGCTTCCTCCCTGCAGCTCTTCGTAGTGGTGAATACATGCACAGAACAAGGAGGTGGCTGTGATCAGCCCCCACACAATATCATCTCTTAAGGAGAGAGAAAGTAGTAAGTGGTAATTTGGAATCAGACACTTCTGCTGCAAAAGTGTAATTCTAAACATTAGGAAAGGTGACAGTCTGACAGTGCTCAGCAATATTTAGTAAAAGTAGTAGGAAACTTGAATTACTGCTACTAGCATGGAATAGAAGACTGAATCTTTCACCAGTTACAAAAAACTTAGAGGAGAACAAGCCAATGTGATCCACCTTATGTTTAGACAGACACTCAACTGACTTCAGTTAATGTCATGAAGGGTATCAAGGCTGGCATTATAAAATACTTAAACCAACCTTTACTCAAGTGGAAAATAAATATGTTTATTTGTGGAAATACCATCTTTACTTTGAAATACAAAAGCCTGCAGTTCTGAACAACACAAGACATAGAGGATAGGAAAGGCTGTTGCTAATTCAGGTGCCAGAGTGAAAATGAAAGCCCATAAATAATTTATTTTATTTTGCTTGTATTTGGTTTGCCTAGCAAGGTTTTGGTAGCATGGGGGCACTACAGGAGTGGCTTCTGCGAGGAGCTGCCAGAAGGTTCCCCTTTGTCCAAAAGAGCCAGTGCCAGCCAAGATTCACTGCTGGCCAAGGCTGAGCCCATCAGTGATGGTGGCAGCACCTCCGGGATAATGTACTTAGGAAGGGAAAAAAAGTCATTGGGCAGAAGAAAGTTGCAACCAGAGCAGAAAGGAGTGACAATACGCGATGAGGAAGAAGTGGTAGAAACAATGTACAATGAACTGACTGTAACCCCTATTCTGATCCCCCTGATCTGCTGGGGGGAAGTAGGTAGAGAATTGTGAATAAAGTTAAGCCCAGGAAGGAGGGAGCAGTGCAAGGAAGGTGTTAGTTTTACTTCCTATTATCCTACTCTGATCTGACTGGTAATAAATTCAATTAATTTCTCCAAGTCGAGACTGGTTTGCCCACAGCAGTAATCTCTCTCTGCCCTTACCTCAACTCATTTTGTCATATTTTCTGTCAGCAGTCCAGCTAAGGAGGGCAGTGACAGAGCAGCTTTGGTAGGCACCTGGTGTCCAGCCAGGATCACCCCACCATATTGCCATCCCACCAAAAGCTGAAAGCCCTCACAAATCAGAGACATCCTGCTACCATATTGCTACTGCTGTTTCATGCAGCAGTAAAAAAGAAAAAAGAAAAAAGTTTTACTCAGTACTTAACACAAGCAGTACATCTCCATAGACAATATTCTGAAAAATGTCTGAAAACATTTGTAGCCATGTTTCAGTCATGTCATATTCAACTGAAGGTGTAAAGACAATTGCAGAGTGCAGAGGTGCTGCAAACTGACTTCTTAGAAAATAATCAGAATGAAGTCACCAGGAGGAGCAGTGACAAGTAATTTCAGAAGTTCAGCATGAATAGGAGTAGCCACGTAAGTTACAAGTGATATGTGTTCAAAGGCAAGGCCTTGTCATTTTTATTGTCTACAGTAGCTGTAAAAGTTCCACCTATAAAAGGATGCTGAATAATGTAATGTAAAACATCACCTTCTCCTCAGAGTGTGCAATTGTTAAAAGAAGATATATTGAATTACATTAAATGGAATTTATCAGCAAAGACTACACATATTCCAGGTAGTGACACATCAGCCTTACATTAAGGATTAACTTAGCTACTGGTTAAAATACTACACTAATGCATAAAATGCTTCAACTCACCTTGATGACCTTCACTACCCTTTAATTCAGTTTTATTCTCTAGATATATGCTGATACTGTGGCAGCTTAGTTGTCCTGACTTAAATTTTCTAATTCCCACAGACATATAATATAAATACATCTGAAAGCTAAAGCCATTCTTATGCCCAAGCCTGTTCATTTAATTCCTGCTTATGACAGATAACTTTCTGAATGCAATGGTTCTACTACTTAGCACATTTAACTCCTGAAAATTGTACTTAAATATGCGCACTTTCGTACCCACTATTCAATTTGTTTCCTTGCAACTCTGTCTAATCCCCCTTCCAAGCAGCAGAATATCCTTCAGCACTATCAAGGGGGGGGTTCAGGGGGGGAAAGCTTAATAGCACTTTCCAGAACCATTTTACACCTTTTTTTACCTAACTGAGGACGTTCCAATTGACTGGATGTCAGCAAATGTGATGCCCAACTACAAGAAAGGCTGGGAGGAGGATCCAGGGAACCACAGGCCTGTTAGTCTGACCTTGGTTGTGGAAAAGGGTATGGAGCAAATCATCTTGACTGTTGTTACGTGGCATCTACAGGACAACCAGCCAGCAGGATTTGTGAAATGCCCATCCTGTTTGACCAATCTGATCTTCTTCCTATGACAACGTGACCTGCTTGTTGGAGGAGTGAAACGCTGTGGATGTCATCAAAGTGGAATTTAGTAAAGCCTTTGACACAGTACTGGACTAATGGCTGGACTCTATGATCTTAGAGGTCTTTTCCAACCTCAATGAATCTGTATGAAAAAGAAAATCCAAAATTGCGACACTCAGGATGGCAAAACCCAACTAACAGATATGGCAAGTTTTCAGTCAAATTGCATTCAATCTGCTGAACTCTGAACTGACACAATCATACAAATCCCTTACACAAGAAAAGCCACATAAACAAGTTGTTTTACCTTTAAACAACGAAATACAACTAATTTCACAGTATTATACCTGAGTCAATCCACTATTCTGAATCAGGTGATGGTTCAATCAATTTTAATCCAGCTAAACTAAGTCCTGGCACAACACAACTTAGACTACCACAGAAGAGTGCTTGATCAAGTTTGGGGTTTTTTTTTTTTCAACTTCCTCAAATACATTTTTTGTAACACAATTAATGGGAAAGGAAGAAAGAAAATGCTGATTAATATTATTGAGGAGTCCAACCAGGAAAACTAGAAATAGAAGTTATTCTGTGTAATTGTCTTTCTTATCACCAAGCCTCTACATGATGGGCTTCAGACATATTACAGCCTTAACTCTGCTACACTGTTTCTATGTTAAACCTATACTATTTCAAACTTGTACCCAAAAAAGACTGCTTTGAACATTTGTGCTAAATGTTAGCATTTCAGTAGGAACAGAGAAGGAAAAAAAAAGAGCCAACAAAAAAAAAACCTAAAAAAAACCCCAAAATAAACAAACAAAAGCCCCACAAAGCATGCTATAAATATCCTCTCCTAAAAGAGTAACGATCAGTTTTAAACATCACTAACTCACGTACTAAATTATTTATTTTGCCTTTAAATATTTGGTAACTTTGACCTTAAACCAAGTTACTTGAAGTCAATCAGCTGAAAAAAGTAACTTCAATTTTATCCACAGAAATAATGAAGAGTCCATCGTTCCTATGAAAGTTACTACGGAAAAAAAAGTTTGGTAATGGAAAATTGTATATCCGTTTGTTAACACAATATTCTCAGCACTAAGTTCTTTATAAATCAATTCACATCATAGAAATCAAATATGAAGCATAAGCATAATTCAAGAAATAATTTTATGTTATAAAAAACAATCCTAATTAAAAAAACAAAAAACCCTTGTAAAACCACAGTCAAGGAGTCAAAATTATGGATTGCACAGACTTAAGAAGCTTTTGCTTCAGGACAAGAGTCAGGAATATTCAGCTGATTGCTAGCACCATTCTCTAAAGATACTGCTAACTTTAAGTACAAGGCAGACTTCTACAAACATGAAGAAAATATAAGCCCCATGGCAGAAGAGACTGTAAAAGGTGAGTCCAAGCATGGTCTATTTCTGACCATTGTTTTCATTCAGAAGATCTTTCAACCTAACTAGAAGAATAAAGATTTCTGTGAAAGAAGGTTTCATGTATCAATAAAAAACTTCTGTATCCAAGAATAGATATCTACAAAATTGTTCCCATTACACTGCATCAGGTAGACTGGTTTGAAACCAAAAAGTTGATGGAATTAACAACAGAAGAACACTAAAATGTACACTCAAAACAATTCATGGTGCCTAATTAACTTAAAACATTCACTTTTGAAAAACTGCCCAATTGTTTCACTGATGGCAAACCTTTTCAGCGACTAACTCGAACTTCATTATCAAAAATATTTCTAAAGTACCATTTGATAAAAGGAACATGCTTAGTACATGACATTTTACCACGAACTGCTAAAGACAGTATTTGCTAATTGCAGGCATACAGCAGCTAAGCTATTGGTGGGTTTATTTTTATTAAAGGTTGCGTCATTCTATTTCAGAACATTAAAGAATCATACTTAATAGGAAAGGAAGAAAGAACAGATGAATATCTGCCTTGTTTTTAAAGATATTTCTTCACTTTAAGACACAACTACAACAAAACAAGGGAAGTAGGAATTACTCTGAGTATACAAAAGAGACGTGAGCACTGAATAAACATCCCTCTGAAAGCAGCCTCAGTACACCCGTGAAGGGAATCAAGTTAAAAACGCTCCTGTGATGCACAAAAATGTGTCAGCCAGGAAAAGTGATGGTGTGATTTCACATCATGGCCAGGATTCTTTTGGCAAGTTGCCACTACCTGGGACATTTTATCAGCCCCCTACTTCCAGCTACCTGAATTCTTGTGCTGGATTTAATGACCGTATGTAGAGACTGAGTCTCTTCAGGCAGCTGATCCTGAGGAAAAGTTTTGCAGCGTTAGATTGGTGTCAGATTAGCCAGCTGAATTAACTCACTCTGCAATTGCACGATCACTCTACAGAGCACAAGGCTAGCAGCAGGAACATGCAGCCAAAGGTTACAAAAGGGAGACAGACACTGCCCTTGCCAGCCACTTACTAACAAACAGATTGCCTTAGCTGCAAGGCAAAATACAACTGTAGTCTCTGCCTGTAAGAAATGACAGAGGATGCTGATGCCATACCTCTCCTCCTAATGGAAAGAACGGGTTCTGACGAATAAGTGGAACAGCTTTACTTGCAGAGTCTGACAATGTTTTTATTCCCAGCCATCTAAGTGTCCTCACTAAAACACACCAGCACTGCTTCTGAATCACCCTACCAGTGTAAAAACAGGGACACTAAAACATATCAATTATCTGTGAAAGATCAAACACAGGTCAAGCAATCTGAACAAAAGAAACAAATAAATGAACAGGGAATGAAAGGAGCAATTACATTTAATTTACTTGGCATTCTAACACTTCACAACTTGTAACCTAGTTGTTTTCCCCATGCAATAATACCTAGTTTTGGAGAAGCAGAGCAACATCTAAAACACATTATGGAAAGTTTTATTGGCCATGAGTGTCAAGGTATCTACCCCGTCATCAGGAAAAGCAGAAATTTTGTTCCAAGACATTTTTCTCCCCATCACATAGCTCACTCTGGGATATTAAAACCTACAAGCTCACACAAAAGCCACCTTTTAACACACACCTCTGGAAAACAAAATAATTGTTAGTAATCCTGCAACAAATCATAAAAACCCTCATCAGGACATCTTTCATAGCTTTGTCAATGAAATAATGCCTGTATACTATCCTCTCTTTAGTCACTAGTCTACTGGCACGCTGTTCCTTCACAACTGTGCCCCTCAACTGCGTTCCAGAAGCTCAGCAACAGCATTGTGAAGCTAAAAGTGATTCATTTCCCTGCTCCAACCACAGGGCGACAGTGAGCTTCAAAAGGAAGCAAACAAACAAAAAGTAAAATAAAAATTAAAAATAAATAAATAAATAATAATTTTAAAAAAAAAAAGCAAAACTACCAACAAGCCGCATTGCTCTGTCAAGTATTGCTAAAGGAGTTCAGGTGAATTCATATGGAAATAAAAGAACAATTATTTCCTTGCATTGGCCACAAAGGTTAAAAACCCTTTCCATTTCTTAGTGCTATAGCTAAAAGTAACACTTGACACAAACTCTAGACAGGATAAATCAATGGGAACACCAACAAAAGCAGGAAAGAAAGACAGTATAACAACAGTGACTCCATGAACTTCTGGATGAAGTGTAATCCAAATGATGCATTTTGATGCCTCTGCCTCCTCACTAGGCCTGACAAAAAATAATTTCAAAAAATTAAAAAAATTACAGTGTAACTATAAAGTGTATATCCAGTCTTTTTCAGGTAGAAGTTTACCAGAAATAAATGCCAGCATTCAGAAAGTCACAAGATAAAACCAAAGGTCTGGCTCTGGTCTATCAAACCCACTTCCTATCACTCAGATAATATTAAATGCAGTACTAGTAGTACAGTGGTAGCAGCAATGCATTTCATATCAGCATTATCACAAGCAAACATGTTAAGTTACTAGGACAACAAAAGAAAACATGTAAGTTATTACAAGGGAAGAATGAGAAAAGAAAGTAAAAAAACACTGAGTAAAGATGTAAGAAAATGAGTCAGTAGTGCCTCAAATAACAGTAATAATGCATTTAAGAAAGCCCTACATTAAATATAACACACACACACACATTCATCTTCCCTTCACAGTGCATTAGCCCTAAGCCAAGACTGACAGGGTCCCTGTTAGAGGCAGAGCACCACATGCTCGTGCTTTATAAAAATAAGAGAGCAAACTGAGACAGAAGACATCATCTATTCTAGACCTTTCTTGTTTTGAAGCAAGTTCTAGCACACCCCAAACATCCTTGATATGGACATTCCCCTTGTTGTTATAAAAAGAATTGATAAACAAAAATTCCAAATGCTCACATAACCTTAGAGACAGGAAACCACCTTTGCCAAGAGTTAAATGTTCTCACACTGTGTTGTTTTCTAAGTATCTCACTGAAATAAAGCTTATTATTTCCTTTTATTTGACAAGAGACAGGAACACAGTTGAACTTTCTATCAATTTGCTCTTAACTATAGATTGCATCTTAGTCTTCTTTCTGAAGAAGCACCATTCTGTTTGACCAGAATCTTTCAACTACTGTAACGGGCCATATTTTCACAACCTCTGGCTCTTGTCTGATGCCTCTTTCATTGGTCTGTGGGTTTCTAAAGAGATCCCAGTGCCCAGAGCCTAATGCAGTACTCTTGCAGAAGCTTTAAAAGCACCAAGCACAGCACAGAACTTCCTGTGTTCTACATGCACAATTCCTGTTAACACAGCTCAAAAGGAAATCTGAAGTGTTTGAATTAACATTCTCTTGCAAGTTCATGACTCAATCTGCAGACCTTTTTACACCAGTTAAATTTTTTGATTAAACAGCAGCACTGCAAAGAGGTAACAGGTACAAAAGGAAGATCTTTTTTTTTTCTATTTCATTTCTGCTTTACAGAAATAAATAGGAGTAAAACCACAATAGGCACAGATTTGTGATATATAGCAAAAAGTTTTCAAAACTCAGTCATGTATAGCAAAGACTTTGTCACCTTCTGCACTGCATGCTTAGAAACAGCTCCTTTTTACATTCACGTCTGGATTTTAGTCATTTAGACAGATCTATAATTCCTGCATTCCCCTCAAGTTTTAAAGAGAAAGAATTTAAATTCCTCTTTAAGAAAAGGTAATCACCTTCTTCTACAAAGATTAAAGAAGAAATTTTGCCCACTGTATAATGATTTTTTTCTTCATACATGGTACAGCAGCCAAATGAAAAACCAAATTCATAATTTCGTTTGATTTTGTGGAACTGTAGTTCTTTTATCGCTTCATATTGACAAGGACACCTCTTCCCCAGCCAGGGGAACAGGATTAACAGGATTAAGCCAGGGGAACTGGCACAGTGCACTTCAAAACTTCCCAATTCAGTAGGGCCCATCTGGGGCCAAGTTTAGTCTGACAAATCTTTCTACCCACCCTGTGCCCTTATCTTTGAGGAGCCTTAACCACTGCAAAACAAAACACAGCACCTGACACTGGTGACAACCACTCCTGCACTAGCACCACTGCATCAGCTGGTGACAGAGGTGGGAATTAAGGGAAGGAAACTAAAAAACCAGCAGGATCTGGCTCCTGAGACTTCTAAGGATGGACTCTCTTGCCCTTATATTTAGGTTTGTGTCTCCACTACCTGCTGTGAAAAGGTCAGTAAAGATTTTGGGTGTATTTGTCTCCCACACTCTCATAACAAATGACAACTTCAGAGAAATGATATCCTAAATCTAATCCTATCTGTATCAAAACCCATCATACAAAGGCCTTTAGGTACCTGAATAATCCACTTGACAAGATGCCTGGTTAGAAATCTTAAATCAAAAGTTCCGTAACAAAACAGTGTGTTAGGGAAGCAGCCAGAAAAACAAAACAATGAAATGGTTAGGAGGCAGATATACAGAGAGAGATCTCAAAAAACCAACCAAACTAATTCATAACTATAGCTCAGGATTGAAACGCAAATTGCAGGGAAGACAGTGACAATAAAAAGCACAAAGCAAACAAGTGAGTAAGGTTTCCTCCAGATGCTGGAATTAACAGCACACTTTTTCAAAAACATTGCAGAATGAGCTGGACTACAGGGCAACTAAAGAGACAAAGATCACTGTGGGAGCTGGATGTCTGACCTGATTTCAGCTAGGACAGACCTCTTCTTATTACCTGGCAAAATGCTTTGTAGCTGGTACAGTGCAAACATATTCGTATCACTTGGTTTTCTCAGTGTTCTTTTTTTTCTCTCTCTCTCCTTTGCATTACAGATACTATTACTGTTAATAGCACATTTTATTATGTTTCAGTTATTAAACTGTTCTTAACTCACAAAGATACCTTTTTCCCGTCGATTCTCCTGCCCAAGGGGATGGGGAACGTGTGGGTGTGGTGAGTGAGTAGATGCCTGGTACTTAGTTGTCAACTGGGGTCAGAAAACACTTGGTTTGATAAAAATAAACAAAAAAAATCCCCAAAATTTGAACGTACACATAAAATAGAAAAGAGATGAAGTAACATTTAAACCAGTCATCAGGAGGACATCTTCACTATCAAAAGAATCTGTTTGAGATACAGATGGATATTTTTGAAAAAGTGAAACTCAGTACTAAAATAACTACAGAAAAGTAGTCATCCCATTGATCAAAAGGCATTTAAAGTGTACTAATGAAGTCAGTCTGCTTTCAAATCCTGAAACAATTAAATATCTATAAAAAATTAACAGTGGCATACAGATGAATTCTTTTTTTAAAAGAACTGCAAGACAGAGTTTCAATTCTGCAATCACAGAAGATGTTAATTCAGATGTGATAGCTCATAAGGTCTAACTATTTGCCTAAAATTAATTTGTGTAAGCCATCTATGAGACATGACATTAGTTAACACAGTCATGTACTTTAAAAAGACCCCAAAACCAACAAAAAAATAACAAAAAAACCCAACCAAACCTTGCACAGAATTAGTTTTATGTGCAAGACTACCAGAGATAAGCAGGCTGCTATTGTCTGGCAACAGAAAAGGAACTATTTTACATTGGATGTACAACTAGCAAAATAAAAGGAACAGTAAGAGTCTTCTACCTCATACTCCGGCATTATCATGCCCTGCTTTAAGTTTAGCCATCTGACCCCGCCGTAAACTCCTGTAATCCTGAAACCTCATTTCCTGTAATCCTGAAACCTTTTTCCCCAAAATTTAAAGGCACAGTCGCATCAAATTGTGGAGAACACGACCGGCTTCAGCTCCAGCTGGACTCGTCTTTTTAGCTAATGCTGAGGTGCAGGAAGTCAATGTGCTGATCAACACTGTATCTTAAAAATGGAAAGTCACCCTCAAGAGAGAGCAGAACTAAAGGAACAGTGAATGGGAGAGGGAATGAGGGGCAGAAGAGAAGGTGAGACCGTTCTTCGAGCACACAGCCTGAGGTTATGAGAGCATGTAACTCAAGAGGGCTACAAACACCCATAGTGACCGCGAACCCAGCAAAGCCAAAACTGATTCACAACGCAGAGCAAGGCAAACTTCTACCCAGGCAACGCGGAAAACCTGTCTGGGGGGCAAGAAGGGGCACAGGGAGGTAAGAGGGGGCAGAGGGACAGAGTGCCCTCCCTGCCAGCAGCGGCTCGGGGGGGAGGCAGCTCGGGGAAGGGCACACGGCGGAGGTAACAGCTGCGGGTCTGCACATCCAGGCGACGCCTCCCAGCGACAAACCAAACCAGAATAAAAGCAAATAAAAATAAAACCAAACCAAAAAAATAAACCCACCAACCAAACCAGTAATCACGTCCCCACCAACCCCACCCACTCCTGTCCCCCCGGCTGGTGCCCAGGCCCCTCCCGGCGGGCCGGGCACGCACCTTGAGCAGGATGGAGGGCGGCAGCTGGTTGATGTCGGGGCCGGCCGGCGGCAGCGGGTCCCTGCAGCCCTCCCCGGGCCGCTCCAGCGGGTCCTCGCAGCCCGGCTCTCCGCCCCGCTCCGGGCCCTCCGCACGGCCCCGCTCCCCGCCGTCCTCCCGGGGCGCGGCGGGCTCGGCCGGGCCGGGGTGGGCAGAGCCGGGGTGGGCAGAGCCGGGGTGCGCCGGGCCGGGCTCAGCCCCAGCCCCGCCGCCCTCGCCGCCGCCGCCGCCGGGCAGGGCGAGCAGCTG
>JAWWEW010000439.1:0-11259 GCA_035583185.1 Anabacerthia variegaticeps | reverse complement strand
GCAGGGTCATCACACCAAATGCCGCCCAATCCAGCTAGAGGGAGAAATTGTCAGAGAAAAGTCAAAACAAGTCCAGTTCAGAGAAGTGTGAAAGCAGTGAGGCCAAAGGAGGAGACTGAGGGGAGACCTCATCACGGTCTGCAACTTCCTCACCAGAAGCAGCAGAGGGCCAGGCACTGATCTCTGCTCTGTGTGACCAGTGACAGGACACGAGGGAACAGCATGTAGCTGTGTCAGGAGGCTTTGGCTGGATATTAGGAAAAGGTGCTTCCCCTAGGGGGTGGTTAGGCACTGGAACAGGCTCCCCAGGGAAGCAGTCGTGGCCTGATGAGCTCAAGGAGTTTGGACAATGTTCTCAAGCAGTTGGTGGGACTGTTGGGTTGTCCCATGCAGGGCCAGCAGTGGGACTCCATGGTCCATGTGGGTTCTTTCCAACTTAAGAGGTTCTAAGATTCTACTCTCAAATTTTCTGTCTCAAATCCCACAGTGCAGCTCCTCCACAGAGGGAGCTGGGATGGAAACTCTTAGCTGCTTCTGTGATACTCCTATGAAGAACTGACAGGGATTAACTGCAATCCTGCTGAAGCTCTCCAGGTGACTGCAGGGCAAACCACGCACACCATGTCCAAACAGGAAGTTGCTGGGCTGGGCTGCAGCTGCTGCAATGCAATTTCCATTATCAGTTGGAAGGTACTTACAAAGTGAGGGGAGAACCTCCTGTCAAAGTCACGCTGAGCCAGGATTCCTCCCTGTCCAGGAGCACTAGTGAAACCAACCTGGAAAAGGCAGGGAAGAAACAGGCTTTACCACCTCTCCTTCTCACTCCAGAGCTGATCAGGGTGAGGGTTCAGGGACATGCATCATCCCTGACCTAGCAGCTCCAAGAGCAGAGTCAAGTATACCTGCAGGGCTCCTACAAATTGCCCACTTACCACAACCTGTCCACCCTCCTGTGCCAGGTACGTGATAGTGGCAGAGGTGAAGTTGAAGTAACCAGCTTTGAGAGGCCGCAGAACCACAGTGTGGGACACGTTACTCGCTCTGGGAGCCAGGTATTAAGGAAAAGGGTTGTATTTCATTACAGGAAGAAAATGCAGGTGGAAAAGTCAGTGGTGCTGACAGATCTGAATGCTCATGGTCACAGACAGTCCAAACCACCTCCCACCAGGATGACCCAGCTGCTCCTCCCCAGGCAGAGGAACTACTCAAGGACCTGGTCCTGTCTGCAAGGAACTTTATTTTCACACAGCACCATCCAGAAGAGTGGGTGTTTGGATTCAGCACCCTGTCCAGACTCTGGCATGTGGAAATTTCGAGACAGTGCATGAAGACAGGATGAAGCTGCAGGATGCTCTGGGACAAGAGCGAGCCTTGGGAAAAAATTTCAAAACATTAAAAGATACGGAGCGATCCTGTCCCACTTGACGTTGAGCATGCCAGAGACAATGCCAAAATCTTCTGGGGGGAAAGAATCATCCGACAGCTCCACATCTAGGGCAGCGCTGAACACAACAAAGGGAGGGATGAGAAGGGAATCTTAAGACTTAGCATCTGCAGCAAAGCAGGCTGACAGTTCCATCCTGAGCAAATGGAAGAACTGACTTTTGAAAGATGAAAAGTCACCAATAGAAGATGGCAAGGAGAGTTGATGTGCTTTATGAGAAGACTGCAGTGAGAGGAAGGCATAGCTGAGAGAAACGGCCACAGAGACAGGAAACACACAGGTTTTTCTACAACAGGATTTGGCAGATACTATCCCATGGATACACACTGTGGCCTAAATAATAACCAGACCCCACATATAAAATTACAGTATCTTATTAATGTTGTTTGAGTCCAACATTGCAATACCATAAATACTTCTCTTAGCAATACTGCACTCAGCATGCGTGATTGTGCCTTTAAATACATCTAGAAAACAAAAAAAAAACAAACATTTTAATACTCTCCTACATTTTGTCCAATCAGCTTTTCCTTCTGAGAATGAAACTTTTTACCAGCATTGTGGAAGTTCTGTTTTATCTTTGTCAGGTCCTTAGCAAAGTCCTGATAGCAAAAAGGAATTTTTATTTAAAAAAAAAAAAACATAAATGTGAAAAAGAGCTCACAAAGTCAAAAAAGAGAGCTGCACATGTGGAAAGCCTTGTCACAGGACACCACAGAGCTACACCATGATGGACTGACAGTTTGAGCAGCCACGAGGTGAAAGCAGGGACAATGGAAGAGGAAGGAAAAGGCAGACTGCAGGTCAATAATTCAGGCACTTAGCTGGAAAGCTAAGAGTTAGAGGGAGCAAAGGCAACAGCACATCATGGAGCTCAGAAATTGCCTCATACCCTGCAGCCACACACAGAATGTTTGCTCTTGGTTAGTACTAGAGCCTGGAGAGGGCTTACCTGGAGCCAACATTGTAGATGTTGTACTGCAAAGTCAAGTCCTTGCCCTCCACTGCGTATCTGTTCAGCAGGGATTTGGAGGCCAGGAGCCTGGCACCGTCCTCGCAGAGGGCCACAGACACCAGGGCAAACATGGTGAGAAGCAGGAGCTTCATCTAGAAACACAAAAAAATGAAACATCGTTGATCATTTGAAATCTCACAGAATACTTTCCTGTGAGGATGTAAGAATTGGCACAGCCACATCCCAGATCTGCAGCCATGGAAGAAAAGTCAACAGTTTTGTCCTTTTTCAAAGCCCTGGTCAGTATCACTCCCTTTTACAGAATCATCCAACATCCTGAGTTGAGACGGACCCAAAGGATCAAGTCCAGCTCCTGACTCTGCACATCTCAGTCATGGGCAAAGCTCTTGGGTCACAAAGCCTCTTCCAGTAACTGTGAGAGTACAAACTCTGGCAATTAACAGTTTCACCAGTTTTAGCAATTAACAGTTAATTGCCCTTTCAAAGCCTGGCAGTCTTCCAGCACTGTCTTATGCAACAGAGTTAGCTCTCAGAAGGCACCAGCTCCTCACTTCCATTACCTGTTGTTACTTCCTATTTCCAGCCACTGAGTAACCACCAACTGCCTCAATAGTGGCCTAATGATCCCCATAAGTCCCCACTTCAGGCCATGTGTCCCAGTTTACCAAAACCCAGTGCCTCAGGAGCTGTGCTGTTGAGAGGACAAGGAGACCACAGGGACATTATAAATAGGACATGTTATGACACTTGGGGCTTTTAAATACAAAACCTGCTCCCACATCAGGGCCTCTGCTCCTCACAGAGTCACAGACTGGTTTGGGCTTGAATGGGACCATAAAGCCCATCCAGTTCCACCCCCTGCCATGGGTAGGGACATCTTCCACTAGCCCAGGCTGCTCCAAGCCCCATCCAACCTGGCCTCGGACACTTCCAGGGATGGGGCAGCCACAGCTTCTGTGGGCAACCTGTGCCAGGGCCTGCCCACCCTCACAGGGAAGAATGAATTTCCAGTATCCCATCTAACCCTGCCCTCTGGCAGTGGGAAGTCTTGTCCTGTCACTCCAGCCCCTTACCCAAACTCCCTCTCCATCTGTCTTGGAGTCCCATTAGGCACTGGAGGGAGCTTTAAGGTCTCCCTGGAGCCTTCTTTTTTCCAGGCTGAACATCCCCACCTCTCCCAGCTTGTCTCCAGAGCAAAGGAGCTCCAGTCCTTGGAGCGTCTCTGTAGCCTCCCCTGGGCCTGCTCCAGTACCTGCACGTCCTTCCTGTGCTGGGGACCCCAGGGCTAGAGAAGCACTGCAGGTGGGGTCTCACCTGAGCAGAGTAGAGGGGCAGAATCCCCCCCATCACGTGCTGCCCACACTGCTTGAGATGAGTCGGGCACTGCATTGGCTTTCTGGGCTCCCAGTGCACATGGCTAGGTCATGTTGAGCTTCTCGTCTATCCAAACCCCCAAGTGCTTCTCCCCAGATCTGTGTTTGTGCTTGCAGTTGCCCTGATGCAGGTGCAGTACCTGCCCTTGGCCTCACTGAACCACCTGGGTTTGGCACGGACCCACTTGCCCAGCCTGTCCTGCTGCCTGTGCCACAGACCCTTTACTTCCCAGCAGTCCTGCCCTGCTTTGGCTGCACACCAGCACGTTCATCCCAGGCTGCTCCTGCCCATCCATGCAGCCCCTGGGCCCACAGGGGCTCAGGGACATCACTCCACCCGGAACCACCCGGGTTCACCCACCACAATCCGAGGGAGACGCCGACCCTGATGCTCCAGCGACAGAGCCAACCGAGCCTCTCCCACAGGCCCTTCCCACGGCCTCGCACTCGGCCCGAGACCCGCGCTCAGCGCCGCGAGCCACCCTCACCGTCTCTGCCCGCCGCCACCACAGAGCCAGCTCAGCGCAGACGCGGCGGAAGTGACGCACTGAAGATATCCTCGCGGCCTCGCCTGGCCCGCCGGGAAATGGAGTCCGGCTGCGTCCTGCGGCGGAGACTCCGCGCCTGCGCACGGTGAGCCCTCTGCGCGCTCCCGCCGCCCCTGGTGGGGGCCGGGCCGGGTCGGGCCGGTCTGGGCTGTGGGGGTGGGAGGAGGGCGTCTTTGGGTGTCTGGTGGCATCAGTGCTCGAATGAGGGTTTTGAGGAGAGCAGCACGTGTGTCCGGACAGGACCGATGGCTTTGCCCGCCCGCCAGCCTGCCCAGCTCCATGGGAGCTCTATAAAGCGATGGGGGAGAGGACGAGGAGAGCAGAGAGGGGATCAGAGGTAAATCCCTCAAGAATGGGGCGCACGGACCCCCAGACTGTCCCTTCCTGCACTGGGGGTTCTCTGTTTAACTCACCGCATCCCAGACAGGCTCCAGCCTTCTGCTGCCCTGGATCAGGACATGGCCTGACCTCCGCGGTGCAAAGCAGTAACAAAACAAGCCTGCTGGCATTTCCAGCAGTGTAGAAAACCTCGAGAGTTCCCCTGTGCCCATGTGTTTCAGGCAGCTACTTCTGGTGGCAGAAGGGCCTCCAGCCCCCCTCTGTACACGTATTTCCCCTCACACGCACACGGGTGAATAGCTCATGGGCACTTCTCCAGGGCCCCCTCACTGTCTCCATGTGCAACCTCAAACCCTTTCACAACTTTTGCCAACAAGTCTTCCTACACCCTCTCCTTTTTCCCCGCTGCCCCGGGCAGAGCTTCTCCAAGCTGCCAACCATGAAAAGTAAGACAAGTTCAATCCCTGTGGGCCATCAAGGCTACATAACTGTAGGTTGGCCTTCTCCCTCCCACCTCACCCCTCTGCAGGGTTTGCTGCAGCCAAGACAGGCTGGTCCCAGTCCCCAGATACTGACACAACACCTGTACTGGGCCTGAGACCCTCAGAGATTTTTATGTGGAGCAGGAGCATTTGCTGGAAATGTTTCTTTCCTCCCCAGTAAGCACACTTGTTGGTGCTTCTGATCAATATATGATGGCTCTCACGACAGAAGAGGAGATCACACAGCTCAATGGGCACCCACGTAACTGTATTTGGAAAGATTCCAACTCAACATGTGTAAGGAAGGGTGAAGCCACAGCCTATGAAGGGGTTCCAAGAAGGTGACGTGGCTGTTGGCTGTGTTGGTGTCTAAGAGCAGAGAAACATGTGGCAGCTGTGTTAAGCATGTACCTTTGGCTTTGCAGATGCTGTGTGGGCAGCCTTTGGAGCTGGACGAGTATTTGAGGTGAGCTGGGCTGTAGCAAGGAGGAGCTGAGGGATGGTGATTTCTCACAAGCACAGTGGTAGTTTTCTGTCTTTTGATAACTTCAGTGCCACAGGTTGTGGTGGTTTAGTTTTCTTGGTTTTGGTCTAGGCCTTCCCTGGTAACAGGATCATAACTAAGGAAGTATTCCATCCCATTCCTTTATGTAATCAGGTGTATATAAGATGAGGAGAGGAGGTTCTTCGCACTCTTCCTTTCGGGTACTTAGAAGACAGCAGGTCTCAGTGTGTTGAGCTCTCTCTTATCTATATGAGCTGAGGCCTATCTGAGAGCTGTTGTCCAGAGCTGCGCGGAGGTAAAGGAACTGTTTTCTTGAGGCAAGTTGGTGAGAGTTTATTGTGTTAGTTACTTTACTAAGCTATTCCCTGAGTTTTCAAGTGTGTATATCTGTTTTGTTTTATTTTTACCCATTTTTGTCCTTTTTTCCCTTCCCCTTTCCCCCTTTTCCCTTTTGGGGTTGTTTGGGATTCTTGTTCTGTATATTTGTAGTGTTTAATTGTATATAACTGCAATATATGTTAATTTTTTTACTACAAATTTTCTTTTGGTACCTTTTTCTTCTCTTTTGGGAGGGGGGAATCTGTGTGGCCTGCTGGCTTTGGCAGGGAGCCAACCCAAACCTCCACACAGGTGATGACAGCTGCAGCATCCTGTGCTGGAATCAGTGTGGAGTAGATGTGGTGGTTTAGTTTTCTTGGTTTTGGTTTAGGCCTTCCTTGGTAACCAGGTTATAACTAAGAAAGTGTTCCACACCATCCCTTCACATAATCAGGTGTATATAAAGACAGGAGGAAGGTTTCCTCTCTCTCTCTTTTTTTCGTGTGCTTGAGGACATCAGGTCTCTCTGTGTCAGCCCAGCTCTTATCTCTTGAGCCGAGGCCTATCGGAGAAACTGCTGTCCCAGCCGTACAGAGGGGAAGGACCTGCTTTCTCTTAAGGGGAGTGAGGGTGAGAATTGATTGTATTAGTTACTTATTGAGCTTTTCCCTGAATTTACAAAGTGTGTGTATCTGTTTTGTTTTGATTTTACCCATTTTTGTCCCACTTCCCTTTCCCCCTTTTCCCTTTTGGGGTTGCTTTGGGATTTGTTCTGTAGATTTATAGTGTTTGATTGTATATAATTGTAATATATGTGAATATATATATATCTCTTTAATACAATTGTCTTTTTGGTACTTTTTTTCCCCTTCTCTCTGGGGGGCGGGGGGGTGGATCTGTGTGGCCAGCAGTTGGGTTTGGCAGGGAGCCAACTCAAACCTCCACAGCAGGTGAGCAGGAGGCCATAGAGTTTTTGAGGCCAGTGCTGTGAAAGAGCTCTGTGGCGACCAATGTGATTCTGACTGCTGGCACTGTTTGGGTTTTTTGCAGATGATAGAGAGAAACTTGTCAGCTGCAGGAATGGCCCTTCTGTCGAGTATGACTTCAGACCCCCTGCCCTCTGGGTGCTCCATTGAGGGAGCAGGGACAACTGAACTCCAGTGGGTAACTTTGAATTTGGTTGGAAAGAAACCCCAGTGCAGCATATTTTCCAAAAGTTAATGGCATTGCTGCTCCTCATTTATTGTGTCACTTCCAGTGATGTTTGTCCTGGCAGCCCAGCAGCATCTTCAGCAGAGCAGCTGGCCAGAAGTCATTCCTAACTGTGTAACACAAAAACTCCTAGTCAGGGTAAAACCGTGTATTTTGGAGATGGAAAATTTAATGGTACTAGTTAACAGCTGTGCAAGTTCAGGTTAATGCAAAAGGAAAATCTAACACTTCTGTCATGGGAGTATTTTCACGGGGTGTGTATAACCACAACCCCTCCCTCCTCTTCAGTATAAAGTGAGTTACTGAGATTTGTTCTTTATTTTACTCTTTAAAATTTTACACTTCAATTCCAGTTTTATTGATGCAACTACAGTGTGCAGCAGCAGTGCAAGGAGTGGAGCTGTTGGGGGCGATCTCCCTTTTTTTTTGGAGAGAGGGGACTTTGTCTGGTTTAGGCATTGTTAATTTAATGAGCTCTTTCCCTTGTTTTGTGCTTCTTTGGGAGATTGGGGTGAGATCCAAATGTCAGAATGAGAGGTAGGCAGTGGTACAATGGAGGAGCAGGTGTGGGGAGCATGAGGGGGCCTGCAGGAGACTCCCACCTCACAAAGTGTCACAGCTCACAAAAGCATGAAAATTCATGGAGAGGGAATAAAAACTACTAAACTTAAAGATGTTGAGAAGGTTGAAATAAAGAGAAATCTCTCATTGTTAAATACACTGGAAATAATATTCAATTATAAATTAAAAAAAGGATTTAAAACTAAAAAAATGTATCTGCTATATAAAAGCATCTTAAAGTTATATATGAAGGAATTTAAAAAAGAAGTGTCTGAATAGCTAGTCATCTACTCTTGTTATGTGTTACAGTCAAAAGAGATGATATCTGAAGTCTAAACGTGTAAGTAGATACCAAATAGATATCTGTAAATATATAAATGTATAAATAGATGTAAGTGTAAATATCTAAGTCTAAACAGATCTCTAGTCTACATATAATTTCTCTGCAATAAGTGTTAATATATGATCTAAACAGAAGTGTAAACAGACATGGTCTGAATATCTGAATATAGATACAGAAGTGTAAACATAAAAGCATAAATAGAAATAAGGCTGAATAGTCCTTATATACAAGTGTAAACATATATATGTAAATGTGTCTCTGTCTAAATAGGTCTCATCTAAGTGAAAATAGATGAGACATAGGAATATATCTATTCCCTAAAGATGTATGTCTCTAAGTAGCTGGATAAGTGTAAATATAAGTGTGTGAGTCAGCAGGGGCAGGCAACGGGGACAGCCAAAAACCTGTGGATAAAACACAAAGGGTAAATTTGTTTTGCTTCCCTCACTGACTGGGGGATCCCCAGAGCAAACCCCAGGCAGAGGCCCTGGGAATTCTGCCATTGTTAGATGTCCCATATCAGAGGATCACCAGCTGATGCTAACACTGGACTATCTGGGGCTATTCCCAGCTGCAAGATCACTGAGCAATGTACAATCCTCCTTGCCAGTCTCCCAGTTTTAACCCATTCCACCTCTTTGCTCAAGAAACCATAGCTGCTGGAGCAGGAGATGTGGGATAGGGAATTTTCAGAGGCACCTAGTCATCATCATCATCATGGCTAGGCTTTGCGAACGAAGATTTGGAAAGGGCTCTACCTACGCTTGCTGCAAGCATGCTGATGGCTAAAAAGGCCCATGCGAGATAGGCAAGTCCGGTTGCAAAAGGCACAGTGGAAAGTCTCCAAGGGCAGTACTGGCGGGGCACGGTTCTTCCTGCGTTGTCTTTTTATCTCAAGACTGATTCTGCGTCTGTTCTCAAAGGAAGCAGCAGCGTTATGGATGGTGTGTCACCATGTCTCCCAACTGGAGTCCAGAGTGGACCATCGATGGTGGTCAGTATGGCCAAGGCTGAGGTATTGTTTCAGGGAGTCCTTGTATCTCCTCTTCAGGGCTCCTGACTTGCAGCAGCCAAGTGGCGAGTTCACCACAGAGCACAATCTTAGGGAGACTGATCCTCCATCCTGGAGACATGCCCTGCCCAGTGCAGCTGTGTTTTCAGCAGCACGGCCTCAATACTGGTGACCTCTGCCTGTTCAAGGACAGACTCATTAGTCACGTAATCAGACCGGTGGATGTTTAGGATTGTACAGAGACAGCGCTGATGGAAGCGCTCGAGGAGTTGCAGGTGGTGGCCGTAGATGACCCATGATTCGGACCCATATAGAAGAGTAGACAGTACAATGGCTCTGTAGACACTAATCTTTGTACTTTTCTTCAGGTGTTTATTGCGCCAGACTCTTTTACAGAGTTTTCCGAAAGCTCTGTATGCCTTTGCTAACCTGTTGTCTATCTCTTTGTCAGTCTTACCATCTGAGGAAATGATGCTTCCCAGACAGGTGAACTGCTGAGCTGACTTAAGCTCTGATTCGCCTATGGTGATGTGGGGAGGTTGGAAGACTTCCTGAGGTGCAGGCTGATAGAGAACTTCTGTCTTCTTCAAGCTGACTTCCAGCCCAAAAAGCTCAGCAGCCCCTGCAAAGCAGGATGTTAAGGGCTGCAGAGCTGCTTCTGTGTGAGCAACGAGGGCGGCATCGTCAGCAAAAAGCAGCTCACAGACAAGGTGATTTAAGGTCTTAGTGTGGGCCTTCAGTCGCCTTAGGCTGAATAGGCTTCCATCGGTATGATAGCGGATGTATATGCCGTTTTCTTCATCGAGGTCTGCCGTGGCCCTTTGGAGCATCATGCTGCAGAAGATTGTGAATAGAGCTGGTGCGAGAACACAACCTGGTTTCACACCATTGGTTATTGGAAAGGGCTCAGAGAGTGCATCGCCATATCTGACTTGGCCACGCTGATCCTCATGTAGCAGGATGACCATTTTGAGGAACTTAGGGGGACATCCTAATTGTTCCAAGATCTGCCACAGGCTTTTTGTGCTCACAGTGTCAAAAGCTTTGTTGAGGTCAATGAAAGTTGAATATAGATTCCTTTGTTCTGTTCCCTACGCTTCTCTTGCAGTTGTCTGAGAACAAATACCATGCCTGCGGTACTCCTATTGGCTCTGAAAACACATTGCCTTTCAGGTAGAAATTCTTCTGCGATAGCGGGTACTAGTCTGTTCAAAAGTATTCTTGCAAGGATTTTACCAGCAATGGAAAGCAATGCAATACGTCCGTAATTTGAGCAGTCTGATTTTTCTCCTTTATTCTTGTACAGGGTTAGGGTTAGGGTTAGGGTTACCCTAAATGACTGCATCACAGAAGTCTGATGGTAGTTTGCCTTGTTCCCAGCAACACACAATTTTCTCGTGAAATTTAGCATGGAGTACTTGGCCTCCGTGCTTCCAAACTTCGGGTGGGATTCCACCGACCCCAGCTGCCTTGCCAGTTTTTACCTGCTGTGTGGCCCTAAGAGTCTCTTCCTTAGTAGGGGCTACATCCAATTCATTTTTCACCGGTTGTGGTGTAATGTGTTGAATTGCTGAGCCTTGGACTACACGGTTGGCACTGAAGAGAGTCTGAAAATGTTCAGACCATTGATTCAGGGTGGAGGTTTCATCTGTGAGAAGCATTTGGCCATCTGCGCTGAGCAGGGGGCTTGGAACCTGGTGTGTGGGTCCGTACACTGCTTTCAGAGCCTCACAGGATCCTCTGTGGTCACCCAAGCCTACGCATAATTGAGTCTTTTCTGCTAGGTTGATCCACCACTTGTTCTGGATGTCTCAAAGTTTCTGTTGGAGCTTACTGCGTGCAAGACGGAAGGCTGCTTTTCTTACAAGGCAGGATGGCTGAGCGAGGTGTGCTTGGTGAGCAATTCTCTTCTTTGTCAACAATTCCTGGATTTCTTGATTGTTTTCCTCAAACCAGTCTTTGTTTTTCTTGGAGGAGAACCCTAAGGATTCTTCAGAGAACTGCAGGATGCTATTTTTAATATGCTGCCAAAGCACTTCAGGAAAGTGCTAAATGGGATGATCTTCAAATCTAGTTTGAAGGTTTACCTGGAAGCTGTCTCTCACTGTGGCTGTTTGAAGATTGTTAACATTGAGCCTCCTCCTTG
>JAWWEW010000438.1:0-11259 GCA_035583185.1 Anabacerthia variegaticeps | reverse complement strand
TGAATAGAGGGGGTAGAATACATAGCTTTGATCACCCACACACAGTGATAACTGGTCCCACCTGCTGAACTAGGACATTATCTAAGAAAGAAGCATACCCTTTTTTTGAACTTTGCCTTTGAGTTCTATAAGTCTATAAATTAATGCAACTGGGGATCAAGATTGTTTCACTTTTCTCTGGGAACCAGTGTAAACAGAACAATAAGTAGAAACAACAAACTGTGACTCCATTTGTTCTCAGCAGATAAATCCAGTGCTGCGTGTGCATTGTGTGTATCAGTTATATGGGTGTAACATTATAAATTTTGAACTACTTCTGTAGTAAATAACTTATTAAGGCCCCAGTCCTTCAGAGAGTTTTGCATAAGCTTATTTTATTATCTTATTATTTTTATTTTGTCATTTGAGACTCTTCAAGTTGCTAACTGCTGTCAGGGCTGTACTGACTTCAGTGGCAGTGATCCCAGCTAAGAAGCTGCTGTGCAGGTTCTACTGCAGGGCACTGCAGAAGGAGGTTGTGGTTTGAGTGTGGAGCCTTAGTACTGAGACACATAGTGGAGGGAGTCCTTCCATTCAGGGTTTAGGTGTGTGCACTTGGGTATTGTGCTTCATTTAAAATCACTTGGGTGTTCTGGAAGCAGCACTGGAAACATACTGAGACCTGCTGATACTGTTTTGTAAATACAAGATGCAGATAATTATGTGCAAGGATTAGGAAAATACTGTGAGTAAGGCTAACAAGAAGGCCTATTTGCTGCACTGGCTCAACCCATCCCTCTTACAGGAGAGCTCCCTCCAATTCTGCACATGCAGATTAAACAAGGGAGACTCAGACCATAAAGAAAAAATAAGTTTTGAATGTAGTATTTTTTTTCTTTAATGGTCTCCTTTGCAGTCCGTCTTTCAGGTACAAAATATGGCTGTGGAATAGGAGGCTGTGGTGCCTGCACTGTGATGATATCCACATACAATCCTGTTACCAAGCAGATACAGTATCCTCATGCCAATATTTGAAAATAGTAGTTTAGTGTTTTGAGAAAACTGATATCCACAAGGAAGTTACAGGGTTGACCTCACACAGTAACAGAGATTTAGATCCACTTCAATATTTGAAAAAAAACAAACCAAAGTCCCAACATCAAACTCCCCAGCCTTCTGGGAAAATGATGTTTTTAGATTGAGTTCTTTATAATTTTAGATTTCAACAGCCCTTCTGTCATCTGCCTCTCCTGAGTCCTTTGTGCTTAACTGAGGATATGCCAGTGTTAATAAATCTTCACTAGATGTTTCACATAATCAATGATAAAATTTCCATGGACATGAGCAATAGACATATTATATTGTAATTGTACAGGTTTTCCCGCAGCAAAGTTAGTTGTGCTGCTTTTTCTCTCCCTGGCTCTTGGAACTTTGTTCCATTAGAAATGCTGTGCCTGACTTCCATCCCATCTGGCCTTAGACTTTGGGTTTTAACAAACTCTGTAGGGTGGATTGTTTTGGGTTTTTTTCTTTTAACTAAATCTTCCACTTCTTTAAATAGAAGAGCTTATTACTTAATGCCTCTGTCTCAGCTGTAGGAGCAGGATGCATACTCTCATGGTCCAAGTGCAGGATTTTGTATGTTTGCATGTCCTTTTGCCCATGTCTTTCTGACCTCAGAAATCAGAGCATTTCTAGATTAACTGGAGTGTATATCCATTGTTTCCTTCTCCATGGATCCATATGACAAAGCTATTTAATGCCACAGTTCTCCTTCACACCTCAAAGACATCATCCTGCCAACTCCTGCCTTCTTCCCATATGTTCTCTGCATGGTGCTGCTGTCATTACTGTGGAAGGGGTTGGAAGCATAAAAAGCAGGATTCATCCAATTCAGGTGAGAGGAAACTGGACTGGGTAAGGCTGTGAGATGATGAGGTTGTCCTCTGCTATGTCTGTAATGAAGCTTGGATCTGTGAGGAGGTGCTCTGAGTCTGTGCAATGCAGGCTCTCTGAAGGGATTCTAGGAACTGAATGTTGTCTGATCTTTTTAGATGAACAGATGTTTGAGGAATTAATGGAACAATTGCTGGGTTGTGATTGGCCCTATATGGAGCAGAGAGGGAGCTCTTCCTAGCGTACTGCTATGCAGGGAGCACATCACAATCTCCACAGCATGGGGCTATCCAACCATATGCCATGTAGGATGCCAGGGCTATAGGGCTATCCAACCATATGCCAGCTTTCAGAAGGGGATAGGGAAGGACGAAGAGCATCAATCAGTTTCATTTAGTCACCAGCATGGCATCTGGCCATCTCATTGAGGACAACACACGTGTATATGGGTAGTGCGGGATGAATGATTCCAGCTGGCAACCAGACTGACAGGTATTAAATTAGACTTACTTGAACTGTGTGTCAGAGATTTCCCTTGGATTAGATTTAAGAATGTTTTCTTTTTGTCTCAGTGTTTTCCATGAGTCTTGGTTGAGGAGATGTTCTGTGTTCTATCCTTCATGGTTAGAAATACCTAATGTAAGATTGACGTCTAAACTGAAAGTCTTGGGCCTTATTCTGTTCTCATAATTAGGATCATGATGGGTTTAAACTGGAGCAAATTATTTTTTAAGTAAGTGATTTCTCTGAGAATTTGGGATAGTGAAAATGCTTCTACTGTCCTACAGCTGGTAGATGACATACCTGAAGATGGCTGTTCATAAAGTCAGTGAAGCCACATCCTGGATTCAGATCTTATTCCCTTTTGTTCTGGGAAAGGCTGGACAAATGCAATGGCTCCCAGTGTGGCTTCTGCACCCCTGGAACGGTGATGTCCATGTATGCTTTACTGAGAAACCATGCAGAACCTTCCAGGGACCAGATTATTTCTGCTCTGGATGGTAAGTTTCAGACAGTAAATTGTAAAAAATATAATAATAAATGTTTGATTGCCAAGATCATAAGTATGATTTGACTCAAAAAGCAGTAGGTGATAGTAGTAGATGGTACTCTGATATAGCCATAACAGTTTAAGGACATCTCAAAATCATAAAAAGGTGGTTCACACTGAAGGCTTTTAGAGCATTTAGAGCAGCCTGTTTTTATAGCCCCCCTGAACCAGAAGCCTCAATATAGTGCAGTATGAGTACAGTGTTACGATGATTATGCTGAAAGAGTAGATTTTTTTGTGTGCAGTGTAAGTACCCACTGAGTAATGCTATGAAGTCTTGCTCTTCGAGCAATAGGCAAAGCAACTTCAACTCACTTTCAAGTACCAAGTTTGCTAGCACTCCTATAGCTCCCAAAGTAATTGACCCATCCCACCATAAGATTTTGATTTCATAAGGGAAATGCCAGAAATTGTGGTAGATACTGCTGTTAATTGTATATGAAAACCATGATAGTGATGGATGGCAGTAGATTTTGGATTTGATTATAAACCCCAAACACTGTAATGGTAGTACTAATTGTAGTATTTGTTTTTGATGCTTTTCATAATTTGATTTTTTGATATGCATTAATAAAAAGTAATTAATATTATTATTAGAAATGGCCTTTAAAATAATAAATTTTAATAATATAATCATTACTGGAGTAATATTTCTTATTTTTACATAGGTGATTTTGCCCATTTGAGCATAAGGACATAAATTTCAGCATTTTGTATCTGCAGATTTGAGGCCAGACCATTCCCAAACTGGTGCTCCCAAACATTGTTCTTGTTTCTTATGATTGGTTATCATATGGTTTATTTCAGGTAATTTGTGCTGTTGCGCAGGCTAGAGGCCCATTATAGACAGCTACACGTCTTTTGCTAGGGTAGGTCAATATCTTCAAATGTGTTTCTTATTTTGGGACAACTTGTGTTATTTGAAAAGGTTGAGCCTCTTTGAATTACCTATCTGGAATCTTGCATCATTTGGATATTCTTTTTTTGGTTGAGCTTTTGGAAAATCTGGCTATTTTAGTTTTCAAACATGCTGAGCACTTACAGCTGCCACTGACTTTAGGTTTACATATACCCTTGCAATGCAGTTAAGAATCCTTTGCATCAGTTACAATGACTTGATCTAAACATCACTGAAGTAATTCTGAGTTTTTCCATTTACTACATGGATACCTGGGGACCCAAAGGGAATGCAATCCTAGGGTCCCTATGGTTTAAGGAGTCTCCTGGAGAGAGATGCTCCTCTGGAACAGGAAGCTTCGAAACATTGATTTACAAGTAAATCACAAAGCTGCCTCATTGCTTATATATAGCAGAATATGATTTCTTTAGGAGCCAACATGTTGCCAGCTCAGAGGAACTGGACAATGTTGCTTGGATCAGGAGGTCTGTTCATCTTCTACAGGAGGTCAGGTAAGTTACGTTAGGTTTTTTTCTCACTAACTCCTCTTTGCATTGTCAAGTTTGTAGACTGGAGTCATCTTCAACTGTGGCAGCAGCTACTTTTCTATCTTTGGACATTTAGACCAGACTGAGCTTCAGGCTCTGTGCTCTCATTGCTGTAGAAAGGTAGCACAAGCATATCTGCATGTCACACCATGTACCTGACGGTATCATCCAAACACTTCTCACACTCTGTCAGGCTTGGTGCTGGGACCACTGCCCTGGGGAGCCTGTTCAGTGCCCAACAATCCCCTGAGGGAAGAAGCTAAACCTCTCCTGACACAACTTCAGGCCATTCCCTTGAGTCCTGTCACTGGCCACCACAGAGAAGAGATCGATGCCTGCCCCTCCTCTTCCCCTCACGATACTGCTTCAGAAACATCCTCCATTCCCTGTGTGCATCTCAGAATTTGTTGTCTTCATCCACCTGTAATAAGAGGCCATCATGTGCTCATATGACTCCATCTTGCTTCAGGATGAAGATTTTTAAGTCCCTAGGTGAATTTACTGTGACTGAAAATCTTTAAGGAATCTATAAAGCAAAATGGGTGATTGGAGGAAAACTTGTTTTGACATTAAGAACCCATAGAGATCCAAGGAATGTGACTTGGTGTGTGTATGTTTGTGCACCTGTGCATTGCCTCTGCCCCTTTAAGAACTGAAAACTGTCCGTGAGCTGCCTCCAAGGCTGCTTGAAGCACGAGCCTGGCAATGCAGCTGTTGCCAGTTACAAAACAGCACTCTTCCTTGGGCTGCCCTCTTATTTGGCTTCCCTTGATTTGCATGAAGATCATGACAGACACAGGATTTTTTTGCCCATTCATCAGTGGAATTAATCAGTAGACTAAGTCAGCCAGAGTCAGATCTTGTAGTTACCAGGCCACAATCTGTCCATTGTGCTCAAGAGATAATGACTGATTGGAGAAGGGATAAGAGACTTCAGACTAGCATATGTAAATTTTTTTTCTTATTCAGTATTCTTGAGGCCTGTTGCTCTCTGGTTTGACAGGATTTTTGATTCTGAAAATAAATCAGTGAGGCAGAAAAAATAACCAGTCCTGCTAACATATATTCAGTCTTCTTTTATGTAAGCTTCTGAAGAAGATCAGTAGGGTCACCAGAGGCCTCAGCAGAAAAAAAGACATCTGTGAACATGTAGAAAAAGCTAATTTTTGTGGTGTGCTGTCCCTGTTCTGTTCCTGCAGTGCATATGCAAGGCTGGAGTGGCTCTCCTTAAGCAGAAAGCAGTTCTCTCTGATCAGATGGACATTGTTTGTCATCATGTCAAGCTCTGTCACAAAGCTCCTTAACTGTCACAGGTTATGATCAGGACATAACTATACCATCCAGCCCTGCACTTTTCCACAGTGGACATTGCACCCAATGTGGCTGCAACACATTTGCTATGACCAGTTTCAGGAAATACTGGAAGATCTTTCTTGAAACTTGTTTTATTTCAAGCAGAGGCTTGAGAGTAATTAGTATGATAACCTGTTTTTTGAATAGTCTGTGAATAGTCTGTTGCACCTGTGAATAGGTATAACAGACTAAAAGTTAGAAATCAGTTTGGGCATCTTGAATTTTTGAATGCAGCTCAACCTATAAAGTGTCAAAATTATCTCACCCTAGAAAAGAATCTCATTTGTTGACAAAAACTTGCCACTTAATCTGAATATGTGCATTCTTCTCTCCACCCCCAATTTATTTGCAGATCCTTTCAGGTCTTTGCAATCCGGAACAATTCTCACCCACGGATCCAACACAGGAATTTATATTTCCTCCTGAGCTAGTGGTAGGCCTTACTGACTTTTGTTTTTTTTGCAAGCATGCCTGAGTTCCTACAAAGTGAAAACTGGGTATTTTGTGGAACTGAGAAATCTATCCTCAGATGAATAGGAAATGCTACTTTTAGTCACACATAATGAGACATTCCAATGTGGACAATCCACATGTTTTCATTGTTACAAATGGCTCGTATTTGCTATTAAAAATTGTTTGCCTCTGCAGAACCAACTTTTCCCAAAAGAGTTCCTTACTTGTGACCATTTAATTTTGGACCAGTTGGCTTTTTTTGTGGAATATAGTATTTTCTTTGAAAGATCCCAAATGAACTTCTCCATCCTCTATTATGTACTTTCTGCTGGATTCAAGTGATTGCTTCCAGCTGGTACAAAGACCTTAGCAACCTGAGACTGGACTTACATGCAGGTCCACAGGAAAGGCAAAGGACTTCAAGAGGAAATAAGAGCATTTATAGCAGTAGTTCTTGGAATCTCACAGGACAGATGGAAATTTGAAAGGAGGAGGAGTAAAGTGCCCATAATCTGCAGACAGAGGCAAGAGAAGTGATCTGTGAAAATGGTGGTGCAGGATTTACCCGGGCCACACTGAGTAGAATCCAAGCAGGCAGGCCCAGGCTGGTTTTTTAATCCACGCTCATGTTTCAGCAGCTTCTTCTGAAATTGCTTGTTTGCACTCCTTTTGCAAATGTCCGTGGGCAGCTTGCTGGTATTACACAACCTCCTACAGGCACAAGAGTTCATTGGAGTTCTGAAAATGCATGGCACAGTTCTCTGGTTTGTCACTGTACTGCAGTATGCTATTTGCTGCATGGTAGTTGGCTTTGTAAACGTTTGTCATGGAGTACAACCTTCTATTTAATGACTGCCTCTCAGTGCAGGACATGTATAGTCAGGCATAAAGACCTTCATGAAACCACGCAGTGGAAAGTAAATTTGCCTTTCTGCTTCTTGACCTGCCTTTGAGAGACTCAGGCTTTAAGAATGCAAGTATTTAATGAATATTTTGCAAATTTTATACTTGGACTAAAGATCTGCACTAGACTGCTGCTGGCTGAAAAAGCTGGTCAGCCAGAAAGGAGGTGCTATCATCTGCTCAACATGCTCAGATTGAGATGCCTGGAGGAGTGAACTGCTTCTCCAGGCTACACGAGGTGCTCATGCCAGTATGATCATGATTGGTTCCACAGACACATAGCTCCTTTTTTGTGTTTCAGGTATGTCTTTTACCTAGAAGACCAGTCCATAGTTGGAACAGTTTTCTGGCTTGTCCACTGGTCAGTTTGTTCATTGTGTTGTCTGCAAAGACAGGTCTTTCTCAGGGATTGCTTTTGCATATTTTGAAACGATGATTCCACATGGCACTTGTCAAGTATGAAAATAACACATACAATATTCTCAGTGTGGAAAAAAAAGGATATATATAGTCTTTTAAGACAGAGATGCCAGAAAAACACTTTGACGAAAATGTAAACCATTCTGATCAACCATCCAAGAAGACAGTATCTGTGAAAAGACTAGTCCTTTCAGACAAATGGGAAAGTAGGTACTTTTATTTTGAAAAACATTTTACATATTATAGAAACTAGTCTGGGTCTAGTATAAGAGATACATGATTCTCAGCAAATGGGGAGGCAGTGATCCTCCCTGACTAAGAGAATACATGTCTTGTATTCTGTCATATATGCAATTAGATTCTGGCATCCTGATTTCCCGCAAAGTCCAGTCACATTGCTTTATGGTTTACATCATGTACAAAGGGAGTCTTTCAGAATCATCAGAGCAGGAAAAAGAAACAAAAGACTAATTTCCTACAATTCATTTAGTGTGTCTCTTACCAAGTCATTTAGTTCATTCTGATCTTGGTTTCTTGAGCAATAATACAGTTATGATAAAAGCTCAGCACTGTTCAGCACAACAGGAGCCTCAGATGAAAGGCCCCATTAATGTCTCACTGTCCATCGTGACACAGTGTCCTACTGAGCAATATGGTCATTTGTATTTATATTCAAATTAGTCACATTTACCAAGTCTTTGTCATTTCCACCACAGAGAATGGCTCAAGACCAGCAAAGAACAACTCTGATTTTCCATGGCAAGAGAACAACATGGATTTCCCCCTCTAGCCTGAAGGAGCTTCTGAAGCTGAAAGCCAAGTATCCAAAGGCACCACTAGTTGTGGGGAACACCAGTGAGGGTATGGAAGCACAAAAGATCCTCTGACACAGGGCTTACATTATGCAGTAGGCACATAATCTTGCATTTTACGTGCCAGGGTTCCTAAGTGCATTTTGTCACCACAATGATTGCACTTCAGTATTTAGGCCACTGTAAAGTCCCATGACTTTTTTGCACAAATCAATATTTAGATTAGGACTAGTACCAGCATCACCTGAGCCCAGGAGCTGTGCTGCCTAACTTCTCCCAGTAACCTCAGAGTCAGAGACACATTTTGTGTGAATGAGGAACTACTCATGCTGATGAGAGGCAAATGTTTCACATCCCTGTTAGCTTGAGCATCACAAGATAAATAATTCCCATTAAAGGGCATGATATCCAGGCATTGGTGAGATTCTGCGTATTAAGGAGTGGCAGTGGTTTATTTTTATAAATTATCAGTATACTTTTTTTGAGGGAGTATCAGAAGGAATTTGGTAAGAATATTTCCTTCACTGTTGAGACAATAAAGGCTCAGATCAAAAGAGGATCCTTTGGATCTTTTATATATTTGTACATTGCTTAGCAAAGGGCATGACATTTGTTTAATAATATACCCTCATGATGCAGTACTTGGCAAAATGCCAAATATCTTAAGTCTAAAATCCTCAAGTCTCTTTACATCAAGGGAAAGCTCTTTGTTGTCATTGAAAAGACATTGCACAAGAAGAGAACAAGGGAAGGAAAAAATTGTGTAGCTCATGTAGAAAGGTGGAGTGAGTAGCTGAAGTAAGTGTGGAATTGTGTATAGCTCTGAGGTGAGAGGTAAAATCTAAATATGATATAGAAAAGGACCAGAAACCAGACCAGAGGAGAAAGGAACAACAGCCAGGAGCCAGAAAAGAGAATATCAGACTTTGAACTTCAGATGGGCCTCATAAAACCAGAAAAATGTGATACTCAAGATACTACATAACAAAACTTACTATAAGACTTTGAAACTACTTAGTTACAATGGTTTTGAACTTTTCAGTCTCCATGTCAAAGAATATGGTTATTTTTTTTAACGCATCTCTAATTGTATTATTGTTCTTTGCTTTCCAGGACTCAAAAGAAATCACAGTGGTGCCTCCCATCCAATCGTTCTCCATCCTGTTAGGATTTCAGAAATGTATGTTGTGAGTAGCACAAATGATGGTAAGTTTCCAAGTTATCTTTTTGATGGTACAAACAGTGGCAATTAATGAACTTGGGTCTTTTATTTTGACACCTGAAGCAGCAAGAACAATTGACTTTCATTGGTGTGGAATCTTTTGTGCTTTTTGTCTCATTTCACTGAGCCTTTTTAATGAATATGTCGGCTCACCTGTGGTCTTGAGATGATGGACTGATTGTGACAGACAATTTATGAAACTGTTCTCTGAAAATGTGTTTGTTTAAATCTCAAGTTTCTGCAGACAACAGGCATAGGGGAAGGCCCTAAGTCAGCCTTAATTCTTTTTTCCACTGGTCATGAGCCTTTCTATCACAACCATAGATCTAACAAAGTTCACAGAATATTGCTGAGGCTCGGGCTAGATTTTCAACACAAAATATTCAAACGTAAATTTCCAATCTGAAATACTATAAGATTTTCTTTGGAGTAGCTGGGCTGGATTTTCAGCACATCACCTTCATGGGTAGAGGCACTGCACCTGTAGCAAAAAGAATGAAATGCAGAGTGTTCCCCATGGGAAATCAACCTATTAAGCAATAGAGAATTTCATATTTTGTTATCAGTTGCCTCTTTCCTTATGTTCTCCTTGTTCCATGATTTACAGCAGCAATTGTATTATAAATATTTTCCAAATAGTTTGCTAGTATCAGTGCAACTCTGCATTTAAGTAGATTCAGCAATAAAATAGGACTTTAGAACGTGGCCCATTTGTTCAGAAAAAATGCTACAGCACACTTTTCTATAAGCTTACTTCAGTGTTCACTGAAGTCCATGGTGATGGCTTCTCTGATACTACTGGAAGTGTAAAAGAGTGTTTGCAGCTTGGTCTTGGAAGACTTCAGTAACTTGGTGATCTGTCATCCTAATGAGTAAACTGTTATTCATGTCTTTGGGGGATGCACAGCACAAAAAAGGGATGTGCATTGGTGGGTGCAAATACGCACTGCGTATTTTTCAAGTATGTCTTTATACTAGGAACTATTGCTGAATAAGCAAGTAGGACTTGCATTTCTTATTGCATGTAATATAAAACATGTCTTCCTATCGTTTCTCTTTGTCATCCTGCTGACAAGAGTTGTGTACAAAAGCAATTCTTTAAAGGCCATATCAGCTCTATTGCATTTATTTTGTGGCACTATGATTTCACTGTTTAATCTCATATAATTTCAGGGCTAGTAATAGGAGCTGCCTGCTGCTTGGCCCAGCTCAGAGATATCTTATGAAGGCAGTCACAAAACTTCCAGAGGAGAAAACAAAAACATACCAAGCTCTCTTGCAGCACCTGAGTACTCTAGCTGGAGAACAGATCAGGAGCATGGCAGTATGTATTCAGCAGTGACAATAAATAAGAAATCATTACAGATGTATCTGTGTACATATCACTTACAAACATGTGGGAAAGGTTGGTTGAGGCTGGGATCATGCTTTATAAGGTTAAGTCCTTACTACTATCACAAATGTTGTATGAAATAACTGGGAGTCCTATGCTAGTTAGTAGGGGCCAATACCCAGAGCACTGTAACCAGAGAAACTCTGCTGTTCCTGCTCAGTGGATGAGCAGAGAACTGGAAAAGGCTGAGAAAAGAAGAAAAGTGAGGTACTGTGTTAAAGTACTGTACTGATGCCTGAAAAACCCTGTAAAATAGACAACCTGCACAAAGTTATTAGAGATAAGAAAGAAAATACCTTTATTGATGGGGTCCCCTGCTTGCCCTCCAGGC
>JAWWEW010000437.1:0-11273 GCA_035583185.1 Anabacerthia variegaticeps | reverse complement strand
TCCCTGGGAGTGTCCAAGGCCAGGTTGGAGCACCCTGGGCTGGTGGGAGGTGTCCCTGCCCATGGCAGGGGGTGGCATTGGGTGGGCTTTAAGTTCCCTTCCAAGCCAAACCAGTCTGTGATTCTGTGAAGGACAATCAGGTTGATAATCTCCCCAAAATTAAACCAGAGGTGATTCTGGAGCAAAATAAAGCAGAATGAGTTCAGTGATGTGGCTCAAGGACAGGAATGGGAATTGAAGCAGGATGAGCACAGCCAGGCTGACCATGGAGGTGGGAAATGTGGGCACCAGCCCTGGCACACCCTGCTCAGATCATGTGTCCACCAAGGCTCCCATCGACCTCAGGAGCTGCTCCTCAGCCCCCACCTCTCCCCCTTGTGTGTCAGAAGGACCTCGGTACCAACACGGACACATCACCCCTTCCCGGAGCCGTGAGATCCAGAGCTCCAGCGGGGCTGGGCTGGGCTGAGGGCAAACAACAACAGCACAAGCTGCTCGGGGTAGGGGAGAGCAGGCAGATGGCACGGCAGAGGGCATGGCAGGGCAGGGTGGGGTGAGCCCTCGCCCTCCCCGGGGCGCAGAGCAGTGCACGGAGTCGTGCAGAGACAGTAACTGGAGCCACATGGAGCGCAGCCCTTGGCAGAGCAGGCTGCTGTAATTGAGCCCCATACCTGAGGGGAGAGGAAACTTGTTTATTTGGAAACAAGACTTGTTTTGCTCATTTTTTTGGTTTGTTTTGCTTGAGCCTCCAGGCCCTTGGAAGTCGGTGCCAAGTCAGTGGGGATGAGTCCTGTTGTGTTTTAACCCTCCTGCTGCTGAGTCACACGGAGGTGCAGGACAAGTAAAAGTGTTTGGTTGTATTAAGTCCAGAATGGACTCTTAGGGAGTTGTCAAATGCTAAAAAAGGAAATTGTCATATTCCTGACTTCTTTGCCACTTCCCCAGCATTTGGGCTGTGTGTTATCTCTGGTGGCTGATATAAGGAGAGGACTTTTAACCACAGTCACTGTGACATTAATGGAAAAGAAATGAAAGCAGTAATATTCTTTAAAAACCCTTTGGGTTTAGGAGTTGACTCTTTAAAGGAAAGCAAAAAACTCCATGAACATCCTGAGGACAATCCTTGTGCATCACACACTTGCAGCAGCTTTTGGAGCCTGTTATGGGCTTGAACCAAAAATTGCTGGGAAGAAAAAGGTTGAGGGAAAGGAAGGGAGAGGGATAAACAATCCAGAGTTTGCAACTGCCTGTTTCTAAAGGGTCAAAAGCTTGAAAATCCATATTTACAGTCCAGTTTTCCAGGGCCATCTCGTTTTCCTGCTCCTATTCAGCAGTCAGAAATCAGAGCAGGATCATCTGTGCACTGGCTCTTGACTTACTACAAGGAAACATCAAAGTCCTTCTGAAAAATCCCCGAGCAGCTCATTGAGCGGCTGCTTTCCAGAGGTGAGCTCCACAAATCCGACCTGGAAACCATCCCTCGCTGGAATAGGGAGCTTTTGGCTGGCAATGTGGCTTTTTCACGCACTTTCCTCATGACTTGGATTGCATTTGCCCCAGCGGCAGCTGGGAAAGGGAGGCGAGGAGAGGCTTGGTGACAGGGCCAAAATCCAAGGAATTATTTGCAAGGAAGGTCTCTCCATGGTGCTGCTTCCAGGTCATTGTTTCACTCCATGCTAAAATCCCAGAAAAATGAGAGGGAGCACTGACAAACGTCCTGGTGCCAGAGGTGAGCAGAGGGATGCAGATCATTCCCTCCTTGCTCTTGGAGTTTCCAGCCTGGCAGAAGGGGAGACAGGGAAAGGTGTGATGGACACGAGGAAAGCACAGAAGTGACATTCCAGCCCCAGAGAGCCTGGATGCAGCACAAGTGCCATGGCTAGGCAAGGCAAACCCTTGCTCAGTCCTTAAGGGAATGGGAGTTTTCCTCTCCTCCCTGTCTCTGGATCCAGGACACTGTCAGACACCAAAGGGCAGCGATTCCCACTCGCCTGTGGATGCTCCACAGGGCAGAGACAATGCCAGGCATGGAGGGGTTTCACAAACAGTGCCTCTGGGCTCTTCCCTGGATCCAAGGAGATCCAGGATCCAAGAAAAAATGACAAATGCTTGGGAACTCGGCTAGGGAGTTGCACAAACAGAGCTGAGGCAACAAACCTGGGAGCACGTCCCCATCGGGTGCAAATAGCCCTGGAGAGGGATGGCACCAAGGACAAGGTGGGAGAATGAAGCCTTAGGAGGTGACAGTTCAACAGGAAGAGGAGATGGCAGGGTGCTTTGGGAGAGCAGAGATACCTGTGACACAGGTCCCAGCTGTGGGGCCACCCCATTGTTCTCCTGAGCTTAAATTGCACCTAAAGCAGAACGTGAGGAGAGGAGATTTTATAATCAATGAGGTGTTTCAGTCTGAGAGGTGAATTTGGGTTCATGGGTGAAACCTCATGCTCCAGAAGCTTCTGAAAATGCTTTGTGGATCTAAATACATCTAGACCAGCATGTAAATCACTGTGGAGAACTACAGAATCCCAGGATCCCTGAGGGTGGCAAAGCCCTCCCAGCCCAGGGAGCCCACCCTGTGCCCGATGCCCACCCTGTCCCCCAGCCCAGAGCTCTGAGTGCCACGGCCAGTCCTGCCTTGGGCACCTCCAGCCCTGGGCACTCCAACCCTCCCTGGGCAGCCCCTTCCCAGGAAGAAATTCTCCCAATATCCAACCTGCCCCTCCCCTGGTGCACCTTGAGCAGTGTTGTACCCACTGGTCCCCTGTGGAGTTCACACATAATTTATGATCACAGCACCCCAGAATGGTTTTGGGTTGGAAGAGATCTTAAAGACCATCCAGTTCTGCCAAAGGCAAGGACACCTTCCACTAGACCAGGTTGCTCAAACCTGGCCTTGAACACTTCCAAGGATGAGGAATCCACAACCTCTCTGGGCAACCTGTGCCAGTGTTTCACCACCCTCCAAGCAGAGAATTCCTTTGAATATTTAATCTAAACCTGCTCTGATTCACAAAGTGGTACCAGACGTGTATGTCTGAACAGCTGAATCCCACCCCAAAAGTGAGATTGATGTGGGAACCAAAATATCTGAATTTAGAGGCCTGAGCACCTTTCCAGAAACCAGCAGTGTGGGGGTTCACCTTTGAGTAAATGGGGACCTACAATCCTGTGAGTGTGTGGTTGAGATGAGTAAATGGGGACCTACAACCCTGTGAGTGTGTGGTTCTTGTTGAGATGAATAAACATGGACCTACAGCCCTGTGAGTGTGTGGTTCTTGTTGAGATGAGTGAATGGGGACCTACAACCCTGTGAGTGTGTGGTTCTTGCTGAGATGAGTGAATGGGGACCTACAACCCTGTGAGTGTGTGGTTCTTGCTGAGATGCTCCAAGGTTTGTGAGTGTCCAACTTGCCCCTTCTGGAGCAGCCCTTGGTTGTCAGGTGGAACATCCCAGCATGGCTAAAATGACACCATGTGACTGTGTGGACAACCAAAGGCATCCCAGCTCGATTAGAGCTTCCTGTGACCCCCCCTTGCACTGCTGTGGACACCCCACAATGCTGCTCCTTGGCCTGTGGGGGTTATTCCCACTGGGAGCTCGTGGGACACCCCCACGCAGCCACCCAACCTGGGTGTGGTGACCTGTGGTCAGAACCCTTCCCCAAACCACTGATAACATCTCTCCCAGCGGGATCTTTCAGTGGGCTGGGATGTGCTCTGTGGAAATGCCACGGAGATAATTCCTACCTTGGGTGTCTTGTGAAACCACCACCTGGGCAGGATGTTGCTGTCACTGCTTCCTCTTCATCTCCGAGGCTTGGGAACCTTCCAGACCTGGAAATGGGGCTGGTTTGATGGGATTTGTTCTTAGGAAATCTGTTCCTTATCACTTCCTTATCCTCCAGGTATGTTCAATCAGCTGGTCCAGTAGCTCTGCGGATGCTGAAGTGGAGGTGACAACTCTACACTTGGAGTTTTCCTTCCTGCCTCTTCCCACCTTTTTAACAGCAGAGGACAACCTTTCCCACAACTCCTTGACTTCTCCTGTGCTTATGAACACTTATCTCCTGGCTCTCATTGGTGGAATGTGTAGCATTCCACTGTCCAGGAATCAGGTTTAGGCTGAGGGTGGGCAGAGAAGCTGTGGCTGCCCCTGGATCCCTGGGAGTGTCCAAGGCCAGGTTGGAGCACCCTGGGCTGGTGGGAGGTGTCCCTGCCCATGGCAGGGGTGGGACTGGATGATCTTTAAGGTCCCTTCCAGCCCAAACTATTCCATGACTCTACAAAAGGTCTGGGAAGCAGGACTTTGCATCCTCAGCCTTCTGGGCAGCATCTCACGAGCTTGGATGCTCCTGGCAAGCATAGAAGGAACAGATTGATTGGCTCCTCTGTTCCACAGGGATGGGCACAGAAGGAACCTGGAGGCTGAAGATTAAGGAGAGGCTGAAAAAGCCCTGCCCAGCAAATGGAGTCTCACTCCCACTTTGCACGAAGGTGCTTGACTTGTCTCAATTTATCCCTAACAGGTCAGGGACAACCCTGGCCTGGCTTTTGGATGCTCCAGGATTTGCCCACCTCAGAGCATCCAACTTGTCAGAAGAGTCTGGAGCCAGTTCTTTCCCCAGGTCTGACTTTGGCCTCTGCCCCAAGCTCTGCTTTAATTGTTTTAAGCATCTGGACTCATTTAACCTCTTTTTTTCCCTCCCTTATTGGTCAGCGCAGATGCAAAAAAGAGCCTTTAACACTTCACTTTTCCCTGTGTCATTAAATAAATGTGTCTAGTGGAGGGAAAAAGCGTTGTCCCAGTTTTTCCAAGGGAGAACAAGGAGATAAAAGCAGTTGGAACCTGTTCCTGAAGCAGCTGACTTCGGGCCCAAGCCCCTCACAGCACCATTTTTGGGCAGGCAGCCCCAGGGCTGGCTGTGAGAGATGCTTAGAAAACATCTGCCAAAATAATTCTTGACTGAGAACAGTGTTTGTTGGACACGGCCGCCTCCCAGCCTCACTTCCAGAGGTTTTTTTTTTCATGGAAGAGTAGAGATTTCAGTGAAAAATCCCATCAGTGGAAGATGGATTTCAGAAAATGAGAAAAAAGCCACCTTGTGAATCATCTTTCAGGTTTCTGGAGCGGCGTTTGACTCGTGTTATCTTTGTTCTGGAGGGAGAATTTTTGCCATTTTCCATGGAATGTCAGAGGTAAAGGATTCCTCGGGCAACGTGACCATCAGTCACTCATAATGTAGTCATGGAAGTATTCCCTTATTTTCTTTTGTTTGCCTTTTCCAATCATTTGAGGCAAATATTATTTAGCACCGAGTGAAATCTCTTATCTCCCTTTCGAGATCAAAGAGCCTCCTGTTTGTGTTGTAATTAATAAGTAATGAAACACCTTAATTACAATACAAACAGGAGATACTTTGATCTGGGAGGGGAGATAAGGCTTTTCACTCAGTGCTGAGCAGCAGCTGCTCATAATGATTTTGAAAAAGAAAATAAAAATAGAATATTGCCCCAATTTGGGTGATGACGCCGTGCCAGGAGTACCTGCCACGACAGAGGAGTAGATCATATAAATATAATAAAATACTATTAAAACCCCATAAAATAACCCAAGAATTTCTTGAACTCTGGTTTTTTATTTTTTTTTGGAGTGAAAATTCCTTCATCCAGGCGGTTTCAAAAAGTAGGTGGTTTTGTTCTGCTTCCAAGGGAAAACAGCAGAAATTCCCTGGAAAATGGGAATGTGGGAGCATCAGCTGCTGCTTCGGATCCTCTGCTTTGCCCTGGGTGAAACTCTTGGATAAAGCCCAGCTCCCCAGCTACTCCTGGATGCCCAAGGGCATCACCCTGGGGCTTAGTGGGGGGAACATCTGGTCCATGTTGGGATGGAGCCTGGAGAAGACCTCTTTGGTTGGGAAGAGAAGCTGGATCCCACAAAGCCTTGTTTCCAGAGCTGCATTTTGGAGGAGTTTAAGTCCTGGCAGGAAGAGAGGTGGGACCTCTGCACCACTTCCATCTCCTCCCAGCCCTGGTTGCCTCTCTGCTCGGAGCTGATGATCTTGGAGGTCTTTCCCAGCCCAAGTGCTTGGAGCTGATGATCTTGGAGGTCTTTCCCAGCCTAAGTGCTTCCATGACTCCGAGGGCTCCCGGTTTGGTAGCGAGCAGCACTCGCTGGGCCTGCAGGATAAAATTACCCCGAGGAAATGGTCCATCCATCACTCACAGGTCCCTTCCAGAGCCTCAGTCAGACTTCTGTACAGAAATAAACATTTTCCAGGAGAAAAGGAAGCCAAGCCAAGCCAAGCCAAGCCAAGCCTTATTTTCTTTTCACAGACTTTAATAATATGATGTTAATGGGAGGCAGAATAATGCAAATGTGGAGCTAAATAAGCACGAAAAGATGAATATCACATTAAATGGTGATAAACTCCCTTTTGACTACAATTTAACTAATTAATTCCATTTAGCTTTAACATTTTACTGTGTTTTCTTTCATGGCAGAACTAATTTCTAGAAAAGAAATGTAAGGATGAGCTCAGCTCAAAGGGCAGGATGGAGAAGGTGTTTCCTCCCACAAGAGTTCTGTGCTGCTGTTCCCTGACCTTTGGGATGATCCCAGTACCACACCCACCAATAGGTAATACCAGTCCTACAGCAGGTCAGGGAAACAGGGACAGCCCCACTTGAGCTGGCTTTCTAAAATTCATCTTTATTTGTTAATATTTCTAATGATCTGCACCAGAGGCCCTTTTCTGGGGGACTCTTGCTCGTTGTTTCACCACTGCAAGCAGGTTCAGCTTCAGTCTGGGGTTAAGTCTGGGTGCTGAGCTCACCTACGGACGTTCTGTGGAATTATTCAAGCCAATTTACTGCTATACACAATTGAATTGGAATTTAATTTGCAGCTGGAGGCTTTTAACACCAAGATTCCCTTGAACTTCGGCTCTGTCCCACCTCAGACTTGCTCCTGGGTTCTAATACCAGCCCTAAATAATAATTCTCCGTTTTACATACAACACAAGTTGAAAACCCTCTCTTAAGGAAGTGGTTTAAGCTGCTTTTCCACCCACTCTGGAAAGATTCCAGGTTCATGTTAAAAACCTTCTCCTAAAACCCGAGGTCTCTTCTTTGTTGTTGGGCTCTGTCCTCCCATCCGTGTTTCCCACCAGGAGCAAGGAACCACGGGAACATCATCCATGTCATGTTGGACCACCTTGGCCAGCAGCGCAATTAATGAACTCACAGACTCGGGTTTAACTTTGTCCTGGGTAATTCTGAGTGTAAGAGCCATCACATTGCATAGAACTGAGAACTGAAGAAGTTCCCTCCTGAAAATACACATTTTGTGGCTGCAGGTGAAAGTCCAAACTCAAGATCAGGAAGTTCTGGTGGCCCCACAGCTGATCCTGTTGAACAAAGGACCAAAACTCAATGAAAAATTGAGAAAATTGGACCATTTTTCCAAATAAATGGAGGAAAGAAATCAACAAGTCCATGTTTTCTGACCAAGGAGAGTAAATTTAAAAAAAAAAATCCAAATAATGACCATGTACAATTCTGGTCACACAAAACATTCTGATCCAAGAAAAGAAGACATTTGATGTTTGTAATGTCAAATTATTGTAAGTAATCAATATCAGTTAAACAGTAATTATTTATTATTTTATTAATACTATTTAATGTAAGTTAATATATTATATTAATGTATAACAAGATAAAATATATGTTAATAACATGCAATAACAATTATGTAATATGTATTATTTTTATAGCTAATTACTATTGATTTATAATAATATTCAATATTGAACATATATTAAATAATGATAATATAAAACAATATAAAATGTATGTTAAAACATGCAATAATGATATAATATCTATTATTACTTATGATTAATTATTGATAATTAAGAATTACATCACTATTAATTAGATGATTCATTTTTATTGCTAAATTAATATTTATCTTGCAAAAATATGAATACATTTATAATATGGATATGGATATGGATATGTTGCCAAAATTATATTGCAGATGTGTAAAAATGGAGCTATTGAAACATTATCTACATGAAATGATTTAATGATTTTCTCTCACAAAAAGAGGTGAAAAACAAGGAAGGAAAAAACCCCTTTCTTATCAAAAATTCATCAGAATACTTGATTTTTAATGCAGTGGCAATTTTGAATGGCAGGATAAATTAACCAGCATCTTCAGACTTCCCTTGGTTTCTTCCCACTCTTCCTTTGGAGGAAAATACATTTATTTTAACTCTCTGCTGTCATTTCATCAGCATTGGAGTCCTTACAGATTGTCCCTCCGACAGAACACACGGACAAGGACTGGGGATGTGACACCTGAGGACACTTAGTGGTGACCATGGTGGTGGTGCCGGCTGGTCCTTGGCCTTGGTGGTCTCAGAGGTCTCTTCCAACCTTCAGGAGTTTATCAATCCATGCTCCAGTCCCACATGCTTTGTTATAAAGCCCAAATCCTGAGCTGCACCAAAATAGAGTGACAAAAATCCGCCTCTGATTCCCAAGGAGGAACTTCTGCTTGGCCTTCACCTTCTTCACCGGGGCCAGCTGAGCAGGGTTGGATATGGGAGGGTATTTCCTCCAGGTTGGGATATGGGAGGACATTTCCTCCAGGCTGGGATTCATTTGCTGGCAGGACAGAAAGGTGAGGCCCAAGGGATCACACCTGGTGATTTCATGGTGACACTGGTCACACAGAGAATGTTATCTTCATTGAAGAAGTCCTTGTAGTATTCATGGAAGAAGTTCTTGTTACCTTCACTGAAGAAGTCCTTGTTATCTTCATTGAAGAAGTTCTTGTTGCCTTCACTGAAGAAGTTGTTGTACTCACTGAAGAAGTTCTTATCTTCATTGAAGTTCTTTTTATATTAATTTAAGTTCTTGTTATCTTCATTGAAGAAGTTCTCCTTATCTTCATTGGAGAAGTCCTTGTTACGTTCATGGAAGAAGTTCTTGTTGTATTCATTGAAGAAGTTCTTGTTGTATTTATTGAAAAACTTCTCCTGCAGGCCCAGAGTTACTCCTGACCCCAGGTTGTGGTGAGGGCTCTCCTCAGAGGTGTTTCTGGCCGAGTCCCCAAGGTCCTTCCTCCATCTCCCCCTGGCTTTGCTTTTCATGTACCACAGCCTTGGCTTTCCCCTTCATGCAGTGGAGATGAGGGTGGTGGGGCTGGTGTTGCAGGGAAAGCCACGTCATGGGCTCACACGGGCTGGTGGTTGTGGATTAACCTTGTTGATGGAAAGTTCTGCTGAAGCAGAACAGAACCATTCCTGAAACCAAGACACGCTTCCAGCTGGTGGTCACGCCTCTTGCTGCTTCCCTCCTGCTCCTGGAGGCAGATCTTCTCCAAGTGGTGGGGAATTAGGAGTCCTCAGACCATGCAGCCCATCCCCTGCCAAGGCAGTGAAGTTTCCCACAATCCCTGTATTGTCTTCTCCAGTTGTGTCCTCTCTCCGAGCGACGGGGCCTCCAGAATTCCTGACAATTCTGCCCTGGTCCAAACCCAAAGGAGCACTGGAGACACAGTGTGTGAGCCCAGGAGGAGAGTGAGGATTTTGCCCTTTGGTTTAGCCCAAAATCTTGGATCTCAGGCTGCTTCCTCGCTGTTCCACACACGCAGGAGAGCCAGAACTGCAGGCACCAGGATTTGTGTGGAGCCATCCCTTTGCCAAAGCTCAATGGCCTGGACGCTTCTCAGTCGGGTTCTCTTTGTTTCTCCATTTTGAAGTCTGACCTTACAAACTGTTTTTCCATATTTTATTTTATTTTATTTTTCATTTTCTTCCCCCCTCCTCTCGTCCCTTCCCCTTTTTCCCCTTCGTGCCACCAGCATGAAACAGCTCGGGGCTGTATTTAAAGAACTGAGAAGCTGCAAAGAATCAAGTAGGATAATGGGAAGAAAGGCTCAATGGGTCTCCCGGGACTTATCATGGTTTCTCTCCAACTGTTTTACATGGAGTCGAAAGTTCAGCCTCACATTTTCTGGAAAGGGAGAAAAAGGGAAAGAAAAAAAAAAAAAAAGAAGAAAAAGAAGTCGAGAAAGAAAGAGGACAAGTCGTGATGTGGGAATCTTTGGACTGTGATGAAGATGGAAGGCGCCACTCGAAAAGCGGAGCTCTTCCAATGAGAACCAGATGTCCTGCATGTTCCTAAACACATCCAGCCCGTTTCCAATTACACCAGAATTAGAGCAATAATGAGAAACAAAACAGGGTTGTTGCTTGGGGTTTTTTTTCCCCTCTCTCTCCTCTGTGTCCTTCCCTCTGTGCCCCAGATGGATCGGTAGCGTATCTCCAGATGACATCTCAGATTGCTTCCTAAAACAATGCTAATCATCCACTACCCCTGGCCTGCCACTAATCTCTTCTTCCCTCGCTCTTGTTTGCTTCAGAGCACTCCTACATCTGAGGACTTCATTAGACTCGATGAGAAAGGCTTATTCTGCTCATTTTCTGCTTGTTAGGAGCTCATTGATAACGACACTTTTATGTTTTTGGGGGGTTTTGTTGTTTTTTCCAAACCAAGGCTTGGCCAAATGCCCCTTCTGAGCTGCGGGATTCCTCATTAGGGCAAGAAAGAGGGAGAGATTTGTCTCCAAATATTGTGTTTTAGGATCAGAAAGTATGATAAACTACCTTTTTCCTTCTATTTTCTTTCTTCCAAAGCAATTAGGGAGTTTGTTGAGTAGTTTTTTGGTCGCTCAAAGGCAAGTTAACAGTGAAAGCAAATTAAAGGAAACCCAAACCAACCCCCTCTTTCCAAGCTCTCCCCAGCTGGTTTGGCAAATCCGGCTTTTAAAGCCTTTTCCTCAAATTAAGCTGGTTTTTTAGTGGAAGGTTCCCTGTCCATGGCAGGGGTTTGGAATGAGATGGTCTTTAAGGTCCCTTCCAACCCAAATCACTCCATGATTCGATGATTGTACAGTTGGCTCATCACTGAAACACATTTAGACACACCAAGTGCCATCCTGGGTGTTCCTTTCTGGAGGAAGGAACAGGAGAGAGAGGACTTTGGAGATCTCCTGCCAGCCCAGCCCATGGAGATTCCAGGCTTGTGTCATTTAAGGACACAGGAATTAGCACTGAGTGAACTGAAGGATCCTCCATGGCTCCATAGCTCCATGCTCCACAGAATCCCAGGATCCCTGAGGGTGGCAAAGCCCTCCCAGCCCAGGGAGCCCACCCTGTGCCCGATGCCCACCCTGTCCCCCAGCCCAGAGCTCTGAGTGCCAC
>JAWWEW010000436.1:0-11280 GCA_035583185.1 Anabacerthia variegaticeps | reverse complement strand
GAGCTGCTCCATCCTCTGCCCATCCTGGTGCCTCCTCTGGCCTCTCTCCAGCAGCTCCATGTCCTTGCTGTGCTGGGAACTCCAAAAGTGAGGGAGCAGATCCCAGAGGAGCAGAAAGGAGGGCTCAGGAGGCACAGCAGGACACCTCAGTGCCCCGTGCCAGGGAACGCTGTGCTGTGTTATTGCAATGGTGAGTAATTTGTGACATTAAACCAGCCATGCCAAGGTTATCCAGCTCTTCTGAGGTGCCCACTCCACACAATTCCCCACAACCCCTGGATCTGGTGCTCTACAAACACTCTCAGGTCTGTTGGAGGAAAACAAAACTGTTCATGGTTGTATCTTTTAAATTCCTTGTTTTGAGGAGAGGAGAAAGGAAGAGCAGGAACTGCTGCCACCAGCTGGGAGGAGCAAAACCCAACACAGTTTTCACCTCTCCACCAGCTTGGCAGATTGTCTAGGCAATAAAAAAGACCTTAAAGACCTGGGGAAGGTACAGTGTGTGACACTGCCCCGGCTGCAAAGGAAATCCAACCCCTTCCCATTGCTTTTCAAGGAATACTCCAAATAAAACATTTGTCAAGCCTTCAAAATCATAGAATCACAGAATACTGGAAGGGACCCATAAGGGTCACTCCTGCCCTGCTTGGGACACCCCAACAATCCCATCCTGTCCCTACAAATGTGGGAATCCATGTGAAAAATAGGAAAAAACCTAAGAAACCTCACAAAACTCCAAAATGGAGTGCAATAATAAAATAACGAATTGGATTTCATTGATTGGACTGTCTCTTTAGTTTTGATTAACAGCAGGGGGTCATCCTATCCTAAAAGTATGAACATCAGCTTGGAAAGGATGAAGTTCCTGAGTGGGACCAGTGGAAGGGAGTTCAGGACCAGAAGAGCTCCTTAAAGAAGGACATTGTGGGGCTGGAGCTGAGGGGGAAGGACACAGCTCTGCAGCACTCCCCTGTTTTTAAACATTGTCAAAATCCTAAGGAGGGACTGAGCCACCAGAATTTTAACAGAGGAGATAAATATTGCATATCTATAGGAATATTGAATAGCTGTATCAAATAGTGATAAGAATAGTGAAGCTCTAAAGGAATATGGAGTATCTGTATTGAATATCTGAATTGAATATTGAATATATAAATGAATATCTAAATGCATATATAACACCCAAATCAATATTTTGTCTCAAATATGCCTATTTCAGTCCCAAAATCTCCCTCCAGGCAGCCAGATCAGCTTTTTTAGTCCCAAGACTACCCCCAGACCCCAAAACCTGCCACTTTCACTCCAAACCTACTTTTTCCACCCCAATATTTACCCTTTTTACCCCAAAATCTCCACCAGATCTGAAGACTTAGAACTTTCACCCCAAATCTACCTTTTCCACCCTAATATTTGCCTTTTTCACATCAAAATTTCCCTCCAGGCACCAAAACCTGCCATTTTCAGCCTAAAGTTGCCCTTTTTACCTCAAAATCTGCCCCTTCCACCCCAATTCTGCAATTTTACCCCAAAATCTTCCTCTGGACCCCAAAATCCACATTTTCAACATCAGAGATTTCTCCCTGCCACCCAAACCTGCATTTGTTACCTAAAAATCTGCCCCCAGACCCAAAAATCTGGTGTTTTTTTACCTTGGAAATATTCTCCCACCCCTCAAATTTGTACTTTCAGCCCTGAATCTGCATTTTTATCTCAACATCTGCCCCTTTTACCTCAGAATTTCCTCTCACCCCCCCAAATCAGCCCCTTTTACTGCAGAAATGTTCCTGCTCCTCAATATTTTCCTGTTCACCTCAAAATCTGCCTTTCTACAACCTCACAATCTGTTCCAGACTCCCAATTTTTCATTTTTTCCCCTCAATATCTGCCCCTTTTACCTCAGGATTTCCTGTCACTCCTCAAAATCTGCCTCTTCTACCCCAAAATCTGCCCCAGATCCCCAAATCTGTATTTTTTACCTCAGAAATGTCTTTCAATACAGCAAAATCTCCCCCTTTCACCCCAAAATCTGCCTCAGACCCTCCAGATCAGCATTTTTCACCCCAAAATCTGCCCTCACACTCCAATTCTGCTTTTTTTTTACCCCAGGATTTCATCCCAGACCCCAAATCTGCCCTTTTTACCCCCAAACCTGCCCCAGACCCCCAAAATCCACACTTTTCACCTCAGAATCCCCACCCAATCCACCTTTTCACCCCCAAACCTGCCCCAGACTCTCAAAATCTACACTTTTCACCTCAGAATCCACCTTTTCAAGCCCAGGCCCCAAACTCTGCCCCTTCACCCTCAAAACCATCCTGCACACCCCCAAATCCACCTGGTTTACCCCAAAATCTGCCCATTTTACCCCAAAATCTGCCTCTTTTACCCCAAATTTGCCCCTTTTGCCCCCAAATCCATCCCTTTTACCCCAAAATCCACCCCTTTTACCCCAAATCTGAACCCCCCTGTGCCAGGGCCACCACTGTCCCAGGAGGGCACAATTCCCAGACCCTCCTTGCAGGTGGCCCCAAATGCCCCAGGCGACCCCAAGTGACCCTGCTGTCACCAAGTGACCCACGTGGCCCTGAGTGACCCACGTGGCCCTGAATGCCCCAAGTGGCCCCAAATGCCTCCAGTGGCATCAAGTGGCCAAGGTGACCCCGAGTGACCCACGTGGTCCCGAGTGACCCTGGTGTCACCAACTGCCCCAGGTGGCCCCGAGTGTCCTGGTGGTCCTGAGTGACCCCAGGAGGCCCTGAGTGACCCCACATGGCCCCGACTGCCCCACATGGCCCCGAGTTACCCCGGTGTCACCGAGTGACCCAGGTGGCCCTGAGTGACTCAGGTGGCACTGACTGCCCTACATGGCCCCAAGTGACCCCAGTGGCACCAAGTAACCCCGGTGGCCCCAAATGCCCCTGGTGGCCCTGAGTGACCCAGCTGTCACCGACTGCCCTACATGGCCCCAAGCAACCCAGGTGGCCCCAAGTGACCCAGGTGGCCCTGAATGCCCCTGCTGGTACCAAGTGACCCACGTGGTCCTGAGTGACCCTGGTGTCACCAAGTGCCCTGGCTGTCACCGAGTGCCCCACATGACCCTGGGTGCCCCTGGTGGCCCTGAGTGACCCCAGTGGCCCTGAATGCCCCAAGTGGTCCTGAGAGACCCTGGTGTCACCAGGTGCCATGGCTGTCACCAAGTGGTCCTGAGTGACCCCAAGTGCCCCTGGTGGCCCCAAGTGACCCAGGTGGCACCAAGTGACCAGGTGGTCCTGAGTGCCCCAGCTGTCCCCGAGCGCCCCGGTGTCACCTGTGAGTGGCACGCCCGTGCCGTGGTGCCCCGGGTAGCCGGCGCTGGCCATGACCACGGTGACGGCCACGCTGCCACCCCTCCAGGCGGGCACGGTGCCACCCAGCCGGCCCCCCATCGCCGCCTCCAGCACCTCGTACAGGTCGGGCTCCAGCAGGGGAAGAATTGCCTGCGGGAGGGTTGGCGGGGAGAGGGGAGTTAATTGTTTGAGTTCATCTTGGGGGATGTAATTAATGGAATAAAACCCCAGATAAGGGAGGCTGGGGGAGCCTTTCACTTGCAGCACCTTTTGGTGACTTTAGACAGGTGGGGTGGGCACTGCTGCAGAAGGAACACGAATTCCCCATTCTGCTTCTCCTCAGGGGGACAAACACCTGAGATTCAGCTCTTTGGTGTAAAGCCTTTCACCAGCAATTCACAGGAGCTGATCAGCCCAGAGCTGAAGTTCCCTCACCCCCTGTCTGAGATGTTCCTGTCCAGGGCTGTCCCCATTTAGAGATCAGTCCCACAGAGCAGTCACAGCAGCCAGAGAGAGAAGAATGAAGCGCTTTGGCTTCCCAGCGTGTCCCCCTCACCTGGCACTGCGGGTCCCCGAACTGACACTTGAAGTTTAGGACCTTCACGCCCTCTTTGGTCAGCATTAGACTTGTCTGCAGCACACCTGGACAGAGGGGACACAGCCAAGGCAGGGACTGAGACACTGCAAGGACTCCTTGGAATGCAGCACAACGTTTTGGTGCCTGGCACTGATTTCTGCAACCACAAGGATTGAGGAGAGGGCATTAAGTGGCACCTGTGGGCATCACCTGCCTGTTCCAGAACAGCCTTCACATCAAGATCTCAAGAAAACATCCACTGGAGTGACCAGTGTGGCTGAACTTCAGGATATGTTATGCCCTGAACTAGGAATAAATATGTTTTAACTAAAAATAGTCCACAAAAATTAGGGATCAAAACTCGCTCCAAGGGAAGGGCTATAAACTAACTGAGTGAGGCTTGATGGGACCTGAAAAATGAGCTGCTGCTGGCTTGGTTTTTAAACACCATTTGGAATTCAGAGCAACTTCTGGCAATGGCCCTTCCCCCTGGTTCTCAGCAAGGGCTGACTCACCCACATAGGCTGTTCCCTCCTGCCTCATGCCATCGACGATGCGCTGCAGGATCCCGCTGTTGATCTGCTCCAGCAGAGCCTCTGGGACCTGGCAACCAACACCAGCCTGGTGACTGGGACAGTGGGGACACTGCTGGGCAAGACCACAGGCACTGGGAGCACTGGGGTGAGGAAAGGACTCCTTGCTGCTGTGCCACCCCAACCCCTGAGCTCATCCCTCGGGGTGCTGCTGCCTCAGGATGGACACACGGACCCTCTGGCTCCCTTGGGGCTTTTGGGTGGTTCCTAAGGAGGTTTGAGACTGGCCACTTGGGCTGTACCCAGCAAGACCTGGAGAAAGCTGCACTGATAGTGGGTTTGAGCAGCATACTCAGGGCAGGGCTGCAAAGCTTTGGGAACCAACAGGGACCCACCCCAAGGCTGTGTCCCTAGAGGAGGAATTTCACAGGAATGTTTGAGTGATGCAATTGGGAGCAGAGAAACACCAAGTTTGGGAATACTGGGAGAGGGAGAAGAGAGGCTGCTCCACATAACACTGCCTATAGTAATTAACTTCTAAGGAACAAGTATGAATATTTGAGCCCTGTAATCAATTCCAGAAGAAATCTAGACAGAAACAAGAACTGAAACAGGCTGCCCAGGGCAGTGGGCACAGCCCCAAGGCTGCCAGAGCTGCAGGAGCCTTTGGACACCAGGACAGGGACAGGGGGAGTGTTGGGGTGTCCTGGGCAGGGCTGGGGTGGCACTGGATGGTCCCTGGGGTTCCTTCCAACTCAGGATATTCCATGACTGTAAGCCTGGGCCCTGAAGGGAATCCCTGGAGCACAGCTGAGGAGGAGCAGGTACCTGAGGGACTGGGCAATAGGCTCCCATCCCTGCAGTGATGGGGCCCTGGTCCCCATCCAGCAGCCTTTTGGGGGCCTGGGCAGGAGGCATGGGCACGATGGTGACGCCGTCCGTGAAACACGAGCACTGTGGGGAGACACACACAGCAGGAACGGTGACAATGTCCTGGCCCAAGGGACATCCACTGCTGGTCACAGCCTGGGGCTCAGCACTGCTGGGAAATGAGGCAGTCATGGAGTCCCAGACTGCTTCGGCTTGGGAGGACCTTAAAGATCATCTCCTTCCACCCCCTGCCATGAGCAGGGACATCTGCCACTAGACCAGGCTGCTCCAAGTTTCAAGACAAAGTCCATGTTTTAGGTCACTTTGGGAAAAAGAAAGATCATTCCCCACCTAAAATGATCATGACAATTGCAATTTTATGGCTGATGCAGGAGAAAAATCTACGACAGCATGCACTGATTAGTATGAAATCACATTATTATATCTACGTAATATCTGTACATATGTGTTTCTCCAAGTGCAAACAACCCAAAAAACCCCAACTATTTCAAACAGCAAACTTGTGTGTTTCTGCAGGAGCAGAGCAATGGTGCCAAAGGATAAAGGCACAACTTCACCCCATCAATCACATACAGAAAGTTCTTCCCCTTGAAGAAGTTCTTCAATGACAACCACCTCTCCAAACATTCTGTCCTATAAAAACAAGACAGAACGAAGCAAATCCCCAGTTAGCAAACAGCAATCCACTGGCCAAACCCTCTCTTTGCTTTCTTTTAACACTAAAACCAGTGTCTACTGGGAAGGTGTCTTAAACACTGACGTGTTGGGCAAACCCAATGGAATTTCATTTAGAGATAAGGAAGCCACACTGAAATGCACTTTATCAGGCCCTGGGAAACAAGGAAAAAGCCCAATTTGGAGGAGTGGGGCAGTGGGACTTGGGGCTGCAACAGGAGACCAGTCACAAAATCTCCAAGCCCTGCCTGGGGCAAATGAGCAATTTGAGGAGGGGACACAGAGAAATTCTCAAACGGGCAAGTTTCTCCCCAAAATATTTGCCTCCTGTAGCCGGATTTACAAACTCACAGACCACAGAATGCCCTGGCTTGGACTCCCCGAGGTTGGTTATGGGTTTATGCACCTGCATGATCTCCTGGGCAGCTCTGCAGGCTTCCTCCTTGGTGGCTGCAATGGTCACCTCCTTCCTGGCCGCGGGGCCCCGAGCCCGCACCACGAGCGCGGGGAAGTCCGTGCTTTGAGGAGAGAGAAGGGAGGCTCAGGATCCCCAGGGCACCCAGGGCAATCCTCCTCCTCCCCTGAAGGCCTCCCCCAGTCTCCCTTGTCTTGCCCCAGGAGGCTGAGAGGAACAGCACATCAGAAAAACCCGTGCCCTGCTAACCCATCCTGTCCTGGAGGTGACGGACCCCGAGCCCCCAGCACAGGGCTGGGAACCAGAAATCCAGGGATTCTGCTGTTGGATCTGACACCAACTCAGTGTGCATCCTCAGACAAGTCCCTGGGATTTAAACACCTCACAGTTTCTTCCTGGGTTCCTGTTTTATTCTGTCAGGGGTTTAGAAAGATGAACTCCTTGGTGATTTGTGGGTTTACAACACCACATTACAGCACATAATCCTATTAAAACCAGAGCTTTGCTGGCACCTGCCTGTCTGATTCTTAACCACACAGAGAGAGTCACTGAAATACTTTGCTCTATCACAATCTTTTGTCTTTCAAATGGCTAATTAAGCACCTTGAAGGAGCTGGTGGAAGGGAAGAAGAGCTGGGATCTCTGAATGGAAAAATCAGCCTGCTCCTGTTCACTGAATCATAAAGTCACAGCTGGTTTGGGTGGGGAGGGACCTCAAAGCCCACCCAGTGCCACCCCCTGCCATGGACAGGGACACCTCCCACTAGGCCCAGGGTGCTCCAAGCCCCGTCCAACCTGGCCTGGGACACTTCCAGGCATCCAGGGGCAGCCACAGCTTCTCTGCCCAACCTGGGCCAGGGCCTGCCCACCCTCCCAGCCACCAATTCCTCCCCAATATCCCATCTAGCCCTGCCCTCTGGCACTTTGAAGCCATTCCCCCTTATCTTGTCCCTCCATCCCTTGTCCCCAGTCCCTCTCCAGCTCTCTTGGAGCCCCTTTAGGCACTGCAAGGGGCTCTCAGGTCTCCCTGGAGCCTTCCCTTCCTCAGGTGAATCCCCCCAGCTCTCCCAGTCTGTCCCAGAGCAGCGGGGCTCCATCCCCAGCCCCAATTTAGTGGCCTCCTCTGGACTTGCTCCAGCAGCTCCAGGTCTGCACCTCCATTATCTGTCTCTAAGTACAGAACTAATTCATTCAACAGCTGCTTGAGAAGAACAGGAGTTGAGAAGTGCCCAAGTTCTAAGTTCACCAGCATGGGTGAGGGTCAGATGAACCAAGAATGTCCAGAGTGCCCTCGCTGACCTGATGATGAACCTGCAGGCTTCCTGGGGGCTGCTGAAGGCTCTCCACCGTGCTGTGGGGATCCCCATGCGCTCCAGGAAGGCTCTGCTGAGCCTGGTGTTGGATGCCAGCTGGGCTGCCTTGGCACAGGGGCCAAAACACCGAACTCCTGCTGCCCTCAGGTCATCCACGATCCCTAAGGCATCAAACACAGCACCCCAGGGCACCCTTTGGTCAAATGGCTCATGGCCCCAAAGGGAATTGCCACCCTCACTCCAGCTCCCTTACACTCTTCCTTGGCTCAGAGATTTAATTCACCCTTAAAATGAGGTTCTGAATAGCCACTGACCTGTTTTGGGGTGCAGTTTGAAGGGGTCTTTGGCTCTGTCCATTACCAGCACTGCCACAGCCACCCCCCCCCACTTTAAACCAGAATTTAAGGGCTGATTTTTTCCCTCAGCTGAATTTATTTCAGCCTTACCCGCTGCCAAAAGAGCTTCTTCTCCGACTAACACGAGCCCAATGTTATGATCCTTGCAGAACTGGGTAACAATGGTGTGATTGCTCACCAAGACAGCTGAAAACCAAAGGAAATATACCTAAATTAGCACTAAATGAGAGACAGCAGATGAGAACAACTCTGTCCCATCTCCCCCAAAGTGTGATTAAAATAATGAAACAGCCCATGAAGTACAAAATAAAGCAACAATTTAATAAGTAGGACCCAAAAGGGACAGTGAACGTTTCCACTTTGCACTTCTGATTTTAATACCCATCTGGTAACTTATTAAAGCTATTTTATTTGTCACATGCAATCAAGATAAACTTTTCAAGCTGCTTATCATAACAATAACAACTTGGAAAAATAAAACTAAGTTCAGAGCAAAGGTCCACTCAAGGCAAAGCTCCACTCAAAGCCAAATCTCCACTCAAAGGCAGTGCTTGAGCTCAGTTTAGCTGGGCAGACACCAGGGAAGGTTCTGCTCAGAAGTCAGAACTTTGAGCCCTCTAATACTGGGTTTTTCAGGAAAAAAATACACTGGAAAATATAAATATGAGCCTTAAAGCTGCTGTGGCACCAGTGAAAGGAAAGAGTGACCCCCCTGAGCCCAGCTGAGCGCTGGTGTGGGTGGCTGTGCCCCAGCTCCTGCCCCTCTGGCACCACTGCCTGGCAAAGGTGTCATTGGTTTTACCTGAGTTGGAAATGTTCCCACTGTCAGCTGTCCCTGCATTCCCTGGAGCCACAAACACGTGTTTCACGTGGGGGGACTGGGCCAGCTTCCAGGCCAGGGCATGTTCTCTGCCCCCACTGCCGATCACCAGCACCCGGTGGGCCATCACCTGGGGGGACAACAACATCACCTGGGGGGACAACAACATCTCCTGCATCACCTGGGGGGACAAGAACATCACCTGAGGGGACAAGAACATCACCTGCATCACCTGAGGGGACAAGAACATCACCTGAGGGGACAAAACCATCCCCTGAGGGGACAACAACATCACCTGAATCAGCTGAGGGGATAAGAACATCACCTGAGGGGACAAGAACATCACCTGCATCACCTGAGGGGACAAGAACATCACCTGAGGGGACAAGAACATCACCTGCATCACCTGAGGGGACAAGAACATCACCTGGGGGGACAACAACATCTCCTGCATCACCTGGGGGGACAAGAACATCACCTGGGGGGACAACAACATCACCTGCATCACCTGAGGGGACAAGAACATCACCTGAGGGGACAACCGCCAGGGGGTACCGCCCAGGGGCCGGGTGTTGGGGCTGGCCCCGCCCCCGGAGCCGCGATGACGTCAGTGGGAGGGGCCGACATGAGTGGGTTGGCCGCCCCGCCCCGGGTCCCGCCCCCGTGGCTGGGGGGGGCGTCGCCATGGCAACGGCCGCTGGTGCCGGGCCAGGCGTGCAGGCCGCGGCGGGCCCTGCCCCGGGACAGCCCGGCCTGGGCCATTAAAGTGAAGAAGGGGGGGCTGTCCCGACCCTCCCAGAGACGGCAACTGGGAAAAGCCAAGTTCCTGGGCTGCTGTGGTTAGTGGGGCTGGTACAGAGACTGCAGCAACAACTATCCCAGCTCCCTCAGAAGCTGTTGAAGCTGTTGAGCATGGGGCCCAGAAAGCAGAGGTGATCCAAAGTCAATCAGCCTCTGCATTACCAACCTGTTCCTGTTCCAAGGGGATAGCCCCATCCCAGCAGAGGGCTTCCAGTTTTGCAAGAAGAAGAGAACCAACCACTATTACAAGACAGAGATCTCGGTCTCCCCTTCCCACCTCTTCACAGAGAGGGACTTTGGACTCAGGTTCCTCTAGTGAGGGGGAATTGGAGATTAGCTCCGAGGATGAAACCCCCGTTGTAAAAGTGGAACCTGAGGAGGAAACAACCATGAGAAGGAGAAGGGGAAGAAGGGCTCAAGAAGCAATATCAGTTAAAGATCCTGTTGCTTCATGAGTAAGGTCAAAAACAAAAGAGTCGAAGCCAGTAATGTTAGCTCCTTTAAGACAAGCTGTGTCTGCACAAGGTGTAGTCTTTGTAAAGGTACCCTTTTCTCTTAATGAGCTGCAACAGTGGAAGGCTTCAGCTGGGCAATACAGAGATGATCCGGAAAAAGTGGCAAATTTTGTAGAAAGGGCTGCAAAGTCCCAGAATCCAGATTGGAATGACATGGAGACTATGTTGGAGACTTTGTTGGATAGTACAGATAGAGACGCGGTACGGAGAGCTGCTCGAACAGCAATTGAGGGACATTTAGTGGCTAACCAAATTCAAGGAAGTATAGATGATATATTCCCTCTGCGAGACCCTGATTGGGATCCGAATAACCAAAATCATATCAACAACATCACCTGCATCAGCTGAGGGGACAACAACATCACCTGCATCAGCTGAGGGGACAAAACCCATCACCTGAGGGGACAAAACCATCCCCTGAGGGGACAACAACATCACCTGCATCACCTGAGGGGACAACAACATCACCTGAGGGGACAACAACATCACCTGCATCACCTGAGGGGACAAAACCCATCACCAACTTCAACTGTGGGGACAAACCCCCCCATATATATGTATTAAATTTTATTTATTTATTTTATATATATTAAATCTTATTTTATTTTATTAAATTTTCTATTTAATAAATCTCTCTCAATCTGAACACTGAGGTCAGTCCGGGAGCTTTAAGAATCCAAATGCTCTAACAAATATATTCGTGACATATTTCTATATAAATGTATAGCAAAGAAATATCTAATAAATGAACATAAACCAGATGAGTGTGTAATAAATAAATAATAAATAAATAAACATAAACCAGATGAGTGTGTAATAAATAAATAAGTAAATAAATAAATAAACATAAACCAGATGAGTGTGTAATAAATAAATAAGTAAAAAAATAAATAAACATAAACCAGATGAGTGTGTAATAAATAAATAAATAAATAAATAAATAAATATGCAGTATATATATCCCTATAAAATTTCCTAATCCCATTTAATATTTAATACCTCCATCTCACTCTGAACTCAGGGGTCAGTCTGGGAGCCTTTACCTGTGCAAATGCTTA
>JAWWEW010000435.1:0-11296 GCA_035583185.1 Anabacerthia variegaticeps | reverse complement strand
CAGGGCTGGGCACTCCAACCCTCCCTGGGCAGCCCCTGCCAAGGCCTCACCACCCTTTCCAGGCACAAATTCCTCCTCAAAGAACTCTTCCTGAAATTCTTCCCACATCCTTCACATTATATAAGTTTCTCCCCCTCTCCAGCTTCCTGAACCTTTCCCTATGTAATCTAACTACAGATCTTCCTTCTGAACTATTCAACCCACACAAATAACAATCTTTTACAGCATCTGTCAAGTGAGCTTGTAAACCCCAAGAATTTCATTTTCTGAATTAGATGTATCATTCCAGAGATTCTAAAATGGGTAAGGTATCAAAAAAGCAAAATGCATCCTTTTAAAAGCCAGATTAGGTAATGCAACTTCCACTGATGCCTGAGCTTTTTTATTTACTGACAATTCAAAGGAATTTGTATTTTAATGGAATTCAGGACGCAGCAGTAATGGAGAAGTTACAGCTGTGCCCATGACAGGATTGTTACAAATATATAGGACATTCCAAGTAGAAAAGACGCTTCTGAAATCAGAAAATTCTTTGAAGAGCACACAGAGCAGGCTTTTTAAGATATTAAGCTCAAACCTAAATATTTTGCAAAGGTACTCAAAGCATTAGGTTCAGTTAACTTAAGTACAACCAGGGCTGCCAGGCTGAAAAATACCATTTAAAATGCTCAAGCTGGAAAACTTGCAGGATCTCCAACACTCAGAGCCACATTTAATTCAATTGCACACTGAGGAGTTTCAGTAATCAGCTTTTCACCTCAAAACAAGTATTCAGCCACATCTATAAAGGTGTCTGCAGGCTTTTAAGATGTCACTTTTGAAGTGCAATTACAATCCCTTCTTAGACAATGTTATAGGCATTCATGTATTTTAATTTGCCTCAGCCACAGTTCGGGATGATACAGATGGAATTAAGAGCAATTAAAGAGAAATACAGATGGGTAATTAAGAATAAAGCTTAGAGTTCAGTACACAAAGCACCAGAAATCAAGTTTCTTATGAATTATTCTGCCACGATCTGGGACCTGGAGTGGTAGAGCAGCACAGGATATATGCAAATCATGGATATGCAAATGAACATAAACACATACCTTGTTTTCCCCACTACAGCCACTGTTGTCATCATTATCAACATCATCATCATCTTCTCCCTCCTCCTCTTCCTCCTCCTCCTCCTCATCTTCCTCCTCCTCCTGCAGTGGGATGGTGCCATCGTAGCCGTAGCGGCTGAGCAGCTCCTGGATTGGCATATCACTCTCCTGGGAAAGAGCCAAACAAAGTTGGGGATTTTAGCATGGACATTCCACATCCTGTATCTACCCCACAGCACAAAGGTGAGCACTTCAACAGTGGGATGATTCACACACACACCAAGAATGGCCACTCAAAAATCAATGGACAGTCAAAGCCTGAAGTTTGGGCTCCTAAGAAAAATGTGTGTTTTTTTTATGCAGGATCACTTTATTTCCCAAGTCTTTATAAGTTTACAGCAGGCCTCACATATTAACAATCTCATAAAGCTCATTTAAAGAGCTTGGTTTTATCCTTCCCCTTCAGTATCCAGAGCAAACATGCTCCTTATTGGAATACATATTGATATTCCCACTGCTGCCCAAAAATAACCAGAAAAAATGGGGGTAATTTAGCCCACATTTGTGGAAAAAATGATAAATTGTGTGTCAGCAGCAACTGCTTCACACAGACAGCTGAGATACTGAGGCAGAAACTTGTCCTGGTGCAAGGCAGGAATTCCTGCAGTGACTCCACAAATTCAGCACAACCAGAACTTGCAGTTATATTAAATCTTTGCTGGTGAAGTTGTGCTACAGGGACAATCCTACAGAGTTCTATGACCCCGGTTTGGGACACCAAAGGACACCCAAAATGCAGCCCTCAGTCCCCCTGTGCCTCTCTTCCTTCTGGGCAAAACAAAAAGTGAGGGTTTGGATGGGGGTGAGGGATCACCTGATATCCAGGTGAAGTTATTACTGTTTGCACACTCACAGATATTTTAAGCTGGTTGTCTACAAACCCACCCACAGCTGGAAGCAAACCTGCTAAAATATGTACACATTTAAAAATCTTGATATTTAGAAAGCTGGTCCCCTCTGTAGGGACACTGCAAGTGATAGACAGTTCTCAAATTTAGTGGCTCCCAGACTGTTACTATTTACATTCACTTTATTAATAAAAATTATTAGTTGCTGGGTCTGCAAATTACTTCTTTTATTACTTTTAATATGCAGTATCCAGCCTGCAGGGGCAGTATGTGATATCCCTAAGGAGATTTTTCACAACAGAAGCTTTCAGAGAGCATTTTAAAATTCTCTTTCTCACAAGATCAAATCATTTGTTTATTATTTGGAGGTGTCTGCTTGGTCTAAATAGTTTTTTTCAGTAATTAATATGCCTCTTGGATGATAATTAGAGATTTCTGGTTGTTGGCTGACCATTCCTAAGGGCCTTCACTGATCAACACATTTCTAGTTTCTGGAAACACTAAAAATCCCAATTATAAAAGGCAAGTGGAGTCAGTTCTGTTCTGTAAAAATAAAGAGTAACTCACTGTATGCATGTTTTATCTTATTTTACTTCAAAGAACTAAGCCATTCTATCACTTACTGCTCTACTCTTTGGTTAAGCTTTACACACAGACCACGTGGACCTAAATGTCCTCCCATTCCCTCTTGATTCCTCGGTCCCCATCGTATCATTCTATGGAAAGAACTCTTAGAAGTGGGGAATTAATATTTTACTGACACAGACAACATGAAAGGACTGTGGTCTTAATTAAAACCTGGTACAGCTTGCAGAAGAATCCTACTCCTAACTGTCCAAATGTTCTCCAGTGCATTTTGGAAGGTAATATACTTTCTTTAAGCCTATTTGTAGAGCCAGCTGAGAATTAAAAAGAGCTTTTACTGCAATTTGCAGGTATGTGTGAATTATGTAACATGAATATTACTGACTCCAGGTTATCTAGGAAAGGGGGGTTGTAATTACAACATTTTTCTTAGCTAGAGCCTCTTAACATCAAATAGTCCATTACAATTCAAAAAGCTCCAAGGACCTGCAACTCTCTGAGAGAAAACCCAAACTGTTATTTCTCTATTGCTTCAGGATATTGCAAAACAGAAAAGGTTCAAAAGCATTATCCAGGACATGGAAATTCCTCATGTGGGAGAAGTGTCCAAGGCCAGGTTGGACAGGGCTTGGAGCAACCTGGGCCAGTGGAAGGCAAACCTGCTGTCCCACAGCCAGAGGTGCCACTGCATATGAGGGGACAAACTGAAGAGTTGTAATGTGGTGATAGAATTACACAGAATATGAAGGGAAAACCCTACATTTTCAACTTAAAACCCACATGACACACATGTGGAGCTCCATTTCTCATTTGATCTTGATGAAGCATATTGAGATTAGCCAACTATTTATTTAGCTTATGTTTACCATTTAATATCAACCTGGAAATTACCAGAAAGAAGCGATCACTTACACTGGAAATAGAGATTAAATGCACTAATTAATTTAAAGTCATATTGGCATAATCACTTATGCTAAATAGGATTTGTACACTGAATATGCATCTGTGAATCATTAATGAACTGTTCTGGAGGCCTCTGCAGACAACGAGGCCACAGACAGTACCTAAATTACTTTGCATTTATAATAAACCTACTTGGTAATTTAAGGGTATTATTCCTGCCTGAGAAATAATTGAAGACAATACAGAAGTGACAGCACAACCCGAAATTACCAGAAAGAAATTATCACTTACACTAAAAATATAGATTATATGCACTAAATTAATTTAAAGTCATATGGGCATAATCATCCAGGCTAAATAGGATTTATACATCGTTTCCTCTGCATCTTCCTTCAAAATGATGATACCACTGTATGCCCCACCACATTATTAAACAGGTATTTGTATAAAAATGCAAGAGAAATGTCAAATTATGCAGTTGTGCTTTTTAAATAAAAATCCATAAGCACTAATAGGTGCAAGTGCTTTATAAAATAATAACTTGCACTAATCAGGTGGAATACACAAGTTTAGTCAGAGGATATTTTAACTTGTACTAACTCCAAAATGCAACTCCTGTGCCAGGATGCAAAACCTATACTATAAAAATATGCAAAAAGAAACTAAACAAGCACAGCTTTATACATTTATTAAGTATTTATGTACCAGTATTAAGTATTTATGTACCCATATATTACATTATATATATCTCTAAAATATACATTATACACAATATATTTGTATTTTATAATATATAACATGTATATTAAGTATTTCTAGATATAAATATGAATCTTAAGTATTTATTTTATATATATAGTATGTAACAATGTGTGTATTATATATCTAACATGTATATACATTGCACAAAGTATATGTATATTTTAAATATATAGAATGTGTACCTTAAGTATTTCTATATAAAATATGCGTATTATTTATTATATATATAAAGTATTTATGCACCAGTATGTGTGTATTAAATCTAAACTGTATATACCTTATACACAGTATATGTATGTTATATATAGCACATGTAAAATATTTGTATACATAAATATGTATATTAAGTGTTCATTTTATATATATATAATATTTATGTACCAATAAGCACATAATATACATCTAAAATGCATATACACGATACCCAACACGTGTATATTACATATAGTATATGCAGATTAAGTATTTATATATAAATAAGTATATTAAGCATTTATTTTTATATACATACACATATATGAAGTATTTATTTGTTGGTTTCTTTTGCCCAGTGTCTGAGCCATTTAGTGCAGCCCCTTTCCCCCTCTCTATTACTGCCCTAGCAATGGTTTGGGGGGATTATCTTTTAGGATTCCAAGGCTAAGGGCTGGCCCCCTGCACATGTTTTGGGTGAGGCTGTGGCTCTGCTTCAGCACCACTCCAGGCCACCTACCCTGTTAAGATCCTCTATTTCAGATCTGATGTTTGTCTCTCCTTCCATCATTTCCTCCTCTTCTAATGTCCGTTCATCATCAAAGTCATGCACCAGCATATCAGCTGATGGGTCAAACTCATGGTCATCAGATGTGGCTGAACCTCCTGATGGAAAACAGTTTAAACAGTGTGTTTAGTTACATCATGGCCTCGCAGAGTTTACTTTAGTTTTATTCTTTTGGTGACGTTTTAATGCGTAGATTACACTCAGAAATTCAAATCTCCTCCCTCAATCCTTTATCTTAGGGAAAGGAAAGCTCTGGGGAGAGGTCCTGGCAGAAAGAGCCAGGAGAGGGTTGGAACAGCCAGATCTCTCAGTTCCCTATCTCTGGACATCAGGCCCTAGTTAAAAGTCTGGAAAACGTTCAGGTTTTGAACACTTTAGTCTTAAATAATCATAAACCTGCCTAAATTGAGTTCTGCTGGGAGCAGAAATACTCATAAAATCCAAACTCTGGGCAGTCGTTGCCTTTATTCTTTGGAAGCTTCTTTGTTTACAACTACAAAGACAGACTAATGACTTTTCCAAAATTTACATTAAACAAGCTCCACAGTTATTCAGATATTAGTTCTGAGTTATTTTTCCCCATGCCTTTATTTTTCACGTGTCTTTGCAGAGAATTCTGGTTATATTTTGTGGCAATGAAAAAGAAATGGATGGATGAAGGGTTTGACAGATGTCCTTCAGCAGTACTTGAGTTTTCATTCTAGCCCTCCTAAGATTTTCCCACTGGTGTCCTTGGACAATTTAGATTTCATTTTCCAAAAACTGTAAGGTTGTGACTACAAGGTTTAACTGTAAAGCAATTAATTATTTCTCTGAAAGAAATAAAAGCTCAAGAGATAACACCAGTCCAGCCTAAGTAACTCCTGGAAAGCTTTTCCACTAGTAGGATGCCAAAAAACCTTGGAAGTCATAAAAAATATTTACCTGGGCTTGAAGACTCAACAGAAGGCTAAAAAAGAAAAGAGAGGAAATTATTTTCGCTATTTTGTACAGAATCAATTCAATAATTCAACTGATACAAAGCAAGTCACTGCAAATAATATATTGAGAAATAAAGCACCAAGGTAAATTGTACCTTAAAGACCCAGCTCTAACTCCAGGAACTAAATCCCCTTTCCACAACCCAGGTACACCCCAGGTTGGAAGGGATATCCCAAACACACCCAGGTAAATCCCAGATTACATGGGCAGCGAGTTGAAGAGAAATTATTCTTTCCATTTGAAGCTGAACACAAATTCCCTGTTCTGTTTCAAATCAGGGACACACTTTGTAAAGGTAATCCCAAATCACCATGAGAATTCCTCAGAGAACAAAGGAAAAAGCCATTTAATATTAAATCCATAACTCAGCTGTGAGGAAAAAGACACCAACTACAACTCCCTCCTCCCCAAAGCAAACCAACCAAACCAACCAGACAGCAGAAAAATCAACAGAAAAACCCCAACAAAAAACTGCAAAACAAAACAACCCCCCAAACAAAAACCAAACAAATGAAAAACAAACAAACAAAATGTTGCAAGCCAGACTTTCTTCCTTAGTAGGTTTATAACACAAATTAATACAGACACAGACTACAAAACTAATACATATATTGACATCCAGAAAAATGAGTCTTGCACAATAATCCATGTCACAGAGCCATCCTTCAGCCCAGCATATTTGGTAACCTGATATTTACAATGTGACCAAACAACATCTTCTATAAAATTCTGCTTTTCCTTGGTTATACCTTTGCCAATCTTTAACCTCCTGGGATTAGATCTGCATAATAATTCAAACAAAGGTTTCAACTCTTTTCAAGCACAGACCTAATGAAATGGGGTTTGCTGAGTTAGGAAACTAGAGCTGCAGAACCTCAAAATGTATTTCCCTGTGTCAAACAGAAAGAATGGAGAAGGTGCCTGAAGGGAGGAGCTCCAAGCTCCCTGTTCAACCTGGCCTTAGACACTTCCAGGGATCCAGGGGCAGCCACAGCTTCTCTGGGAATTCCATCCCAGCTCCTTCACCACCCTCCCAGCCAACAATTCCTTCCAATCTCCCATATATCCCTGCCCTCTGGCAGTGGAAAGCCATTCCCTGTGTCCTGTCCCTCCATGCCTTGTCCCACGTCCCTCTGCAGCTCTCCTGGAGCCCTTCAGGCACTGGAAGAGGCTCTCAGGCCTCCATGGACAAACTCAACATTAAGTGGGTAAGAGCTAAAAACAATTTTGCAAAATATTGCACAACGCCAGAGGAAGTTTTGCAAATCACAACATCCAAAAGTCTTTATTTGCAAAGATTATGTTAACAAATTCCAGAGTCCAGTATTCCTGCACGTACTGAGCTGAATATCAAGATCAGCCAGCGAGGACTGGTCTATATTTGGTGTGTTTTGTTTGATAAACTTGCAAAACTGGGTAATTTAAAATATGCAATCCACGATTATTAGGGCAAATTAACAATGGCTTAGTGTATTTATTGCAGCAATCACAGGTGGGAAAGCAAATAAATTCAATCTTTCCAGCCAGGAAGGAAACCATGGAGAGCCTTCTCTCTTCTTCATGGAAAAGGCTGCAATCCAGTGGGAGAGGGAAGAGAAGGGAAAAGGAAGGAATAATAGCATATAAACCAGGGATAACAGGAGCTCAGGGAGCCATGACTCCAAAACCCACCCCCAAAAGCACAGCTTTCTTTTCAGCCACAATTCAGGACTTGCCAACAGGACCTGGAGAAGGTCTTGGTCTGTGAGTCTTGTGTAGAGCAGAACCACCAACTCCTCACCTCCATTTCAAGGAGGAGAGAGTTTGGGAGAGTCTGAGATTTCAGCCAGGAGAAGAGATGGCTCAGGAGGATCAGATCCATGTGCATAAATCTCTGATGGAAGGGTGAACAGAAGACTGAGAGAGTCTCTTCTCAGTGGCATCCCATGGACAGCAGTCATTTGGAACAAACTGGAATATGTTTAAACATAAGGAAAAGCTTTTTCCCCTGTAAAAGGGATGAAATGTGAGAACATGTTGCCCTGAGAGGCTGTGGTGTCTGCACTGGAGATGTACAAAACCAGACTGGCACTGGGCAACCTGCTCTAGCTGAGACAGCCCTGAGCCAGGGCTTGCTCTGGATGTTCTCCAAATGTCCCTTCCAACTCTAGCACTTCTGGAACTAAAATGCTCCAGTAAAGACTGCATTGGAGCTGACCACAACGAAGGATTTCCCTGCTGAGAGGGGACAAAAACCACAGTGGGGCATGAAAAGATCCCAGAAGAGTCAAGCACACTTGAAGAAACAAAGTTCAGCTTGCAGTATTCTGGAATGGCAGGGATAAGGCCTGGCAGCTCCAGAAGAACACCTTCCCTACAGCCTGAACAGCCGCTAAGGGACTTAACTCCAAAACACAGAACCAGTACAACCCCAGCCTATGGGAGGAAATAGATGCAAACCCCAAATCAGGAAATCTGCAAAACCCAGCCCCCTCCAGAAACACCATTTCCACCCCTGGGAGATTCTAGCCTGTTCTTTGCCACAGACAGCTTTTAAGAGAGTGGCCTCTGGGTCACTCTTCCTTCTCCCAAGCTTTGCCAAACACACCTGCCTTGTCTGTGGATTATTCTCTCCACATTTCATATGTTTCTAGTCTGTGTGATGCCCTGCCAACCATTTCCTCCTTCTATTTCTAGGTACATACAGTGTCCCATTACATCTCATCTGCATTAATGACCAGCTGCTGCCAAAAGTAATCCTTGACCTCTTCCCACCACTCCATGTCTCCTCTGCCACTTGTGCCAGGTCCAACCATCAGGAAGCTGCAGCATGTGCTGGTTCAGCAGCCCCATCTCAAAGCTGACTGACACCACTTTCCCATCCTAGCCATGAGCCAAAGGACTTTATCTGGGGCCTCTGCAATCAGCAGATGTGATGCAAACAGTCCCCGGCGTGAGCTTGGAGCTGAACCCATGGAAAAGGCAGCATGGTGGGAGGCCTGGAAAATCCTTCAGTGACACCCTGTCAGCATCACACAGAAGGGGAAGGAGCATCCTCTGAGGAAAGAGTTGTTGCAAGGCTTGGTGAGTCAATCCTATTTCATGCCCCCAAGTGCTGGTGACTATGGCCAGGGTAGGACAGATGGCTTTGGGGGCATTTCATCATGAAAATCTCCTGGCAGTGGTTAAAGATCATATGGCTGCACTGGCATCAGCAGAGCCTAATTCCTAAGCTATGGCATGGCAGTGGAATAGGAATTCCTGTGAAAAGGACAGCTCTGTACTTCAGTGGCTTTCCATTTTCTGCTGCAGCCATTCAGAGAGAAGCACAAAGCACTGTTTTGCCTCAAGGGCACTCATGGGAACAAAGAGCTGCTACCTATCAATGGATAATGGTATCCGAGGCCCAGGAGAGAAAAACTATGGGATGCAGACAATATACAGGCTGACACACTCCAATTTTCTAAGCATTGCACCATCAGAAAAGGTAACAGTGAATGTCTGCTGTGGGTTCAAAAGAATGAAAAACCATCCATGAACTCCTAACTCACAGACAAGGAGGAAAAACTCAAGTGGCCAAGGAGTCTTGATACACCAAGAAGCACATTTGTTAAAGCTCCAGCTGAGCAACTCCAAGGAAATACCAGCTCTGAGTATGGAGAAAACAAACCTCATGGTAAAGAGAAAAAGACACTGAGCCATGAAACATCAGCACTAAAAGAATGTCACTGGTTTTATTCCACGTGTATTTTTAGGAATCTCAGGAAAGCCAGGCTGAGTACGTGTTTTCAGAAGCTTAGAGACACTTGCAGCAAGAATCAGCCAAAAGATCATATCCAATACACCCTCCAGCATGTGGATATGGGAATAGATGGGACTGAAGTCGGCCAGACACCTTTGCCTGCCAAGTGGGGAATGCAGCAGACACGTGTCAGACACGGAAACATCCCCAGTGTCACTCTGACAACAACTCCCTGGACTTTGGGATGTGTCTGGATCACTATCATTGGGGATGGAAGATAAATGGTAAAACTGAACTGGCATTGTGACAGTTTATTTAATGCAAACAGCCTTCAGGAGACAGCAGTTGTGCACAGTTTACTCTAGGCAATGCCCAGTGCTGGATGCTAGCAGGAGATGGCCAGGTTTTATTCCAACACTTCTGCTTGGACTGGAATGGGATACTCCAAACTGTGGAAGCTGTGGAAGGAATGCACTAAGTTTTCTCTGTTCACATCTCTCCTACAGCAAAACTACCTGAACAGGACTGACAGGACACTGCATACAAAACTACAGCTGCCCCTGTTACCATCTTTCCTGCTGTTTAATATAATCATGCAATAATGACGTATACTAAAATGAGCAGTATCCACACAACAAATACACATCCTGTTCAAATTGACCCTGTTACCCTCAACAGCTCTTTCAGTGTTACGTAAACCAGTTAAAAACTAAATTAAATTCTGTCTATGTTGACAGCAATACGTGTGACAAACCCATCAGTTTGCTCAAGTCTTTTGAGCTTTGTGACAGGAAAATCCCCCAAAGTTAATAAACTCTCTTGAACTGAGTTAAATGATGGCCTGGAGAAAAGGACTGGTTAAAATGGGGAAGAACATCCTTTGCTCAACAGGGAATGTGTCCCTTTCCATAACTGGGTATGTCAGTGGAAAGTTACAGCTCCAGCCCGTCCCTCTCTCAATATAATCAATATATATTTGATTTGTATATCAAATTAACTTGTGCTAGAAAATGGAAAAGCTGCATTTATATCCTAGGCAGAAAATAGCAACATCTTGAAGCACGGAAAAATACTGCTGGTCCTCGTTTACCAGTTCTACATGTGACCACTCCTAGAGCCAAAACTGCAGTGGCATCCCTGAAATGAGAGCCTTTATATCCATAGGATTTTATTTTTGAGGCTGATTGCTAAATGAGAAAACTCTTGTATTTTCAGAACACAAAGATCAAGTGCAATGTTGGAACTCACAGATCCTAAACATGTATGTCTAAGTTTTGAAACTGCCACCTTAGCAAAGGTCCCCTGGCTTGGCCATTCCTTTCCAAGTCTCAATTCCTCTATAAAGATGACTTTTCCCAGTCTCTTTCCTTGGAAGTTTTCAAGGCCAGACTGGAGACAGTCCTGAGTAAGACAGGGAGACCTCTGCTGTGAGCAGAAGTCAGATCAGAGACCTCCTGAGCTCCTTTCCACCCCAAATTATCTCAAAATGCTGAGTTTTGAGAGAGCTGGGGGGGGCTCACCTAGAGAAGAGAAGGCTCCAGGGACACCTGAGAGCCCCTTCCAGTGCCTAAAGGGGCTCCAGGAG
>JAWWEW010000434.1:0-11328 GCA_035583185.1 Anabacerthia variegaticeps | reverse complement strand
GGGGTGACTCTTGGGGCTGGTCCTGGGCAGGGCTGAGGGTTGGGCTGGATGGTCCTTGGGGGTCCCTTCCAGCTCAGAATATCCTGGGATCCTGGGCAAATCCCAAGGAAAGCTGCTCCTTCCACCCCTCCAGGGCAGTGTCCTGCTGGAGCTGCACCCACAGCACCGTCCTGGGGCAGAGGCAGAGCAGGAGGTGACAGCAACGTGCCCTGCTGTGGACCTTTGGCACTGCCCCTCAGGCTGCTCCTGTCACACTCAGCTCACAGGGGGAACTCCAGGCACAGCCATCGAGGTGAGGGACACTCCCCACTACAGGATGTGCTCATTTGCTCCAGCTGAACTGATAGGATGCTTTGCTATTTTTAGGTATTCCCCCTGGCCACCCAGACCTTGGACCCAGAATCCTTTGTGTCATTTGTATGGAACAAATAAACAGGGAAGTTTTCCCAATAATTTGCCCATTCATTTTGAGGTTGAGTTTGGCCCCAGATTCTTGGTGGTGTTTAAATAGGATAGTTTATGATTCCCAAGGCCACAGAGTCACCCAGGAAGAAGGAAAATAACGAATGACACCAGAAAAACTAAAAAAATAGTCCTTACTAGGTTAGTCCCCAAGTGCAGTTTGAAATGGGGCTGCATCACGAGATGGATCAGCACAAGGCCTGGACGGGGCTGGGCAATGCCAGTTCTTACATCTACTGGGGACAAACCACTCCTGTATTCCCTAAAACTGCCTCTCTGTAAGACCTAGGGATAAACACACAACTTCTAATGCAGTTCTCCCAAATCCAATAACTGAGCAGCAATTAGAACCTCTTCAGTCTATTAGGACAGTGATATCAGCAGTGCCTGTTTGGACTGACACTCCCCAAAAACCCCTTTTTCCATGAAGCCAGGTAATAACACATCCATGAACTTCCTTGGAAGAACCATTTCTCATGGCAAGAGTTCCCCAGAAGCTTCTGCTGGTCTTTGCATGAATTACATTTCATTCCCTCCCTTCTGCTGCTCCCTAAAGAAACTTGCAGCACTCTGCCAGCTCAGATTCTCTCTTTCACATCCCAATTAGCAACAGAAAAGCAAAAGAGTTTTATGAGTGGACTGGGTCCTTTCACCAAACTTCCTCACGAGTTTTGCATTAGTGGCCAAACACACCAGGACCTGGGGTGGGGACATGAGGGGATGTTTTTGGCCACCAAGAGCAGCATCTTTTGATGGATCTCAAGGGAGCACCCTAAACCCACCAAAATGGGGAGAAAATGTATAATTCAGGCAACAACCATAATTTTATAGTTAAGAGTCATTTGAGGTTTTTTTTAATTTATAAAGCAGGGATTTCAGTTCTTTGATGTATAAGAAAATGCACTCTGCACAGCTTCTCCAAATTTGCAGCATTTGTTCTTTAAAGTTGGAAAAATGCAGTCCCTGAATAATAATAATGTGAGAACTGGTGCAAAGCTGGTTCCTGCAGCAAGCCTGGCTCTGTCCTAAGCAACCCCACAGCAGAGTAAAAGCTCTGAAATACTTTGTGCAAAGTGTTTCAGTCAAATCTTAAACAGAGACTGCACGAGGGAAAATAGAATGAAGCACAATTGTGGAGGATTGTTGTCCCCAAGCGCTGTCCCCACCTCCAGCACACTGCCTGCCTGCAGCTCCATCTCTGCAGCACAGGCAGGAGCCACAATTAACCTGCTCTCAGGAGCAGAGAATCACAGAATGGTTTGTGTTGGAAGGAGACTGCAAAGATCATCCAGTGCCACCCCTTGCCATGGGCAGGGACACCTTCCACCAGCCCAGGTTGCTCCAAGCCCCGTCCAGCCTGGCCTTGAATATTCCCAGGGATGGGGCAGCCACTTCTCTGCCCAACCTGTGCCAGGGCCTCAGCACTCTCCAAGTAAAGAGTTTTTTTCATAATATTTAATTTAAACCTATTTTCTTTCAATTTTAACCCATTCTCCCATGTGCAGTCACTCCAAGCTCTTGGAAACAGTCTCTTTCTGGCTTTCCTGTAAGTTCCCTTCAGGTCCTGGAAGGCCACAACGATGTCACCCCAAAGCTTCTCTTCTTTGGCTGAACACCCCAGCTCTCCCAGCCTTTCCTCCCAGCAGAGCTGCTCCACCCTCTGACCATCCTGGTGCCTCCTCTGGACCCTCTCCAGCAGCTCCATGTCCTTGCTGTGCTGGCTCCCAGAGCTGGAGGCAGCTCTGCAGGTGGGGGGGTCTCACCTGAGAGGGCAGGGGGGCACAATCCCCCCCTCCCCTCTGCCTATGCTGCTTGTGATGCAGAAATGAAATGTCCTCCAGTTGTGCCAGGGGAGGTCCAGGTTGGATATAAGGAAAAATCTTCATGGAAAGTGTTGTCAAGTGTTGGCACCGTTACCCAGGGAGGTGGTGGAGTCACCATGCCTGGAAGTGTCCAAAACACGTGTGGATGTGACACTTGAGACCTGGTTGACCTGGTGTTGGTTGATGGTTGGACTGGACGACCTTAGAGGGATTTTCCCACCTTAAGGATTCTGGGATTCTGTTTGCTGTGGCCTTGAACTCACCAAGGGGCTGAAGCGACAGGGCAGGGGCAGCAGTGGCAGCAGTGGCAGCAGAGTGGCAGCAGTGGCAGCAGGTCCCATGGCTCTGCCTGTCAAACCTCTGTGTCTCCTTGCCCCCAGCAGCTGTGCCTCCCTGTCTGGCATCTCCTCTTGCTGCCCCAAAGCACAAAGGAAGCCTTTGAAACACAGAGCAGAAGGGGCTGCAGGGGCTTAACCCTGCACACCTTTTCCCAATCTGCTGTTCTTGGCAGCACAAGCTGCTAAGCTATTGCTAATAAAAATATATTAATGCCTGTCCTCGGCACTTGCTTCCTGCCTGGAATTTCTCTCACCCAACTTCGGGTTTCTACAAAGCAAATACCTTCACGCCTCCTTTTATGGAGGAAGTCCTAGAGTTGATTCACTTGGTTGCAAGATACACATCTGAAGTAGGTGAATCATGTCCTGGAACATTTTTTCCCCTCTGCTGACTGCAAAGGGAGAGTGGCTGAATTCTCAGCTGGAGAGAGATGAGAGGAATCCCAACCCTGCTCTCACACTGCCCCGAAACTCTGGTCCCGTGCTCTCTGCAGGATGTGTGGAGGTGAGGGCATGAGTGTGCATTATTTTACACCTCATCAAACCACCAGAAATGTCACCTGACCACCCTCACTGTGGTTATTTATATTATTCATACCTTTGGTCCATCATTCACTGATGAACACCATACCAAAGAAAAACCCCAAATATTTTAAACAAGGAAATTCTTCAAAAAGACCCTTCCGAATGCAATGTAGGAACTGACAAGTTAGAAACTTAGGGAATTAAGATTTTGGGACACATAGAAAAATGAATTCAAATAAACACTTGTGAAATGAAGATGTCGAGAACCCCCTCCCACTCTGAGCAATCACTGCAGCAAATCTCAAAATGACAGGAGATTTTAAAATGACCCCTGCAGTGTTTGTGATTCCCAAGGATGAGCTGCCATTCCTGCTCAGACTGAGGTCTGTTCTCCAGAGGGGGCCACAGGGCTCTACCACCCAACTGCACCCAAGAAGATACAGCAAGGGAAGAGGACAGGTCTTCTCTTGAACCCTTGGTTGAACTTCATTAGTGTTGTCATGAAAACCCAAAACCAGTTTGCACAAATAGTGGACAATGGCTACAAAGTGTTTGGGCCACCTGGAAGTCTACAAGCAACCAGGAGTTGTTGACATGGCCAAGCAGCCAAGAGCCCAAATCTCTCTGGGGCTGGGCTGTTTTCAGCTGTGTAGGGGCCACTCTGGCACTGAGGGCTGGATCTGACCCACCTGGGAATGCTGCTCCTCCCACAACAGCACTGGGGACTGGGCAGGACATTTCCACTTTAGCCAAGAGTTGGCTGAAGTCCTTCCAAACTCAGTTTGGGCAATTGGAAAGCAAACAGTGCACAAGGAAGATCCCAGCTGTCTTAATACAACTTTAGTGGCGTTTTTAGTCTCTCCTGTAAATAACACAGCCTTGCATCTTGGTAAGGACTAAGGGGGTTTTCACAACCACCAGAGAGCCCCTGATAAACTTCCTTTACATGAAAAGCAGTTTTCCCCTGGTGTTTCCCATCTCTCCTGCATTCAGGATCACAGAAGCAGCTGAAAGAATTTAAATTTGCCATCGAGATGATTTGGGATTTATTCCTGAAACCACAAAGTGGGAATGGTCTAGGGAAAAAGGATGGAGATTTCTGGGAATCCAGAGAATGGCACTGGAACTCCAGAAACCGAGACACAGCCTTTGGCATGTGGATCACCTGGACTCCTAATCAACCAGTACACACCAGTCCACACCAGTCCTGCAAGCCAGCAGCCCCAGGGCAGAGGAAAGGACCAAAGGCAGATGTTGCTGTGCCATCAGAGCCTCCTGCTCAGAGCAGGCTCTGTCAGGGGAGAGTGGGGAAGGTTCGTCTGGGTTTATATCCATAGTAAGGATGCTGCAGACAGGTTTTCTTTGTGTGTGTGTGCACAGATGTCTTATTTCATGGATTTGGCTGCTCTGCCTTGGGATGCAATTAAGATCTTGCCCATTTTTTAATGTGAAAAATGAAATCAGGAGGAAGAACCTCTCACTTGCCTTAATTTGCTGTTTAAAGTGTTCAGCTACATGAGGGAAGCTCAGATGAGACCTTGGTTTTCTCTTTCCAGGGGAGCCTCCCAATAACCTGGTGGGTTTGGGATGGATCATAACCCACATCAGGATCTGGATGTGTGTTATGCACACAGTTAGTTCTTACTTGGAGAAAAACATCCACAGGGTTTTTCCATGTATCCAAACAAGCACTGAGAGCAAGGCTGTGCCACACGCAGGACCAGCAAAGCCTCGCTCTGCCCCGGCAGCCTCAGCCAGGGATTTCTATCCAGATCTGAGAAAACCACGGTCACAATTGGATTATTCCTGCACAAGGTCTGCCTGTGTGAATCCAAATTTTCCTGCTGCCTGTGCTCAGGAGGGCACAGCCACGTTCCTGCCCTGTGCCTGTGGCCACCTCACGTGTCACAGTGTGGGGACAGGGGAGCTGGGCTGCTCCTCACCCCTACGTTTTCTCTGTGGAAAAATGCAAACTTTCCCAACTGTGATAATTTCTTAAAGAATTTCTGGGTTAGAGCTGCTCTAAGTTCATTCTCCAGCATAGCTTTGTGTCAGGGGTGTGAAATCAGCCCATGGATTATCTTTGGTTATTTTATTGAGCAGAGAAAGGAATTAAATACTCTGTAGTCCTCTTTTCCTCTAAATCACCTCTTCTGTCACACGAGGTAAGAAGGACAAATCCTGATTTATTTCTTTTTTTTTTTTTTAGTTTAGACTTTTAATGGAAAGATGGAAAAGCATTTTCTGCATCTGTGCCAAAGGCAAAACTGGAGCCAGTCTTGCTCCACACAGCACTGGGTGATGCTCCTCACTCTGTGAGCTGAGGGCTGGTGTGTCCATCCACCCTGATCGTTCTGTAGGATAAAACTCTGCTCCTCCTTGTCAGGTCTCCCCTTATAACTCCCCCAAACAGCATTACCCAACATGAAAGAGCTGCTGCAATCCCCATCCACAGCCCCTCAGAAACCCCAAGCGAGGGAAAAAATGGCAAAGCCTGAATGCCAAATCAAAGCTTTGAGCTCAGGGGGTCTGGAGGAGAAAGAGGGAGAGGCAGAGCTGCCTGAAAAAGTGTGTTTGAGCTGTCAGGCCCAGATGGTGGGCAAATAAAAGGGCCCGTTTCTGGGAGCGCCTTCCTGATGATTTATTTCTGGATGCAGCGAGACAGGAGAGGCACACAGAGCATTGCAGGGCTGCTGTAAATCAGGTTGTCATTTTTGCTGTCTTCCAAAGAGAATCCCAGCGAGGTTAATTTAAGCAGCACCGTGTCCTCCCCCTCCCTGCAGCCCCTGTGTCCCTGGCTGTGGCAGCAGCTGTGGCAGAGCTTCCTGCCAGGCAGCACAGCACCAAAGGGCTCCTGCTGGAGCTTGGCCAGCACCCATGCTGTTGTCAGCAGGGCAGGGGGAACAGGGAGCTTTAGGTGATGTCCAGATGTTTTTGCATCTGCTTTGGCATCTTTGACTGGCTTTGTGTGTGCATTTGGGAGGGTAATCCAGACATGCTCAGAGCTGCTCAGCCTTGCAGATGCCTAAACCTGAGCACCTAAAATGTCCCTGGGTGCTCAGTTCAGGCACCCACCCTGCTCAGAAATGCCCCAAGCTTTGGGTCTGGACTCTCTGCTCAGATCTAAAATGGAAAGGCATCTTCTTGAACAGCCCCCACCAGGCATGAGCAGCCCCCAAATGCAGCAGGAAGCACTAAAGGTGCTCTCTGCTCTGAGAGGGGCTGTGTGTGAGAGCTGCTCATGGGCAGTCACCCCCTCCCCAGGGGGACATTTGTGGTGTTATCTGCACAGAAACACAGAGTGTTATGGGGATGAGGTGGATTTAAAGACCCTTTAGTCCCAACCCCCCTGCCATGGGCAGGGACACCTCCCACTACACCAGGGCTTGTCCAGCCTGGCTTTGAACACTGCCAGGGATGGGGCATCCACAGCCTCCCAGGGCACTGTGCCAGTGTCTAACCAACCTTTTGCTGTTTCCTTTAGAGAGCTGTTCCTGCTCCCCTCCCCTCCCCTGAGGACATTCCCTTTTTGGGGGAGACTGACATGCAATTCCAGAACTTGGCCACTTCTGTAGTTTATGTTTGGTTATGCACCTCGTTTTACCTGCACACCCACCAAGGAGAACAGAGAGTCCATGGCAGGCAGGGGAACCAAATAACACCCTGCCCAGCTTCTCTCAGGCCCATCCCAGGAGCCATCAGCCCATCCCAGGAGCTCAGAGGAGCACAGGACACAATGGCAGGTGGAGATTCAAATGATGGGCTCAGAGGAAGGGACACCCTGCCTGGCTGCTCCCAGGGCTGTCCCAGCAGAGCTACAGCCCCAGGGCACCGTTGTGAAAGCCCTTGAGATGAGTCAAGTGGAGCCCCTTTGGGACTGAGGGGGTGTGGGACACACAGGAGTCAGGGGAAGGGCGTTTGGGAATTGCACAACACTTGCAGTGGGATGTTCAGGGAAGGAACCACAGCTGGGCAAGGGAGGGCTCAAGATGGTTTGGGGAGGAACATGTGGTAAAACGCAGGGAGGAGGAGATAAAAAGGGTCATCCCTGGAGAACCACAGTGCTGGTCACCATTCTTGTCCAGCCACACCCTGGGTGGGGGTACAGCCTGTCCTGGCTTCTATTAAACCTCCCTTGTAAGTTTTCCTGGCTGAGGGATCCTGTTGTGTGTCTGCTCAGGGTCTGGGTGCAGCAGCTGGGCTGGGCCCAGGGCTGGGTGTGAGATGATGAGCAGAGATCAGGCAGGTAGTGAAGGTGCAGGGAGCCAGGGGGGCCACTCTGCAGCTCAGACACAGGAGACAAGGGCTGCCAGAGGGACTGGGGTGTCCTGGCCAGCTGCTGGAGAGGGCACTGTGTGGATGTGCTGGTGTGGGAGGGGGCAGGACAGCAACTGGAGTCGCTGCCCAGACCACTGGCACCACCAAACATGGGGGTTTCCTGGGTACCTTGTGCTTTCAGAACGGGAAAGCTGTTTTCGTACCTCTGTCCCACCCATTGCAACCAACAGCTCTGAGACAGTGACTTAAACATTACTGCCCTGGTCATCCATCCAGGAGATCCAAACCCGTGATCTCCACCAGCTCAGAAGTGCTGAGCTTCCTCCCCTGACTCTTCTCAGATGTTTCAAAGACTAGCTTGGAAATTTTTTCCTTTTTTATACATTATTTTACAGTTTCAATTCAGCAGAGAAAGCTCCTAAAATTTTCCTTCAAGGGCTTAAATCCGAGTAATTACAGGCTGCAGTCACACAGTATATGCTGGCTGCTAGAGCTCCCTTCACTGCCAGAAAAGCAGGTCAATTATAGGCAATGAACCCACATTACCAGGAGAAAAAGCTGGTTTGAATTCTGGTCAATTAGTGCTAAAACTGTCTTGGAAGAGAAAGGTAAATTGAGCTAATGGAGCTCTGCAGTGAGACCTACATATCAGCACTGAGCCCTGACAGAAAAGGCTTAATTTCTGATATGGCACAAATTAATGATGTTTTGGCAGAAAATCAACTTCAAACCTGCAGGGTGAAGTCGCTGAGGTTCCCTCTTGTCTCTCCTCACCTCCAGCTCCTGGGCTTGAGTTAAAAAACATGCCCACTTAGGGAGGGTGCTGAAGCACATAATTAACTTTGAGGATGTTCTTACACACCGTCCCAGCCCGAGGCTCGTGACAAAGTGTGAAGAGCTCTGGTGTGTAAGGGCTTGCTGGGCTCCTGCCATTCCCAGCACTGCCACAGCCAGGAAGCACGAGGAGGAGGAGGAGGAGGAGGAGGAAGCATGAAACAGGTTCCTCAGGTGCTCCTTGGAGAGGGCTGGCTCCCAAATATCCCAGAGACCTGGAACTGGCAGCTTTGAGTCAGGGGGATTTTAGGAATCCTCCAGCACCAGCCCTCTTTTGAGTGTGAATTTTTGGAAGCAACACAGGCTTCAAGAATAAGGTTTAAAAGAAACCACGAGCTTGAAAACTGTCTTTTCTCCAGCTGGTAAATGTGCATCACCTCCCAGAGGCCACACTGGTAGGAAGGGAGAGCCAGGCACCTCCTGGGTCTCCAGCTCAGGATATTCAAGGATTCTGTGACTCTATTTCAAGGCACACAAAGGTGAATTGCCCTGTCAGGGTTTATGCCCAAGATCAACCAGTGGGATGCAGCAGCACAGCCAAGCCCAGAGGGATGACAGAGAAAGACTGAGTAGGCACTTCCCAGGATATGGAAGAAGAGCACCATATGGAAAGCTGAGACTTTGCTGCCCCAAATTGCCTCCTGCGAGCTGGAAAGGGGCTGTAGCTCCTCAGAGAATCCTAAAATGGTGTGGGCTGGAAGGGAACTTAAAGATCATCTCATTCCACCCCCTGCCATGGCAGGACAGCTGTCCCCTGTCACAGCAGAAGCAGAAGCACACACATGGAGCCTGGCTCTGCACCAATGGCTGGGTCACCTGGATGCCTCTTTTTAATGCCTGGCTTGCCCCTTTGTGCCCAGGAAGGGGAACATCCTTCATAGACTTGTGGCCATTATCTGGTCCAACCTTCTGCAGGGCCACCTCTGATCATCTTGGGATGGAGCAGCTCTGCTGTGGGGAAAGGCTGAGAGAACGGGGGCTCTTCAGCCTGGAAGAACAGAAGCTTCAGGGTGACCTAATTGTGACTTTGCAGCAATTGAAGAGGCTACCAGAAAGATGGAGAAAGACTATTTCCAATGGTCTGCAGTGGCAGGAGAAAGGGGAATGGCTTCCCACTGGCAGAGGGCAGGGATAGATGGGATATTGGGAAGGAATCCTTCCCTGGGAGGGTGGGCAGGCCCTGGCCCAGGTTGGGCAGAGAAGCTGTGGCTGCCCCTGGATCCCTGGAAGTGTCCAAGGCCAGGTTGGAGCACCCTGGGCTGGTGGAAGGTGTCCCTGCCCATGGCAGGGGGTGGAACAAGATGATCCTGAGGTTTCCTTCCAGCCCAAACCTCTCCCTGACTCTGTGGTTCCATGGTCATGAACTGTCCCACAGGACCCATGGACAGGTCACTGCACCTCATGGATTTACAGGGACATAAATCAGCTTTAGCAAGAAAGGAAAGCAGGAGCAGAGCTCTGCCTGCACACCGGGTGCTGCCACAGGGCACTCTCTTGGTTGGACGAGGTTCATCCCATATCCCTTCTCCGTGGATTTCACTTGGGTTAACCCCGGCACAGAGTGGGGATTGTGAGAGCCCAGCAATGCTCTGAGGTTGCTGGCAGCCACTTTTATTGGCCTGCTCCCTGCTCCAGCTCTTCTTAAAAATCTGTGGAGCAGAGCAGCAGCTCAGACACAGAGCCATCCCCAAGCCCCACACTGGGCTCTTTACAGACAAACCCTACAAAAACACCCTGGGCGCTGCAAGACTTGACACCTTTTTTTTTTCCCCTCTGCCAAACGGTGACCTTAAACAGCACCAGCCCTGCAGAGGAGCCTCAGCTGACCCGGGGCTTATCTGAGCACTCCCTAATCCCCTGGCTGGAGCTGCCCAGGGACCTCCCAGCTCTGCAGACACCTCCCCCAGTGCCAGGCACCAGCACTTCAAAGGCAGGTGCAAACAGAGCACAAAAGTGGCACAAAAGGGGAAAAAAAGCTTCCTCCCAGGCACTGTTTGACTTGCACATGTAGGGCTGTTTCTTAAGCAGCCTCGGGTTTTTTTTCCTCCCTCTCACAGAACAGATCTGTGTCTAGTTTTATTAATAATAGACGTGGCTGTCTCGTTTTTAAATGTTATGAAAAATCCACTCAAAGATTTTCCTTGGCAGTGAATTCCAGGGCTTAATTATGCACTGTGTTAATGGGCTCGGTGTTTTTCAGTGCAGTATCTAGTCCCTTGCAGGCCATGTGCTCTTGCACTTTCCAGGCAGATTCAACAAGACTAGTGTAGCCTTTAGACCTTTGCAGTGTGCTTTTGGTATTGATCGAGGTGTATTGGACACACTGTCACTGTGATGCATCTTCAAAGTGAGTCACCCCGTGGAAATGCTGCACTGATTCAGAGAAATCCTTCACATCCGTCTTAATTAAGGCCAACAAAACCCAAACAGGCTGTTGTTCCCCACTCACCCCAGTAAAGCTTCCTGCAGAGTTTGGGGGGGAAGAAATGAGTTCCTGCACTGACGTGGTTCAAACAAATCCTCCCCACTGCTCCTGTGCTGCCCCGACCAGTAAATGACAAAGTGCTCTTGCTCCCAGCATGTCACTGTCACCCCCAGGGCTGTCCATGTCCAGCAGGAGCCACACAAGGGTTCCCTGTGGTGGGAGCTGGAAAAACCATCTGCAGGGGGTTTGACACTGCCAAAGGGCAGTCACAGGCAGAGGTTTCCTGGCAGCCTCTCCCCCGAGCTGAAACACCCAAATTCTCTCATCAGCTTGCCCAGAGGAGCTGTGGCTGCCCCTTCCCTGGAAGTGTCCAAGGCCAGGTTGGATGGGGCTTGGAGCAACCTGGGCTAGTGGAAGGTGTCCCTGCCCGTGGTAGTGGGTGGGAATGGATGAACTTTAATGTCCCTTCTAACCCAAACCATTCTGGGGCTCTCCATCCCCATGATATGACCTAATACTGATGAATCCCAGAATCACTGAGGCTGGAAAAGCCCTCCCAGCCCCCGGAGCCCACCCTGTACCCGATGCCCACCTTGTCCCCCAGCCCAGAGCTCTGAGTGCCACGGCCAGTCCTGCCTTGGGC
>JAWWEW010000433.1:0-11369 GCA_035583185.1 Anabacerthia variegaticeps | reverse complement strand
CCCAAGTGCCACATCCACATGTTTGTGAAATGCCCCAGGGATGGGGGATCTACCCCTGCCCTGCACAGCCTGTGCCAGGCCTGGACAGCCATTTCCACCTGGGAATTTGTTCTAAAATCCATCCTAAACCTGCCCTGGCACAACTGGAGGCTGTTTCCTCTCATCCTGCTGCTTGTTCCCTGGGAGAGGAGACTGACCCTCACCTGGCCACCCCCTCCTTTTATATCAGTGATATCAAAGCAAATCACAGCAAATTTCTCAGGGATAAACCTGAATCCAGATGTGCTTGGAGTGCAGAGGGAGGAGCTGGACTCCACTGAAGTCAAGGCCAGATGAGAAAACAGAAGAAAGAATGACTCTGGACAATTAAAAAGGACATCAGTGGAAAGTTCTCCCAAGGAATGGGCAAGAGATAGAGATTAGATTATCCAGATAAAACACCCACCTCAAAACAAGCAAAGCAAACAAATCCAGTCAAGCTCAGGTGGCCTCAAGAGGTACCTCTGTGCCTGCAAACTTGTGTTCCCTGCTGGGACACAGCAAGGTGGGAACCCTTCCAGCTGAAAGGCAAAGGCTCCTGAAGTTCCACATTTTCACCAGCGTTGCCTGGAGCACCTTCTGTTTCCTTCTGATCCCACAATGCAAGTCCCAGCCCTCCTGGAGCTCCCAGTCCTGGAGCACTTCCAGCTCCACGTTGCCAATATCATTTTCCATTTCATCCCCCTCTCTCCAGACGTGCTGCTGGGCCTCTCCAAAGGAGCCCTGGCAGCACTGACCATGAAATCACTTGCTGGGGTTTGTTTGCATATATATTGAAAAATCAAGTGATGTTTAGTGCAGATTTGGGAAGGAGGGAGGGGGCACTGGAAGGAAAAGGACAAACCTCAGTCATCCAAAATTTGTGATCCAAAGAAGCTGCTGTTTCACCCTCAGGGCTCTGCCCTCCCCTTGCTCCTGCCCAGGGCTCACCCTGAAACCACCTCAGTGCTGAGTTACTGGGGCTGAGGGTACTACAGGAATAACCAAAATGCTCAGGGAACAGGCCATGGAATCACGGAATGGTTTGGGTGGGAAGGGACCTCAAAGATCATCTCACTCCATCCCCTGCCATGGGCAGGGACACCTCCCACCAGCCCAGGTTGATCCCAGCCCCGTCCAGCCTGGCCTTGGACACTCCCAGGGATCCAGGGGCAGCCACAGCTCCTCTGGGAATTCCATCCCATCCCTCCCCACCCTCACAGCCAGGAATTCCTTCCCAATATTCCATCTAACCCTGCCCTCTGGCACTGGGAGGCCGTTCCTGTCCTGTCCTGTGTCCTTTCCCTCCTTCCCTTGTCCCCAGTCCCTCTCCAGCTCTCCTGGAGCCCCTTCAGGCACTGCAAGGGGCTCTCAGGTCTCCCTGGATCCTTCCCTTCTCCAGGCTGAAAAAACCCCTTGTCCCCATCCCTTGTGCTCCCCGGGTGTTTTCCCATCCCAAGGGCTCAGGGACTGCTGGTGCCAGCACAGCGACACCAGGGTGGTGCCCACTGAAGGTGTGGCACAACCATCAGAACCCAGGCTCTACCTCTTTCCTCAAATAACACCATATAAAAGACCTCTACAGCACATCCAGGAAGGATTTCTGACAGATCCTCAAGGTGTTTGGTTCCTCCCACCGTGACAGGAATGAGGTTCCAAAATACCCCTGATTGTCTGGACCAAAATGGTTCAACTGAACCTCACCAGAATTAAAGCACTGCTGCTGTGAGAGTTAATAATTAACAGTGGCCAGTAATGAGGATCTCAGTCATCTCATTGAGAGCCAATGATTCTAAACTCTAATTGGCCAGCACAGCTCTATTTGGTTCAGGTGTACTCAGACCATTTTCTCATGCCCAAGATATTTCTCTCCTGTGATCACAGGAATATCTGAGCCAGATCAGCCTGCAAATGCTTCTGGAGGAAATTGGGTTTCTCTGCTCCATTAGGAGCATTTCATTTCTGTGATTAAAATCAGAAAACAATGTTCTTTCCAGTTAGAGTGAAATGTGCAAAATCCAGCTTTGCTCTAACCAGGTTTTCAAATACTTATCTAAAGTGCTCTGAAAAGGCACTATTAAATAAGGATGAAAAATGCAAAGTGCATAGGCAGCATGTTCCATAAAGTCTGTTTGCTGTGAGTTATGGGCAACAAGCTTTGGAGAAATAACAATAATAGTTTACATTTGTGTGCAGCACCTCTCAGCTGAGAGATGCCCATCCATAACCCTGGGCTCTCATCAGCACTGATTTCTCTGCAGTGCCAAATTAGGTAAATCCAGGCAGAGACACAGAAGAGCCAACAGGTAAAGGCCCTGCAGACAAACCTCCAGCTGGAGCTTCAGTGGCTGAAGTGCTTTGAGTGTCCCATCATCTCAGAGTGATCGAGGCTGGAAAAGGGTTCCAAGCCCCCTCTGTGCCCGGTGTCCCCCTGGTGCCCCAGCCCAAAATGGTCCAGCTGAACATCCCCCAGGGAGGGCTGGGCTGAAGGGACCTCCCCATCCCCGGCCGGACCCACCCCGGGTGGGCTCTGGGCTGCTGACCCAGCCACAGCAAAGCTTGGGCTGGTTGGTGACTCCCTGGACACACCTCGGGGAACCAAAACCCCCTTTGGCCTCCACCAGGTGAGCCCTGCCTGGGCAGTGGCAGAGAAAACCCCCCAAACCCAAATGACACACAGAAAACGTGACAAATCAGACAAATGGAAGTAACTGAGACGCCTTTTCAAGCAAACACCCCCGGGCTCCAGGGCTTTGCATCTCCCAGACCATGAAAAGGGGAGAGCAGCAGGATTTGGCAGGGTACAAAGGTCTAAAAATACACCACTTTTCTTGTGGTGGCAAACTGCTGAGAGGAGAGGAGTACAGGTGAGTTTTGATTTAAAAAAAATAAATGCAAGCAAAATCCTGGAGGCAAAAAGGAAAAGCAAAAAGGAGGGGGGTTTGCTTGGCATGGAGGGGGCCCAGGAAGCTCTGAAAGACAAGTGTAATGCACCATCAAAACACAGGGGCTTTAAAAGAGGACCTTTTTTCCCTGCTCAGGTTGTTGTCTTTTGTTCCATCTCATTTCAGGGACCATCAATACATCTGTCTCTCCCCTTCTCAGCTGGCTGGGGTTGACAGTAATCCAATTGGATATAAGCCAGATGCATTTCTTTCTTTCTTCCTTCCTTCTTTGTAATCTGTAGAAAAAACAAGTCCACAAAAGGCAGCCATTACTCATAATTCAAAGTCAGCCTCTATTTCAAACCAAGTCCCACCCTGGCAGCAACAAAAAAAGTCCCAGGGAATTTATGACAGAAATTAAGCTGATAAAAAGCATTTCCTTTGCCCTCAATGCCTGTACAATTTCAGCAGAGCAGGACAACCTGACTAAGCATCTTCTCCCCTAAATATAAAGCACAAAGGGTTTCTGAGCCACCTTTAACTCTGAATTCTGTGTGTCTGGGCGGCCAAATCCACAATTTCACACCCAGAATGGCCGAGGTTGGAGACTGTGCAGTTCAAGCTCCTGCCCAAAGCAGGGGGAGCTGCAGGAGGGGCTTTCCCACCCTCTCAGATTTTGGGGGGGCTTTTCCAAGGGGGGGGACTCCCCAAGCCCCCCCTGCACACCTGATGGGGTGGAGATGGGCTCTGTTCTCTCCCAGCCCCAACTCTCCAGGCACAGTTCAGGGCTCTGAGGGTGAGGAAGGGCAGTCCCAGGGAATCCTGGAATGGTTTGGGTTGGAAGGGACCTTAAAGCTCATCCAGTGCCACCCCCTGCCATGGGCAGGGACACCTCCCACCAGCCCAGATTGCTCCAGGCTGGCCTTGGGCACTTCCAGGGATCCAGGAGCAGCTCTGGGAATTCCATCCCAGCCCCTCCCCACCCTCCCAGGGAGGAATTCCTTCCTCACAGGGAAGAATTTCTTCCCAGTCTAATCTGAAGCTGCTCCTGGTGCCCTTCTCCACTTGTGCCACGGGCTGTGACTTTGGGCTGCTCCACCTGCCCAAAGCTCTGTGTTTGCTGCCTGCCCAGGGGCTGCACCCCCAGGGTCAGGGAAAACGATCAGGGAATCATTTGGGTTGGAAAAGCCCTCCAAGGGCAGTGAGTCCAACCACCCCCAGCACTGCCAAGGCCACCACTGACCCATGTCCCCAAGTGCCACATCCACAGGGCTCTTAAATCCCCCCAGGAATGGGGACTCCACCTTTGCCCAGGGCTGGACAGCCCTTTCTGGGAAGGAATTATCCCTAATACCCAATTTAAACCTAACTGAGAGCCCTGCTCTAGGCCAGCACTTGAACTGGGACTCTCCTGGCACTGCTGAAGGGAGTGTGACCCTCAGGGCTGACCCTCAGTTTGATGAGCTGCTTCTGCAAATCCTCCTTCCTAATGTGACATTTCCTTGCTGGAGAGAGGGAACTTCAAGGGGTGGTTTTAAAAAAGGACAAAGGATGAGCCAACGGAGGAGAAATGGGCCCCTGAGGGAAGTTTGGGAGTGTCAGTACAATTCCAGCCCTGGTTGAGGCTGTTCTGACAATGGACTGAACTATCTGGGGGCAAAGGCCACCAAGTTATTCTGGATTGTCCCCTGAGAGCTCCAAAAATTCAGCCTCTGCCTCCCAGTTCCACACAGCCACACTCTGGAGCCTAAGAAAGGTCCCACTCCCTCTTTTCCTTTTCAGGTAAGTGGCAGCCTCAGAGTCTTCAGAGAACAGGCTGGAAACATAATTGAAGTTAATTTAAACTCTCCAAAACCAGGACAACCCCCCATTTCCCTCCCTCCTCTCAGCACACCCGACTCCAGGTTTATGAGTGCTCTGAGCTCCTCCTGCTGCTCCAGGTTTTCCAGCTCCAGGTGGCAGGGATGACACATTCCTCCTTGAGTTTAACAACAGCTGGCCACATCTGTACCTGCAGGAGCCCTGCAGGACCCAAGGCTGGGACTATTCCATGGCAAATGGACACTTAGGTGTTTGATTTCCTTCTGGACTTGGGCGAGGCAGCGAGGAGCACCTTGGAGCTGCAGGAGGGTGCTGTGGAACACCTGCAGGGCCATGGGCACCAGGACAACACAACATCCCTGCCCTCAGGAGCTGCCTGTGTTCTGTTTTTCTCGGGTCCATGGCAGCTGGAGCTGAGGTGAGAGCAGGAAGAGTTTGAAATGTCTGGCTCTGCCAATTTAATACGCCCAGTCCGGCTGCAGGACGTTCCCGTGGCCTCCCAAGCAGCAATCACTGACATAAATCCTTTCAGTCACCCCTTTCTCCTGCCTCTGTAACACCAAACACACTCTTTGATGCTCTCAGAGCCAGCCAGCAGCTCTCCTTGTTACAGAAACCTGGGCAGAAATCAACAGTTCTTGATTTATTCCTCCACAGGAACTCAAGCTGACAGAGCCTTCCAGTTCTTCCTCCTCTGATTCTGCCTTGCTTGAATTTACCCTGAAACAAGGGAGGATGGAAGGCTCTTGGCAGGAAGGTTTAAACACCAAAATGCTCTTGGGTAAAAGAAATAACATGAGAAAGGCTCAGGAAACAGAAATGGAATCCCTGCTTCTTCCAGGGATAAATTCATGACTTGGAAGAAATCACCCACTAGTTCTGGATGCTCCATTCTCCTGGGGGGAAGAGGCAAAAGGAATTACCAGAAACCATGGAATGGTTTGGGTTGGGAGGGACCTTAAAATCCTCTCATCCCACCCCTGCCGTGGGCAGGGACACCTCCCAGAGCCCATGTGTCTCCAAGCCCTGTCCAGCCTGGCTGGGGATCACCCAGCACCAGTTCCTCCCTGCTGCCTCCAGCGGGGTTTGGAGAGCTCTGATGGTGGCACAGAGCTCGCTGTCAGTGGGGACAGCCCAGGGGACACAGCCTGGATGTCACCCCCAGAGCCCCCTGCTCTTCACAGCAGTGCCAGGACCTGGAACCAGCCAGAGGTTTCATTTCCCAGTTTCCCAGGAGCCATAAGTAGCCACCAATGCCCATGGATCACTAATTACCAGAAACATGATAAACAACCCCCCTCGTTTCCCACCTTGACCTGGATCTGCCTCTTCACAACATTAAAAAAAATTACATTTAATCAGTGCTGCTTAAAACCCAAGGGGTTATTTATGAAGCAGGTATTTTCCCCTCTCTCATTGCCTCCTTCACTCCACTTAATCACCACGGTCATTAATTTTAAATAGCACTAATTGCCATCTCCTGGCCTTTCAAAGCACATCTCGCCCATCTGCACTGGCAGGACCTAAACACACTGAAAACAGGGTTTGAGTCTTGTCAAAGCCAGGGAGGACGAGGAGGGAGAATGTGCAAAGATACACCCAGGCTGGTGAAGAGGAGGTGTAAAAGACACCATCTGGATATCCCACATCCCAGGGAGGATCTGCTCAAAATTAGGAGAGACACTGTTCGAGTGGTGATATCACTGCAGGGCAGCCACAGCTCCCGGGAGTTTAGCAATTTAGGGAGCTATTAAAAGGCTACGTGAAATCCTGGAGTGGTTTGGGTTGGAAGAGACCTTAAAGATCATCTCTGCCATGGGCAGGGACACCTCCCACCAGCCCAGGGTGCTCCAAGCACCAGTCTGGATGATTTCCAGGGATGAGGCAGCCACAGCTTCTCTGGGAACTCCATCCCAGCCCCTCACAGGGTGGAATTCCTTCCCCATATCCCATCTAACCCTGCCCTCTGCCAGTTTGGAGCCATCTCCCTTTGTCCTGTCCCTCCAGGCCCTTCTCAAACCCCCGCAGTGCTCTCAGATATCCCACACAAGAAACACTCACTTTGAAGCTCTTCTAAAGACCCCCAGGCATAAAAAAAGCATTACTGCCACAATTCTGCCAATTTGGGGAAATCTACATATTTCCAGGAGGCAACATCACCAAAAAAATCCACCAGCCACTTCTCCATGGAGACAGACCTGCTAAAATAAAGTCTGCACACCAAGTTCAGGGCCAGTGTGGGATGAGAGGCTGGAAAGGTCCCCTCTCTGTTTTCCCTGCTCAGGGATCATCGAGCCAAACACATCCCAAGAGAAAAGCCCTGCCCAGAGGCAGCCGGGCTCTGGCTCTGGGTCATTCCTGGAATTTAGGACAGAAAGGAATGATGAGCTCCCCTGCTGACTCGCTGTGGAGCTGCTCAGTGTTGGAGCCAAGCTCAACAAATCCATCCCCCGGCTCAGAAGGCAAACCAGAACTGAAAGGGACTTTTGGAGGTCCCTTTGTGGTCGTGCCAAGTCTCTTCTTGCCATTTGGGGCCATTTCTTTGTGCCAGTCAGAATCCCAGAATATCCTGACTGGGAGGGGACCCCACAGGGTCATCCAGTCCAACTCCTGGCCCTGCACAGACACCCCAAAATCCCCCCCTGTCCCTGAGGGAGTTGCCCAAACCCTCCTGGAGCTCTGGCAGGTTTGGGTCTGAACGAGGGAAGGGGCAGAAACTGCAGCATCTTCCGGCAAAAATCTGTGTTCTCTTCAATCTACAGCTCAGTTTCAGACACCTCAGAAATTCTCACACTTCAGATAAGCCAAGGACAAGCTGGAATATCTGAAATGAACCTCCAAACCCCTTGCATTTCCCCAGCATATGCAGGGAAGCAGCTGCCAATCTCAGTGTACGTCTAGTGAGCTGCTCCTCAGAAATGGAGAGTAACTATTTTCTAACAGAGCCTTCCTAGGACTCAAATTGAGCCGCAGTTTCCATATTTTATGACTAAATATTGGTTACACAAGAAGAATTTGGGTCCAGTTTTGCCAGTGGCTCCATTAACTAATAGTGGTGCTGCTTTGTCCGTCATTTGATGCTGATTTTTCTTCCAGCCAAGGAGTTGAACTCGATGACCCTCGTGAGTCTCTTCCAGCTCAGGATGATCCTTGACTCTGTGACCTGTTTGAAGTGAGGAACATTAATTTGCCATAGTTCTTGTAGCAGCTGGAGGGGGTTTGAAAAGTGCCTTGTCCAGTTTGCACTCACCACTGCAATCAAGGAAGTTTTGCCATGGAAAAACCAACGGGTGATGCCAGCCAGGCCATTTATTTTTGGGATGAGGAATAAACTCCACAGTCCTGAGTCCTTCTTGGTCCTCAAGCACCCTAAATGAACATCTAATCCCAAATGCAGGTAGGAGTGATGGGGTTTTCCACAAAGCAGCTCCCTGAGCTCCCTGAGTGCAGGGGAGCTGTGGCTTTGCTGCCTTCCCTGGATGTGTGGGGAGCTGGGGCTGCCTGGCAGTCCAAACCCTTGTCCAAAGCCTTGTGTCTCCCTTTGTCTCTGCACCGCTACAACCAAACACTTAACCCCCCAGCCTTTCCCTGCCACTCCCTCCCACTGTGATTTAGGAGGGGAAATGAAAACTCCCCACATCCCAGAGCTTGGGATTTCACATCTCAGGTCACTGATTTATAAAGGCTGCCAGGGACTTTTAAATGCCTGGGTTTGATTTAGAAATCATTGCTAGAAAGTTGTGTTTATCTCCAGTATTCAGCTGCTCTGCACGTCACTGAAACATCTGATTTATGGATTGCAAAATGCATGCAGAGACACTCCAAAGTTATTTATAGATCACTCCCCCTAATAAGAATACGAGCAGCACACCCAGCCCCAAATATGCACATCATCACACACATGTAAATGCACATATGTGCACATATGTCATGTATTTACAGTCAGTCCTTCCCTCCTTTCTGCTGCTGACATCAGGGACCAGGGCAGCACATAACGAGGGGCTCTGATGCCTCACCCTCCCAGCCCTCTAACACCTCTAAAATTCAGCTTTAAGCTCTATTTCCAGCTCCCCGGGTGCCTCTTCCTCCTGCTGCTGCTGTCAGAGGTGGAGAGGCTGGATCCCAGCACTGGGGTTTGACTGGAAATAGAGCTTAAAGCTGAATTTTGGAGGTGTTAGAGGAATGGGAAGGTGGGGGGGTGGAAGGAAGGCATCACAAACTGGGGACAAATGATGGCAAAACACAGGATAAAGAATTGGATCCTCCATCCCATCCCATCCCATTGGGGAGGGTGTGGGATTGCTCCTGTTGTCCTCTGTCCAAACTCACCTCTCCCTGCCATTTTAGGAAGAGAGTAGAGATTAAACAGCACCACAGGGGCATTTCTTTCATTAAAGCTGAGAGGGAAAACCTGCCTTTCCCTCTGGACCCAGGGAAGGAAAGGAGGAAGGGCAGAGAAAGGACGTGCAGAAGAGCAGTTTCACCACAGGTTCGTTGTCTTTTCCCACTGTGAATTCTTCCAAAGCCAGCAATTCCTGGGATTTCCTACACAAAGCACATCCTCTGCTAATGGCAGCACACAATGCCTCATCACCCACTGATTTTTATTAAATAAGCACAAAGAAAAAGGGAAAAGGTGGGGCCTGTTGTGTGCAAGATGCTCTGGAAAGCTCTGTCAGCCTTTCCCACCAAACCTTCCCTCTCCAAACCATCCCTTTTTCAGGGACTGGGGATGGGAAGCCACGAGATGGTTCCAAACGCATAAAATAGATCAACACTGGGTTGGTTGGTCATTAGCACTAATTACAGGTTTCCTCAGCCCCTCTGCTATTTTCAGCTCCTCCTGAGCAGGTCAGGGGACTCGATGCAGAGCCAGGGCTTGCCATGACCTCCCCAAATTCATCCTAAACCCATGTAATGCCATCTCCAGCCACGCTCCCCTGACTGCCCCTCAACACTGACCACACAGGGCAGTCAATGGACACAAGGGCAGCATCCCTGGACCCCGAGCAGAGCCAGCACCACCTCCCACCCCTTCCCACACACTCTGGGGGACATCTGTGGCTGTCCCACTCAGCAGCAGCTCAAGTGATGCCCCTTGTCCCACCTTTGGAGGGAAGAAAGGGAAAAGAAGGATTTGGGATACTCCTTTACTCAACTTCCTGTACAACACCCCGGGTGGGGCATGTTTGGAGAGCATTAATTGGTATTTATCCAGCCACAAGGCAGGGTTATGAAATACTCCATAAAATTACCACCTTAAGCAGAGATAAATAGCAATAATAAAAATCTAATATCGCAGACTCCATTATCTGCCTGAAATCAGGGTAATTAAAAGCTGCATATTTCAGCTGCCAAAGATGGTGATTCAAGCCATTCGACAACTTTAGGGATGTATTTCCATGAAGAGCATCAGTCATGAGTAAAATAATTTCCTTTTCACTGAGCTTTGCTTACCTAAGTTCACCTTTTCTTTAATAACACCCATGACTTAATTCTGTGCAATTTAACCAGGCATGGTAAAAGTCCAGGGATTAGCCTGCCTGCAATTCTGGACATGAAAAGCAAGTCATAGGACTGGATTCTTCAGAGCAAGGTCTCAAATTCAGGCCAGTGACAGCATTTGGGGCAATGGTTTAAAAGGTGCAATTACAGTAATTTACTAGGAAGGCAAAAGATTAAAATTTTGATTATTCTGTAACATTTTCTAGATTTCCTTGGCAATAACTACAAAGGGTTCTTTTCTAGTTTCGCTGCCCCAACATCTCCCAGGTTAATTATGTTGTCAGAAAGCCACTGCTAAAATTATGATTCTCATTACACGATGATCTAATCGATTTTGTGGGGTAAGTTTGGTCCAACCTATTCCACCAACATACACGTCCTACACATGGAAAAATCCATTCCTCTGTCACACTGTATTATACTTGTATTTAAACTGTATTATACAGCTGAGGGCCTGTCAGCAGTTCTGCTCCAACCCTTTTATAGCCCAGGTTTGTAATATAGACATTTGAAAAAAAAAAGGTCAATTCTGGCTGACATTTGACAGGCAGATTTATTCTGGAGGCCAATTATATTTATTTGAATTTTGCTTCCATTTGAATTGAATCTCAAGTCTTGTTATCCAAAGGGCTGTTAAAACCGCCAGGAACCAGAATCCCAAATATAAACTCCTCTTGAAAGAGAAATGAAAATGAGTTGCTTTTAGCCCTGGGGATCAGAGCACAGAGACTCTGCTCTGCCTGCAACCAAGGGCCTGCTTTTATCAGCATCACAGAGCACCAGCCAAGCCCCCAATTATGGCAGGATCTGCTCCCTAACAAATGGCAGGGGATGGGACACACCCCAAAATCCCCGAAAACATCCCAAAGGAGCAGTTCCAATGTGTGAAGCCCCTGGTTTTACTGTGGATGAGGATCAGCAGCTGTTTAAATCCAGGTGTCTATAAATAGGGAATATCTGGGGGGTCCAGATGGGGAATGGAAGGATCCAGGGACACCTTAAAGCCCCTTCCAGTGCCCAAAGGGGCTCCAGGAGAGCTGGAGAGGGACTGGGGACAAGGGAGGGAGGGACAGGACACAGGGAATGGCTTCCCACTGCCAGAGGGCAGGGATGGATGGGATATTGGGAAGGAATTCCTCC
>JAWWEW010000432.1:0-11388 GCA_035583185.1 Anabacerthia variegaticeps | reverse complement strand
ACCACCCTCTGGGGGAAGAAGAACCTTTGGCTGAGATCCCCCCTGACCCTGCCCTGACCCAGCTCCAGCCATTCCCTCAAGAACCTGGTGGTGGGTGTTTGAAATTGGTGCCTCTTGTCTGCTTGTGATCTTGAAGATCCTTCCCCAGGTTTCACTGTTACTTTATCTGTCTTTGAGTCACAAAGAATTTCCAACTGTGACTCATTAACTAAAAACACTCTGCCTTTTTTTTCCTAATTTTTTTTTAACCTTAATATTGTAGCCTGGGATATTTAAAGTTTCACTCCTTGGTTCCCAGAACCTGCACGACCTGGTGGCTAAAGAGACACAAACTTCAAAAAAAGGGAAAAGGGGGTTAATTCCATCTCCATGACATCCATTCCCCCCACACACAATTCCTTCTGCCAGGTTGTCACACTTGATCTCTTCCTTGGTGCTGTGATTGAATTGAATCACAGGCTGAATTTATCAGACTTTTGGTAACGTGGCAATTGCTTTTATTACTTTTAGCTGACGTTGTCACCAGTTTCCTGCTGATCATCGTGTTGTTTGTCATCAGCTTCAACCTCCTCCTGGGCGTGCTGAAGGTATGAGCTCCACACATGACATCTCTCTGGCTCTGGCCTCTCTCAGGTGGGAGGGTTGGAGGAGGGGGCTGGAAATGCTCCCTGAAATACGATCAGAAAAGCTGATAAATGTCTGGGCTGTGTCACAGAGAGTGGGAGGGAGGCTCTTTGCAGTCCCAGGCTCAGGTTTGAGGCTGCAAAGTGCCAGATTTGGCAAATCTGGGCAACATTTCCAGCAAGGTTACTTTTGTGTGCCTGTGTGTTAAGTAATGGAAATGTTATGACCTCAAAATGATGTTTTATTGCCTCCTTTCCTTGCTCTTTTGCAAGTGGGATCCTGGAGAGGAGCTGTAGCTCCCCCTTTACACTGGGAGCTCATTTCCCATTCCAGGAGGAGAAATGCCTGGATGTGGAAACCCAAGGAGTATGGAATGAGTTCTGACTATCAGGACTTCCCAAGCAGCAGAGCTGTCCCTCTGGAGAGCTCAGTTTTGGGCACAGCTCTGGTGGCACTGATTGCCAACGTCACGGGGTGAAAACTCACAGCCATTCTCCAAGGGGCTGAACCAATTCCATGGTGACTCCCTTCATTGATTGTGCACCAGTTGTCACCACAGTGTGTGGCATCACATGCCCCAATTCCAGGGAAATATTTCTTCCTGGGGATGCCTTGGAGTACCTTTTGGTTGTCCTGCCAGGTATTGAGAGCTGGTCTCATTCTCCCAATTGGAACAGAAATAACTGCCATTGCTTTTCTTTCTCAGAAAAGGGAACGTCTCCTGATCCCCTTCCTTGCCCTACAAGTCATAGACTTCCTCCTCAGCCTCCTGACCATGTTCAGCTCCTACATCCAGGTCCCAGTGATCATTTCAGTGTCCTCCCTGAGCCACATGGTGGGTAACAGATACTTTTGGGGAGGTCTCCTCTGCTTCCTATAAGATGGACAATGTCTGGAGTCAAATATCATTGTCTTGGGCCACAACCCTTCATAGAATCATTTGGGTTGGAAAACACCTTGGAGAACATCAAGTCCAATGGTGAGGGAGTTTTGATACTGGCTGGAGATGAGGTGCAATCCTTGGGGGGCTGGAGGGGAAACTGGAGACAACTGGGACATCTCCCATGCCTGAGAACCTTCCTGTTGACTTTATTTACTGTCTCATGGCTTGGGGGAGGGAGCTTTGCTGGAAAAACTGGACCTCTCACTGCTCCAGGCAGAGGCCTCTTCTGGGGAGCTTGTAGAAACCAGCCCAAGAAGATGGTTTGCTGGCATTTTTGGCCAGAATAAGTGAATTTTACAGCTTAGACTCGGTGTGAGCGAAGTGTGTGAAATGTGAAGAAATCTCTAGAGTCCTGAAACCACAAGAGAATTCCTGTTCCCCCCTTGCAGCAGGGACACTCCAAGATCCCTCTGCTGGCCCTGCAGCTGCTGGACTTCTGCCTGAGCATCCTCACCCTCTGCAGCTCCTACATGGAGGTGCCCACCTACCTCAGCCTCAAGCCTGCAGACAACGGGGTAGGTCGTGACCTGATTTTTCATGCTGTCAACTCCTTCAGTGGCTGTAAAACAGAGTCAGCTCTCTCTGATCTCCCCAGCACACCCAGAACTGCTCTGTTTGACCCCAAAAGAGGGGTTTCCCGACATGGGAAATGTTCTCCATGTTCTCCCCACCATGGGATTCCTGACTGACAGCTTGTTTAGTCCCATGTTCCTTCAGAGCACACCTTGTTTTCTGTGTAGGAATCTTAGGGGTGCAGATTGCAGGGCCACATGATTTGGATAGACCTGCCTGCACACACTGAAAATGCATTATATTTTCATCTTTATTAAACAGCCCTGCTTTTAGTTCTCATTGAAATCATCTGCTGGAAGCCTTTGCCAGGGCAGTGTAAATAGCAGGAGGAAAACAATGTCCCTGTGCTCTGTCTGATGGGGAAAGGAAGGTGTCCCTCCCTTTCTGAGGAACCTTCAACACCATCACTGGTAGAGGGGACATGTGGTCATGGCTGAGACCTTCTCCCTCTTTCCACAGGGATTTTTGCCAACCCTGGAGAAGCTGCCAAGAGAGGAATATGCCAAAGTGATGATCACCTTCACCATTGCCTTTGTCGCCGTGCTCTTTCTGAAGGTAAAGGGCTGCAGGGTCTGCTGGGGCTGAAATGAAGCTCCTTTCCTTGGGAAAATTGGGGCTTGCTGCTCTCCCAAATCTGCCAGGCCAATGGAAGGCCTTGTTGGTCTCTCCCTGGGCACAGAAGGAGCTGCACCTCAGTGTAGTGTCTAATACCCAAATCAGTGGCTTTTTGCTTCTGCAGGGGTGAATTATAAAGTAAAATCTCTCTCACATCCAAAAAACTCTTCCTGCCCATTCATCTCGAGCAGGACAAGGTGGCTGCCAACAAACATAGCAATGCATTCTGCTGTTGTGGGACAAAATAAATCAGATTATTAAGCAGCAGGTTGGCTCTTGCACTTGGGTAAGTGGCTGTATCCACTCTGGTGTAGGCAGAGTTATGCACTGGCACCCTGAAAGTTAATTAAAAGCAGGAATCCTGCAGACTCCACTCTGACACGGCTTCTACTCTTCCTGCTTCACTGGATCAGAGCACACATGTTCCACTGAGGGGTTTCACACCAAAGAAAACCAGCTCTTTCCAGGTACTCGGGCAGATTCTGTCCCAGGAAAAAATGCTGCTGGTTATTTGGGGGAATATTTGATATTCTGACTCTTCCAGGAGGGCACACGAGGCAGAGTGGAGCGTCCTGTGTTGTGTGGTTGCTCTGCAGACACGGCTTTAGTATATCTTGGAATATCTGCAGGAAATGTGTGATGGAAGTGGAGATATCCCTGCAGCAGGAGTGTCACTGGCCTGGCTGGAATTGCCCACGAGGTTGGGCACAAAGCTGCTTAGCTTGTGTTGCAGTTTGGAGGAGGAGGGATGGGGGAGGATAAGTAAAAACCAGTGGACAGCTACAAGTATTCCTGGCCTACCAATCCCCCCAAAAGGCATGGGGTTAAAAAACCAGTGGACAGCTACAAGTATTCCTGGCCTACCAGTCTCCCCCCGAAAGCCACAAGGAACCCCATCCTTTAAGCTGCAGTGACAATCCCTCCCCTCTTCCATGTGCAGCAAAACCATTTTCAGGATGGGTCCTGCCTAGTCATAAAGATCTGACCACAAATGTGGCAACAACATGAAATATTTTAGACCTGAAGAGGCCATTTGGCCAATTTAGGGCACGTTGGTTTCAATTCACCCCATGCCCCCACCAAGGTGGTCTCTAAATAATGCTGGACTAGGGCAGGATCTTTTTGCATAATGAACTTGGTTAATGAGCCATCACAAGCATTTATTGCCTTGCCCTGGAGTGGTTGCTCTTTGCTGCCAGCTTGCAGTTCTTGCCCCCAAAGAATGATGTGTGTGCATCCCTGAGCAGAAGCTAACCCAGCACCAAGGGGTCTGTCACATGGAGAAGGGATGGGCCACCTGCCCCATGAGCTCTGCCAGGACCTGCAGGACTCTGCCCATCCTTTGGGCAGGAAGGAGTTCCCTGGCAGTGCTAGGGAGGTGCTGCTGCTCCTCTCCCTCCTTCTTCTGCCACGGAACACCCACCCCCTGTGCCTGTGGAAGGTGTGGAAGGGTCTCCATGCAGCCCCCCCGTTGGGTGGGGGGTCACCTGTAGAGATCCCTGTAGCATCAGCTGGTCAAGCCTGAGTTCCTTGGGGATGCAAAGGATTCCAAGGGCAGAGGGAGGGCAGGGTGATGCTTCCATGGCACCATTAGGGCAAAGTCCCTTGCTGGTCTGTGTGGCCACAGGCAATCCTAGACCCATGGAATGGTTTGGGTGGAAGGGACCTAAAGCTCATCTCATTCCACCCCCTTGCCATGGGCAGGGAAAACTTCCACTAGCCCAGGTTGCTCCAACCTGGCCTTGGACACTTCCAGGGATGGGATATTTGGGGTATCACAACTGTTCCAGTGATCTTTATCTCACTCCAGTACCATAAAGTCATCCCTCTGCACTACCAGAGCAATGATAATGCAGGAATTAAGGGGAATAAAACATTCCTGATGGGAAATGACATCAGGGTTTCACAGAATTGCTTCTGAAGGGGCTCCTTCAGGACAAGATTTCATCCACCTACTCGGTCAGCAGCTGCCAGAGGTTTGTCCTCCTCAATTCCAGGTGGAGAAGGGTATCTCAGGAGGGTTTGGGGATGATTCCAAGCTCACTGCCTGTGTCTGCTCACACCAGCTATTGCTTGGCATTCAATCCATGGCTTGGCACTGAACAAACTCTTCCAGAACCAAACCCAAAGAATGGGTTGTTTTGTTGTCTGATTTGATTTTATTTTAATCTGCTGGGGTTTCTTCCATGGATGAGTGGAGGGTTTGACACTTTGCATGATGCCTTCAGTGTCTTGCTCTCTGTATGAAGAGGCAGGAGGGATTTTGCAGTATTCCCTAAAGGTGCTCAGAGTCTGGATTTGTCTCCTCACCTCTGGGACTTGGAGAGATGGATTCCTTGGACCCAGAGACTTCTTTCCTTGTTCTCTTTCTTTGCCTTGGCTTTGTGTCAAGCCCAACAGTCCCCATTGTCCTAGGAAATCCTAAGCTGGTTTTTGGGACATACAGCTCCTTATGTTCCTCTGCAAATACCAACTCTTTCCAAAGCAGAGTCACAGGCCAATAGAAACAAGAGGCACACGACTTCTCCTTGCTGCACAGAGGAGAGAAAATATTGATTTAACATGGTATGTTACACAGCCCGTGCTTATTTTTGTGTGCCACAACCCATCAATCGAGCCATTTTCCCCAGAAAAGCTCTATTTATTGCATCTTACAACTCCAGGAGGTGCAAGGAGGTCCCATCAGGAAAGTGTAACTGTTGCAAGGACAGGATTTTGGTGAATAAACTGAGTTTTTGGGTCAGTCCTAGCTGGCCGCACAGCTTTGGATCCCTGGGGGGGGGATGTTGTGCCTGAGGTGCTTTTCTGAGCCACCCAGGCTTGGTAACCTGCTCAGAAAAATAACAGTAAAATGTGCTTGCCTTCCCTCCTTAGTGACATTGCACTCTCGGAGGTCTTAGGCACGATGCTGAATGTGTTTTAAATGTGATGCTGAATGTGTTTTAAACGTGATATTGTGTTTTAAACATGATGTTGAATGTGATTTAAACATGATATTGAATGTGTTTTAAACATTATATTGATTGTGTTTTAAACATGATATTGAATGTGCTTTAAACATGATATTGAATGTGTTTTAAGCATTATATTGAATGTGCTTTAAGCATTGTATTTAACATGACTGAAACATCATACTTAATGTGCTTTAATGGCATTACTAGTCCCAGTCCCACCCCACTGTGCTGTTCAGGATAAATGGAGTTATCACCTTCCCACTGAAGGATGCACAGAGACTGATTTAAGGCTCTGGGCCACCCAGTTCCAAGAGAAGGGAGCAGAACCACCCCGGGCTGATGGCACAAGTGGGAATGCTCTTGGTGACCTGCAATGCAAAGGCAAAATGCACTTTTCCCTCCTTTTTTTCAGGCCTACATGTTCAAATGTGTCCTGAGATGCTTTAAGGATATCAAAGCCAGCAACAGAGAGGAGGGGAAAGTCGACCCCCAAGCAGTGGAAAAGGTGAGTAAAACTACTCCAGATTTACACCATGAAAAGGTACATGGTGACCCTTCCTTCTGCTTCTTTGGTGCTCTGGCAGAGAGTTCAACCCTTCAAATATGCACCAGCAGCTCCTAATAATCAGTCTCCAATGATACTATATCCTATAACTTTATTTTTATATGAAATCTTCCCAAGTCTGTGGCATCTGCAAGAAACCTGCAGCTCAGGCTTCAGGCACAGCAGAACAATGGGAATGTATCACTTGTGATCCCTGAGCCTGAGCTGGGAGTTTAATTCCAGCTGAGCTTTGGTTTCTGTGCCATCTCTGTCGAAAATGAGGTTTGTGTTCACCTGTCAGCGTGTCAGGGCCTGATTTGGTGCATTGCTGAGCTGGGAGGGACCCCCAAGGACCACCCAGCCCAACCCTCAGCCCTGCCCAGCACCAGCCCCAAGAGTCACCCCCTGTGCCCCAGAGCATCATCCAAACCCTCCTGGAGCTCTGGCAGCCTTGGGGCCGTGCCCACGGGCATCTGTAAACTTCTGTGAGGTCTCCAAGACCTTCAGCACTGTAGGTACCATAAAGATGGATGAGAAGCAAAGAGGAAGGATATGGAATGATAAATGTAGGCAGCAAAGTGGTTCTAAAGTGCTGCAGCTCCTCTGACTCTGCCCTTTGTGTCCGACAGCCCTCGTGGCTCTTTCCCCCTGCTTTGAACCTGATGGAGAAACAACAGCCAAGATCAAACCCCTTTGATCCCCAGGGTATAACTCATGGTCTTCTCTTCCAGGCTGTGCTGCCATCCTATGAGGAAGCCTTGGAGTTGCCTTCCAAGGAGTCCCCCCCACCCTATGTGACAATCTAAGGGAGGAAACAACATCTGTGCTGCTGGTGGTGCCTCTTCCCCTCCTGTCAGATAGTCAGTCCTTGCTCTTTAGCAGCCCCATTGCTCCAGTCCAGCCCCTGGGTGATGCCCCAGGGTGATGTGGGACCTCGGGGACCTTGTCCCACGCTGGCAGTTTTGCCTCCCAAGCTGCCCTGCTCATTTCAGTGACCTTGGCTGCAGTCCCTGCAGAGATCCCACTGCTGGCTCTGACACGTGGCTGAGGTGACATGCAGGCACTGGATGAATCCTTCCCAGCCTTGCTTTCTGCCAGCAAGACACTTTCTCCTCATGTAACTCAGCAGCTGAGACATTTCTGGGTGGGAAGGGGGGAAATGGGTGAGAAGGTTTTCTCTGCCACAACCCAGCCCCAAAGCTTTGCCAGGCAGCCCCTGGGCAGAGGCACCAGCAGGAGAATGAGGAGCTCCCATGAATTATGACCCAGCCCTCCTCCTGTCTGCTTTTGATGATGATTGATCCTCTGAGCTCCAGAAGATCCAGCAGGCCGGGGTGCTCCCAATGTTGCTCTACCTGAGTGGTTGCATTTTCATTTGGTTTGGCTTTTAGTGTGACTCGAAAGATGAGTTTCAATTAAAAAATTATTACTGGCTTCACGACTGTGCTGTCTGAGTTGTGACTGATGGGGCCTGAGTTCTGAGTGCACACTGGAGTATCTTGCAAGGAAGGAATAGTTTGCTTTGTGAAATAAAATAATTAGTAAAGCTGGTGCTTTCCCTTGGTGTGATGTTATCACCTGCATGTGCTGCCTGCAAAGGAAATCCTGCTGTTGCTAACAGCCAGCCTGGCAATGTTACCTAAAAATCTACTTGGTCCTTCCTCTTCTACATTGTCAGCAGTGACAAAGATCTGTGGCAAGGTCACAAGTGACTCTGCTCAGAGCAGCCTCTGTGGGTGCCAGTGCTGGTGACACATAAGAGGTACCTGGAGTTTGGTATCTGCTCATCCATCTCCTGGGATTTTTACCTGCTTTTTAAAAACAACTCAGTAATGACCGTCCCAGCATCACCCACAGCTTGGATCACAGCCTGGGCTCTTTGTGCTGCTCTGAAACAAAACAGAACAACAAGTTTTAATGGAATATTTGCAAAGAAGAAATGAGAAATGTGGTGCTGCCCCCTGTTCTTCTCACTGTGTGTGTGTTTGTGCATGTGGGGGTGGAGGTAATGCTGTTGGTTGTGTACCTTGGAGCTGGTTTGCTCATCAGTGGAAAAAAAGGGATGATTCCCTTTCTCTGTGGTTCATCTCCCTTGTTCTGGGAACCAGGGTACTCAAAACCAGCCATGAAGTCTGCAAGGGTGCACCACAATGACATCTCAGTGGCTCCAGTGCTTTTAAACATCCTTCAATCACCAACAAAAGCCCAAACCACTCAAATTCTTCCAGCAGAAAATAATTCTTCTGATCCTAAATGTGGAAATTGTTCAACTGGGACCAAAGAGCAAGAGTAAAACCCAAAATCCACCCAGAAAACCTTCAGAAGTGTGTGAAGAGCCTCAAGGTCCAGCCCAGTCTCTTGCTTTATTGGAGACACAAAACACATCAATAGTCTCCAGAACCTTCAAGCAAGCCCTCTTGGTCACAGTCCTGAAGACCAGGCTGGATGCTGAAGCTGCCTCTCATTTCTCACCAGCCTCCTGCCCTCCTTGGTTCCAGTTCCCAGAGCCAGGGCTGGAGGAGGCCACGGGGTGGGATACCTGGGTGGAACTTCTCCTGGGAGCTTCGGGAGGTTCTGCAAAGCACAGTCCTACCCTAAGGATTCCTCTGGAGGTGCTGGGATGGTGTGTGACAACCACTGGGACACCTTCACCAGGCTCCTTCCACTGGCCAGGACTGACCCCAGTAACTGGCTCTGCCCCAAATGTTGTTTGGTTCAGTTCCCTTGGTTTCCAAACCAGAAGAGGTTCTTCAATGTGATCCAAGTAAATGCTGTTAAAAATCCTTCTCCATCTCTTTAAAGGCATCCCATTCTACCTCTAATTAAGTTCCCATTAATAAAGCTGTTGGCCAGTTAGTTCCTGCTGCAGAATAAATCATTCCCAAAGCCTCCTGGTTTAATGAGCTGTGAGAGCAGAGCTGAGGCCATAGAAGGATGTCCAGCACGTCCCTTGCAGAGATGGCTTTGTCTCAATGTGCACCAGGAGCTTTCTTGACCCACCCCTGACATTCCCTGGCTCTGGGCAAGCCACTCCATCCTCCACTCCATCCTTCTGCTCCGTGCAGCGTTTGCTCTCCAGGGCTCAGAACAGTTTCCCAAGAAAGGCTGGCTCCAAACCCCCTGAAATGGGATAAAATGTATGGATTTATTGTGAGTTTCCAGCCAGGCCAGGGCCGAGCTCTAGACGGGAAGTGGGTTTGGTTTTCTGAAACGTTGGGTGGCTTGGCCAACACAAACTGAACACAAGCTGTCCCCAGCCTCGTCATAAGTCACCCCATGGCACTATCAATGCTGGGTTTGAGGCTGATAAAGGACTCTTTTTAACATGTCACTGTTCCAGTGTTTTCTCTTCTCTGAGCTGATTGACTGATGTGAGGCTGAAGCCTCACAGAACCAGCTCACACTAATGTGCCTAATGCTGCTCCACACGTTGCTTTGGGCTTTCCAGGGCACGGGAGAAATGGGCAGCAGTCCCTTGGAGGAGACATCAGGTTGAGCTGATGATCTCAGCAATGACAGGGCAGATAAGTAAGAGGGTCTTGACCAAAGCAGCAACATCTCCTGGGGTGGAGATGCTCCAGGACTCCAAGTGTCCATGAGGTTACCTGACTGGCTGCAGCTTTTCCCCCCATCTGACCCAGAGCAAAAGCTCCAGTGGAAAAGAGCCTTTTTGCTTTACAACTATAGAATTATTGAGGTTGGAAAAGACCTCTAAGATCCCCCAGACCAACCATCAATGTGGCGCCACCACCATGTTCTCTTTGTGTGTTGCCTTGAGCTCTTCAGCTTTAATTACTTGATCTTCTTTGGCCATCGTGGTGTCTTCTCTCCAGCTGGAGAAGAGATGCCTCTCCCTCCAAACACTCTTCCCTGGGATCTGTGTTCCACAGCAAGGGCAACTGAGCTATGAGGAAATGGAATATGATGGACCCTCTCAGGGGAGGGTGCAGAGTGGGTGAGAGGGGTCCTGGTCTGCCCACAAACCAGTACCTGAGACTCCAAGGAAAGGTCCAAGCGAATCCCTGGAGACTGGAAGAGCTGGAGCTGTGCAGAACTACTTTGCTTTATGGACACAGGACAACCCTCCTTGAGGCTGCTGGTCCCAGGGAGAGACCCCTGCAAACCCCAGTTTGGTGCTGGAAGTGCTCCCCAGGCCCATTCACAGCCCTTTGGTCAAGCATTTGATGAACCTGATGAGAGATGTTTCCTGCTGATGGCAACCAGCAATCCAGGCCACACCTTTTTGGAAAAGACTCTTGGACATGGAAACCCGGTAAAACTGATTCTACAACCCCTCCTGGAAGTTAAACAGCACCAAAACTGGCAGAAAATCCAGGGCCAGCAAAGCCTGGAGGGGGCTGGAAGCATTTTTCTGGTGCTGGCTTTGAAATGGCATCTGGGAATGTGAGGGAATGCTGGAAATTTGGGAAGCACAGGAACAACCATGCTCAGAGCCAGGAGGGTTCAGTCAGAGCGCCCACTGTGATGGAAAGGGCTCTCCTGGCCTGAGGGTGTCCTGATGGCCACGAGTGGGTATAAACAGACCTTGAAGAGGGCAAAGACAGCAGCTTGGCAGCATTCCCTGGCTTCTGCTGGAGCTGACATCGCCCTGGAGCAGGGGAATCCCGGGTGAGGGAAGTGTGGAATGTCTCCAGGAGCCTGTCACTGCAGTGCCCTGCACCACAGGGACTGGGCTTGGGGTCACATTGCCCCGGGTCCTGCTGCTCTGAATGACACCTCCACATGGCAGGATGCAGTCCCCGGAGCCTGGCATAGGCACTGCTATAATGGCTCAAATCAAACAGCAGGAAAGAGATGGGCTTTGCTCTGAGCTGCTGCAGACAGTTCATTAAGGTAATTACTTACTCGTAGCAGTTCAGTGAAGTCCCTCTCCACACTCATCCATCAGCCCAGGAGCCCTCAGAGACTCCAGCTGAGGGACTCTTTCATCCATGAGTCTCTTCACAGGGATTTTGGCACATTTCTGCCAGTGAGAAGTTGTTTTACAATGATATTCCTCTTCCTGGGTGATCCCAAAGTCCTTATTACTGCACCTTACTGGAAGTGTCCAAGGCCAGGCTGGACGGGGCTTGGAGCAACCTGGGCTGGTGGAAGGTGTCCCTGCCCATGGCAGG
>JAWWEW010000431.1:0-11399 GCA_035583185.1 Anabacerthia variegaticeps | reverse complement strand
GCCTTCCAATGCTCTTGATTTGGAGGTCCTTCTGTCCATGTCTTTATCTTGTGGTACAGGCTTCATGGCGCTTCTCTTCAATTCTACCTTGAAATAGAGACTAAACAGCTACTGGAATTTCAAGGGGTTGATATAGAATGGGGTTAGTATGTATAAACATTCAGCTACTGAAGTTATTTTACTAGTACAGTAGTTCTACAATAATTTCTAACATCTATGCAAATGAAAAATCAAAAATCAGAGAAACCCTTTGGCATCACATGCATCTTCATTATTTCTTTATACATATGCATTATTTTCTTAGAAAAGGCAGGCTTATTCTAATTAGTTCCAAGAACTAATTTCCATTTTCTCTGCCCCGTGCTCCTCCCATCTGAGTTTGCACATTGGTTTCCATTTTTCCTGGGCTGGGGTCTTCGGGGGTCTTGGGGATGAAGATCGTGGGTCTTCCTCTCTGTGTCCTTTTCAACTTGGCTCAAAAAGTAACTTAAACCAGTTTTGGTGGCAACTGGAACCGGTTTAATTAGCAAACTTTTATAATTATCTTATTTTCTTGACATATTTCCTGATTTATCTTAGTTTCATATGGTGTCCATTCTATTTTAGAAGCCTCAAGGCCAGGTACTGATAGCAACCATCTGTTTCCATATGAGCAGCTATTTACAGCCTCAACCATGCAATCTTTCTTTGCGACTTTAGCACAAGCCCCTACCATTATTTCTGTTAACCCTCTCAGTGTTAGTTTCCTATTGATACCTTATATCATCAGTCCGTTATTGCTCCACAAAAGCTACAGTTTCCATGAATGAAACGACAGTGACTTACAATAACAGAAGAACATGGCAACAGGTGTGCATGTAACAATTACCTCTGTATAAATAAGTTTCTTCTGAAAATCACATCTTGAGCACAGACAAAAGTGGGAATAAGCTAGCAACAGTGGGAATAAGCAAAAGTGGGAATAAGCTAGCTAATGGATTTCCTCGTTACACCTATAAGTTAATTTAATAACTAAGAAGAGTTTACACCACAGCTCTCCAGGTAGGGCTTTTATGTGATGCGAAATAACATTCCATGCAACCTCAATGAAAAGGTTTTGGGTCATGTTCATTTTTTTAAATGGTAAATGTGGGAAACTGCACCAGGCCTGTGGATTTCTTGACAGAGCAAGAATTTGACCTTGGCCAGACTGCTGTGTAGCCGTGAAGATAAACAACTTGCAGAGACTGAGAGAACTCAGGAGAAGCAGAAGATAAGAAACCTGGACAGAGACAGTAGTTTATAACTGTGGCCAGTAGTTGATTGTTTGTATGTAATAAGCACCAATAATGTTAGTGCACGTAGACTTAGGAAATATAGAAAAGTAGCTGTGTGAAAAAATAAAAAGGAGAAGAAGTTTCACTTTATCTATTCGGGATCTTTGCCTGCTTTTTATCGAGTCCGTCCCAACAACAACGACAGGTAAATGCCATTTCATCAGTCCGTTCAATGAGTCATGTGTTTACTGGAGAAAAAAAGACATCATGTGGAAGTTTTACTCAATACTTGGCTCAAAATAAGGCAAATGGCTGATTTAAGTTTTCTCACTAAGGAGTTTTTTATCCCCTTGTCTAGTTTTTTAGTCTGTTTTAAATGGTTCAGGCAACAGGTTTTCCAATTTCCCCATGGCAAATGCTCCGCAGTGGCAAAAGGATTACACTAAGAATACAATCATTCTCAAGCTGTAAACTGAGAGAGCTCCCTCTGGCCCAGCACCTGAAGCAGCTCTGCCTAAGCTGTGGCCCCACTTTAGTCTTCTGGATTTCCAAAGACTATCTAGACCAGTGACACTATAGAGACTAGAAACTGCTTCTCTTCCTGGTCTTTCTTTTTACCTCTTTCTCCTCACTCTGTACCACTGCTTTATAACCTAATCATGGAATGGCTGGGGTGGGAAGGGACATGTAGAGATCATCCAGTCCAACCCCACTGCAGAGTCATGCAGAGCAGGTAGCACAGGATCATATCCAGGTGGCTTTTGAGTATCTCCAGAGAAGGAGACTCCAAAACCTCTCTGGGGAGCCTGTTCCAGTTCTCTGTCACTTCAAAGTAAGGAAATTTTTCCTCCTATTCAGATAGAACTTCCTGTGTATTAGTTTGTGCCTTTTGCCCCTTGTCCTGTCAGTGTACACCACTGAAGAGAGTCTGGCGCCATCCTCTTGACACCTGTCTTTCAGATATTTGTGTGCATTGATAAAGTCCCCTCTCAGTCTTCTCTTCTCTGGGCTGAACAGCCAAGCTCCCTCAACCTTTCCTCATAAAAGAGATGTTTCCTCCAACAGAAAAAAAAATGTGTATATATATATATATATATATTAGCAAGTACTAATAGAGTATTGGACACGAAGTTCTTAGATCTCCAGAAGCTTCATTAATAGAAGTGGTCTAGTGGAAAGTGTCCCTGCCCATGGCAGGGGTGTTAGAACTAGATGCTCTTTAAGGCCTCTTCCAACCCAAAGCATTCTGTTATTCTATGGTACAATAAAGGATAGGATGATCTTGATAGTTGCAGGGGGACAAGAATCAATATAAATAAGGTCACACCCTTAGGGACCACTGTTAAGAATTTCTTCTAATGATGGAAACAACAAAGAAAAAAATCAGACTGTTCCACTGTCAGGTTGATTACATTTACCCACACACTGCATCTATGTAAAAGGTAAATACAATCGCAGGTGCTAGCACGAAGCTATGCTGTTCCAACTAGGGACACGGACGGTGGAGCAGAAGCAATGACGAGTATTCTGCATCCACTTAAATGGCATCAGGAACAGGTGCAGCAAAAAGTCCCCCAGGGACACTAGGACCAAGGCGCTGCCCAGGAGGTCTCCAGGCCAGGGACCCCCGTCCCACCGACGGCAAACCACAGCTCCCGGGCACTGCCACAAGGCGCAGGCGAGGGCGGGCAGCAGCGGGGCCAGCAGCGGAGTAGCCGCGGCTTCCCGCCCACCGGGGCACACCCGCCGGGCACCGGGAACCACTTCGCAACCTCCTCCCCGCCGCTCATCGCCGACAGCCCCGGGGCCGCCCCTCCCGCAGCCTCCCCGTGCCGGCGCTGCATTCCCGGTCCCATTCCCGTTCCCGGTCCCATTCCCATCCCCATTCCCGTTCCGTCCCCCATTCCCGGTGCCCAGTTCCCGTTCCCATCCCCGTTCCCGGTGCCCATTCCCCATTCCCGTTCCCATCCCTGTTCCCGGCGCCCATTTAGATGTTGGAGACATTAAGACAATACGTGTGACATCCAGCTCTGTGCACTTTACTCCTGAAAACTGAAATGTTCAATCATGAATGCTTTTTTTGGTCCTTTATTTTTGGTTGGTTTTTTTTTGTTTTTTTTTTTAACCCCCCTTAACCTTATAATCCAAGCTGACTAATCTTGGTCACCTGGAAATGTGATGGAAAAGCAGAGTGCACCTCTGTCCACATCTTGTGAGAATCTTGCACAAATCTAGACTGAGGTACTATGAAAAACCAGAGAAAACAACGGACATGCCTTATCAGGTAAAGAGGGATAAATACATAGGTTAACACTCAAATAGCTGTAGGATATTTGAAAATAACTTTTCCCATATAATAAGAACATGAAGTTAGGATTTATGTTGTAGCTACTTTATATTGAAAAATATAAAAAATTTGCTGCCTGTAAAAATTGCTGAGTCCTTTAGAGTAGAAAATTATGCATTTAGTGCTCATATGGACAAACTTTGGTGGATATGTTTCAGTCACTATAGTTCAGTTGAGCTTTTTGTGAAGAAAAAGAGGTATTTGGAGATTTTTGTAGTTTAACAGGCAAAATGTTTCTGGTCTTTATGCTTTGAAAGTTGGAGTTAGTGTGTCTTGTCAAAAAAAAAATAAAAAAGGCAATACATTTTAGCAATTTCTAGCCCTTGTTTCTCTCAGCTGGTGACTTCCAGACAGATTATTCTCAATGACTTTCCTAATATATTTTACTTGAGATTTTTTTCAGTGGATTTCTACATTTTAAGATCATTATGAGACTATTTAAAAATCTTTTTAACTGCTCAGTGATCTACTCAGTTATGGATTCAATGTTTGCCCAGTTTAAAAAAAATTGCAGAAATCTGTGGTGAGAGAAACATCAATGAAAACATAGTGTTTTGCAAAGCAGATTGTTCTCTACATTATTTTTTTTTTTTTGCTGGAAAATCAGAGACTTGGGTATATATATATATATATATATATATATATATATATATATCAGACAAGTGTATATATACTACACTTGTAGTGTTCTGATCAAGAATGCTTAGTAAATGGTCCTCTAACTTCTCAGCATCCAAAATACATTTTTCCTTCATGGATATTTTGAAACTTTACTCTCAATACAGCATTCTCTGTGATAAAGAGGAATCTTTTCCATATTGTTTCTTGTGGACAGGATTTCCCCAACCTCCTCCAAAAACCAGAGTGAAACTGGCATCATCTTACCATTACTGAGCACTGGGAACATAAGAGTTCGGGCTGAGGTAGTTGTGAAAGAATTTTTTGTGGAAAGTGGGGATTTTTTCCACTTCAATATTCAGTACAACTTCTGGGACATGCCCTATATCCTTTTGTAATCATCAGAGGAGTTGTTCATGAGTCAAGTAGCTGGTTCATTACCCAAAATAGACAAGTACCAGAATGATGATAATAAAAGGTGAATATATATTATCTCTTTTTTCTTTAGGCTTACTTTGAAGTCGCTGATGGTTCAGGCATGATGTCAATGGTTTTGTGGAGTTCACTGTGTCCTGAGTGGTATAATAGTATGAAGGTTGGCACAGTCCCTCTCCTCAAAAAGTACACGAAACCGAAGACAGTTACCCGTTCAAAATACAGCCAACCCCAGGGGATTCACAGATGAAGAGATTTGCTACAATTGGTTAAGTATTACAGAAATCTATTTTGAATCAATGAAATATAGCTGTGGAAAAGTAGTTCTCAATAGAAATAAAATAGAAAATGATCAGTTGCTGAGACTAATTGATAAAGTATAGAGGCACCTCTGAAAGGTCTCCTTATATTTGGGTAATGTCTACAAAGTTTACTGCCATAATTATTCAAAACATCTGTTTTGAAAATAAATAAATAAGAATCTAATCCCTGGTATCAGGAACTGGTATTATAAAAACAAGGCTCTGGTATTGAATATTAGTCTGATTCTACTTCCTCATGAATAATACAAGTATTATTTGTGCACTGTTCACACCTTCTTCCAGGCCATTGAAGCACATTATCACCTGATCTGCCTTTAGATTTTAGTGTCTATTGCCAAGGCCCAGGGGATCTATATAGCTCCACTGAATAAAAACTTGCACTGATGACTGCTGTGTGCTGAAAGAGCATCACTGTGAGAGTATGTGTATGAAGAATATTCCTCAGCTATGAAAAAGCATTTTCTTAGTTGCAGTTGTTTAGTGTGGCAGATACTCAGAGGAGCTATACTACAGAAATGCAAGTACCGCAATGGCCTTTTCAAACTGGGTCTTGTCAACTTTGGGTTTTTTTCTCTCCTACTTCACTGAACATAAATTCTTTCTCTTTTTGTGCTTTTATATTCAGAACAAAATGAGAGCCAGAAAATTCAAATAATTTCCTTGAATCAAGCAAATAAGCATGTTAGTGAAGGATGATGTATGTATAACCTATTGGCAATGACAGTTTCCTAATGCAGATGCTACAGTGCATAAAAATAAACAGCATATACACTGCTAGAAGCAGTGTATTCTCTGCCAGATGTGTATTTGCATTAATACAAGATCTTAATGTTTAAGTGTTTGTGATGAGTTGGCAGGAGAGAGAAATGTTCAGTCAGGAATGGAAACATTCCTGAAAACAGTTATAATTGCCACAAAACCTTTCCATGGGAAGGGGACAGAATAAAATATGCTGAGGTGACTTTCTCTATGGGCAAATATCTCTGCATTTTAATGGCCTCATTCACCCTAATCTTCTTATTTCTGTAAACATTATGGGGGGACAAATGTCAACAAAGAGATCAAAATGGACAATTAGGCCACTGGCCTGTAAATGGTAATAGATGTGGAATAGAAGAATTAAAAGGCAGTCCATAGTGAAGTGTCATGCTGTATTTTCAGACTGCAGAAGTTGCAAATCTCTGATTCATAGCAATGTATGTACAGGATCCCAGTTCTTGGCACAAAGCTGAGATCCATGCATTGATGAATCATATGATAAATGTCCTGTAAGAAGAGAGTCTAAAGAGAACAGAATATCCAGAAAAAATTTTAAAGTGGTTATAAAATTGATTTTATGCAACTTCTGGAACATGGGGGGTTCAGTTGTGTGTTCAGATCAAATGGAATTTAATACCTCACTAAGTGTCTCTGTATATGCCCAATATGGGGCAATATTTCAAATCTGAATTACACTGAATTGCTTTTCTTTTTTACCTTTTTCATCATTTATTTCCAATCTATAATTCAATCAAATCCCAACTTTCCACTTACAGCCGTTCACTTGTAAACCTTGTACAATGTACCTGGAGAGTTAACAAGTCCACAAGGGAAAGGGCTATCCAAACTAAGAGCCCTTGCAAGGCAGCCTGCTTCTGGCATATCCTTACACTGCTGGGAAATAAGTTCTGCATTGCTTGCCTCTGTTTGCAGCTGCAGCATTGTATGACATGCAAAGACGTGCTGTTTCAGGACCTGAAACCATTTGATCTTAAATAGTTGGTACCACCACCTTAATTCCACTGCCAGGGAATGTGTACATTTCACAGATCACTGAATTTGTCCAGCACTGACAAAAGCTTGGTCTTATCTTGTGACTCAGCTCAGGGTATAGTCCCCACTTGAGTATACAGACTTTGATCTAATCTCAAAGTTGTGAAACAACTGATAAGTAGTTTTGATGCACGGGAAAGTTTTGGTCTGGGGAATTTTCTCTTGTGATACTGTCTTAAAACACCATATTCAAAACCACAATTGTTCCCCAAATACATTTCTCGAAAGGAGCAGCCAAAAGAATATTCCTAAGTGGAGGGTCTGACTTTAAGTATAGCACTTTCCTAATGTTGCATTGCTAGGGTGAGGGGCCAGATATAATTATATAAACAGTTGCAATCATTGTTTATACCTATTTTGTTACTTTCATGGGTCCATTATTTGAAGAATCCCTTACCCAAACCCAAGCATCTTGTAGAAACTTCATCAAAATCTGTCTTTTTCATACCAGCATGATTTGTCTTGTTATGAGACTACAGAGTACCACCTGGTGTACTCTAGATGATGAAGCCATTCCTCCTGTATTTTTTCATCTGGTTGCAGAATACCTTGTGTGCCCCAACACTCCACCATGTTTGTAATTCAGCATCTAAACAGTCTGATTAATAAATGAAAATTTTCAGGTGCTGTAGAATAGACATGAGAAAACCTTTTGTTTTCCTCCATGGCTATGGTATATTTGTATCATATTAATAATTATTTGAACTGGTATCAGGTATGGAAGTTCTCATCTACTAGTTCTGTTTTAGTTCACTAAATCAATCTAAATTTAGTTCACCTTTGGCTCTCAGGTGGAAAAGATGCAGCTTCCTTGACATTCCAGAAGCAGCAACACCTTCCTGTCCTGGCCCTTTTGGCCTGGCAGGAATCTTCATGCGTTTTCAATTCAGGCCAACAAATGTCAATTTGGCAGGGATGCTTCTGCCATCGAATGACAGGGGTTTTCTCCAAGACGAAAGCCCGAAGCCTTTGGCTCTCAAGGTGCAAAAGATGCAGCTTCCTTGGCACTCCAAAAGCAGCAACACCTTCCTGTCCTGGCCCTTTTGGTCTGGCAGGAATCTTCGTCCGTATTCAATTCAGGCCAAAAAATGGCAATTTTCCTGGGATGCTTCTGCCAGCAAACAACAGGGCTTTTCCCCCAGAGACAAAGCCCGCAGCCTTTGGCTCTCAGGTGCCAATGATGCGGCTTCCTTGGCACTCCAGAAGCAGTAAGAGTTTTGTGTCTTTATACCTGAAAGAGAAATCCTCACACGGACACAAACACTCACACAGAGACGTCATTACAAGGCACTGTGAATGACAAAATATCAGAAGTAACCGATACAAAGATACGAGCTATACATTCTGACAGATAACAATTTGATACTATAACATTCACTTACAGAATAATACAACCACAAGCATCCAGGCATACAATATGGAGTATTCCAAAGGAATGTAGATGACAGAATATTTAAAGTTTCTGGTGCTTTTCTATTCTAATAGGAACACACAAAACTAAGCAGAAGAAGCAGCCTGTGAGACCGAGTAAACACATACACAGCTACACTTGTGCAGTCAATAACTCTCATTCAGCAGCAACTTCCTGAAGTTCTCACAAGACTGCATTGTTGACATAGTTTCATCCCAGCTCGCTCCCATGTGACCCTCCTCCATATATTCCAGAAAAACCCATGCCATCTTTTGCTCAGGGAATCCCAAACTCCTTCAAGTCACTCTTTCTGAGAGTTTGGTTTATGCCCAACCAAAGAGAATACACCTTTTACACCCAAAACCCCATATAAAATGCGTGTACCATAGACACTTATTGCTATTCTACCTAGCCTAACTCTTCACCACAAGGCAGCTCCAAGCCAAATCCACACAGAAACAGGTTACACACCAAATACAAACAAACGTGACACGAGGACATAAGACTACTCTCCATGAGAATGATTTCTGTATCTTGTACATGCTCAGGCTATGTGGCCTGTGGAACTGCACTTGTCAGTTGAGTAGGCTGATGTGGCCTCGGGATAGCAATCAAACATAATGGATGACTGCAAGAAGGTACTGCCAAAATGGGGAAGGATGCATGAGAACTTCTTTTGCAAATCTTCTGGCCTCAACAAGCATCATGTAAAAACACAGGACTAAGTCTGATGTCCAAAATACACAGCAAGAGGCCACAGCTGCCAAGATGGCCTGAAACAATGCCGTTTGAGTAAGACAACCAAAAATCTGAGATGCAAGGTGAACATGTGTGAGCTATGCTGTTCCTGGGAGGGTTTGGAAGGATTTCGGGCTGAAACTACAGCACCACTTAAAATTCATGCAAACAGCATTTCTTGCCAAGAAGTAGCAAATGAAAGGAAACAAAAAGTGAGAATAGGAAACAAAAGAAATCCCAGGACAACTCCCATACAGTTATATGCCACTTACACAGTTACTGTACATACCAACCCCAATGTGCTCAAGACCCCCAGTGTGACCAGCTGCTGCACCCTCGGGCTTCGGGAGGCTCAGCACACTCAGCGGGCGTCCCCACAGGAGGCAACGTTGTCCTCTGTGCCAGCACACACCTCCACCCGGAGCAGGAACTGCCTGCTTTTTATACTCTCAGTCTGTGACATCTATCTAGTGTGTGTGGCCAGCACACACCCAGAGAGAGTTCTCCAGTCCCTTCCCTCATTGTGGAACTGGAAAATCTCCGGCACCTGCTCAGCATATATCAAGGGTTTTCCTTTTTGTGTTGGTGGTCCTTACTTGATCCTCCTCTTCTTTTTTCTTTCTGTGGAAAGAAAAGAATTACAATGAGGTGCATAAATTGACCCAATAGACAACACCCTAAAAATAACATCAAATTCAGTCCAGGATTCAAATTCTCACCTCACTGGCACAAACTTGGACCTGGCTCTCATCTCCCTCCGTGCTGGAGCCCTCCACTTATCTTTCCCACAGCTGGGGATGCAAATCCATCTCTGACACCAAGGAAGTGCTCCTGGGCTGGCTCAGAGGTTCTTTTTGTCTCCTAGTTACACTCTTATTCAGCTACAAGAAAGAAAACTGAAATCAATGAATGACTTCAACATCACAGAGGCCAAAACTCAGCAATTCCAGTACTTACTGTCCCCAGAGTGTGCCCAGGTCCTCAGATCATGGCTCTGACTGGAGTTGGAGGCTGCAGCTGTCATCTCTGGGGATACCTGAGTGGGAGAACAACGAAGTTAAATGACATTTCTGAATGTTCAGATGCCAGCTCCTCCTCACCACCTCCCCGTCTCACCTCCAGCTCCTCCTTTGCCAAAGGCAGCCTGGACTGCACCTGCAAACACAAAAGGTCAAGGTTTAAGTGCTGATCCTTCAAATACTTGCAGATTATTAACAAGCATGCTGAAGATGACATAACCTTGGTCAGTTACTTCATCAGGGGTGGCTTCAGCCCTCTGAGACTCTATACATTCTCTGCAAAAAACCCACAACAAACCAAAGGCAAATGCACATACTGAGATACCACCTGAAACGGCCATGAAAATGGATGTGGTATGATGCAATGAGACAGCAAAAGTCTGGATGAAAGAAACAAATGCCAAAATGGATGTGGTCCCACACAAGAGGACTGAGAATACAATGAGAGTGAACAGAGGGGACTCTAAGGAGCCTGAGAAAGATTCTAACCTGTCACAAGAACTCCCTGGCAAAATGACAAAGATGGATACCAGAGAATGCTACATATGGCATCTTCATTTGGATACATGCCCGGAAAAAAGAGGAGTACAACAGTCATTCAAACACTACAAAAAATCTTCCAGTGCAGTAAGAATAAATTAAAAAAGCCACAAGCAAAGAGAATAAAAATCTAAAGAGGATACAAAATGCTGCTTTATCATCAGGCATTCATACAATACTATGAACATTTTTTATTACAGTATCAGCTAGTAAATAGGGAATTCAAGGGATAAGAAAAGGGATATAAAACATCTGCTTCCTCAGTTGTTCCCCATCAATAAACTGTGCTTACCTACACCGACAGGCCAGGGCTGCCAGGATCTGCAGCAGCTGGTCAGTACCCATGCCGAGCAGGCATCTCTACGGAGCAACACAGTCTCCATGGCTGGGTGAGTATTGCTCAACTCAGCAGTCCTGGCACCCCGTTTTATCAGCTCTACATTACACTACATAGGGCCAGGATGGAGTATAAGGTGATGCTTGAGTGGCAGCCAAAAACTGCCTATTCATTACCTAATAATGGCAACAGTCTGTGCTGAAGAAAACTTGGCTGAAGCTGCTCCTTGTGTGCCTGAAATCCTTAAATAAAGAATAGAAACTCATCCTGTATAATTCCTGGTTGAGTGTTTTTATCCCCAGGTTAAGATATTCTTCAGGGATTTTGTTTCTACACAAGTTAATGTTCTCCTGGGAAAATTCCTGGGGAAGTACTAAGCATGTAAGACAAGTCACTGTAAAAAACAACCAAACCATCCCCTTCCACACAGAACCAAAAGCTCAAGAAAACTCAGAGAACTTGCCAATTAAAATAAAACCCTGAAAACAAAACTTTGAAGCATTTCAGAAGTAATTAAAATACACCAGAAAATGACCATTCTGCCTTCCTAGACCACAAGATGC
>JAWWEW010000430.1:0-11418 GCA_035583185.1 Anabacerthia variegaticeps | reverse complement strand
AACATCTGATTTCATTGATTGTATTGATGAACTATTTTAATTACTATTTCTATGTTCTGCATTTACAATAATAATTTGATTTTCATTAAACAAGAGGGCCAAGATGGAGGAAAACCATTTCAGACAGTTAATAAATGTTACCTCTACCCAGCTAATAATTTATTTTAGTGACACAGATGATTCATTTAAATAATTTAAAAAACTAAGTATTTCATTATCATTAAATTAGTTTTTAGAAGCCTAATTATGTATGCCTGAGGCATCTAAATTGGTGTGCTCATACAATAAAAACACTGTCACACTTCCATCTCTTATAATCTCTGTGTAGTGGAAGTATCTGATTTCTTGCCTCAGTCTTTTTTGTTTCCAGGGTCAGTGTTTGGGGATTTGTTTGGGGAACACAAAACACTGTTGATAGTTGATTCAAGCAGTAATTTAGATAGCCCATCATTACCTGAAGAATTCAGATTAACAGTGTGGACTTATGTCAATTCATAAGACACAGACCTTGCATCCACAGTCCCTTTTCATGCACAGTGCTCTGCACCAAGACTGACACTTAGAGGATACAGCACACATCTTCATTTCAGCACATGCTTTGTGATAAACTGTATTCACTTTTTAATAGTGAAGAGCAAGTGAGGCCATAAATCCTGGCTGAAATATATGGACTGAGAAATGCAAAGTCCTACCACATGCTAATGAATTTAGCTGATTTTATCCCTCTGTTGGTTAATCTTTTTCAACTACATTAAAAAAATTAAAAAATCAAGGTAGTCTTCTGCTGGAGGGCATATATATTTTACAAAAGAAGTAATTATAGATGTTACAATTAACAAATTTTCACTTTCCTTTTCAATCTCTAACTTGAATTTAAAAATTAATTTGAATAATCTTTGTCACGAAGGCTTTGAAACTATAAAGAATAATCATGAAAACTTTGAAACTGTAAAGAATACTTTCCCAAAAAGTTTTCAATGGCCCTCCGTGATTTCACTGCCCAAATATTCAGAGCTCATCATCTCATTAAATGTCAGGTTCTGTTACCTAATATCATCAGATCTACACTGCAAAGTAGGTAAGTTATTAATTCATAACTCCTTCGCAGTCAGTGATCTCATGGGGTTAGATTCCTCTTCAATGATATTTTGTGTGACAGTGAGCTTTCTGCCTAACTGCTGAGAGTGCAAGTAATTGCACTAGATTTTTCCCCACTCCCAGCATTTCTCTCAGCAGGCATTTTCTGGCTGCCTCCCTCAGGTGTTTAGAGCTGTTAGGTCCTATTGTAGTAAGTCTAACAATAATTTCTTTAAGGATTATTCAGTATCCCAATATTACTAAAATATTGATTGATCAGATTTACATTATTGCTATTTTAGGTACATAGTCCAAAATCACCATAACGCCACACAATTTCCAGCATATTGTAACCTGTATATCTACACAGAAATCATACTGATCTTCCATGATACATTCACATGTACTTCTATTTAAACCATAAGGTAAGGAAATGCCATCTTATTAAAGGCCAGTGAACGTCCCAAGAGGTCTAGTCTCTAGACACTAAGTTTCTTTGCTATTCAGTGTTACAAACAGCAATTATTCTCCACACTGGAACCCACAACACTAGCACAAGTGTTTGAGTATACAGTATCTGTCATGTGCTTAAAGAATGTTATTATCAGCACACAACAGGCAATATGCAGCACTGGTGACAGCTGTAGGGAGGCACCATCTGTCCCCATCCTTTGACCTTCATACCTAAAGTCAGTGAAGTCTTTTCTCACAGCACAGAGTAGGACAGAAATATATTTGTTTTCTAGTACTGTTGCCAATTGTGGAATATATAAAAACTTTCTTAAGAAAGGATGTTCTCTGGTGTTCGATCTTTGTATATTTTCAAGACTAATCAGTAGAAATGGAGATTTAATCTGTGAAAGAGATAGCAACTCACGAGCAAGGTCAAAGTGATGTCCAGCTGTTAGAAACAGAAATTCCCTGTGAGAGTTTAGGGCTTGAGTTGCTTCAGTGATCTCAGGCCTAGGGGAACACGAACAAAGCCTGGGAAAAAGGATGCCCACAGACAGTGGACACAAAGAATGCAGAATCTGTGGGCCAAAAAGACATCTGGCAGAACTCCCAAGACAAGGAAGAAAGCAATAAAGCCAACTCAGCAGTTATGCTGAATTCAGATCCAACAGGGTAAGAGGTAATTCTGGCAGGGGCAGACCATGACCATCAGCTCAGGGCCACAGAACCAACAAACCCACCAACCCAAAAGAAGAGAAAGACTGAGCACATGGACTAATTAGCATGAGAAGCAAGACAATCATTAACCAAGATAAGACAGAATATTAATTAGTAATAGAACCATGTAACTTGTAGTCAAGGAACAATAATTTCCTCATTTGCTAAAATGTATAAATAGTAAAAATTTTTGACAGTTGAGGTGCTTGATTTGTGGAATCACCACTGAGCACCCAAGCTTGAACAATTCTGAAATAAATAGTCAATTTGAGTGTATCATTATTGGTTTGTTGCATACTGGATAATTTTTTGTGGACAACAATACCTAGGGAAAATTTTCTGGCTTAAACATGGAGAATCAGGCTCAGTTCTTTATTCTAAAGAATCATTTTGGAAACAGGCAAGCTCCAATAAGACAGAGTAAGACTTCTACAACAGATGGTACTCAAGTGGTTAGGGTCATCTTCAGAGTAAAGGGCGAACTCCCACTACCCTTCTCAACCCCGTTTCCCAAAAAACTCTACACAGATGAATTACTCAAATGTACATTCAGTTATAGGCAAACCTTACTAGTGAGCAAGAAGACAATTAGGGATAAACAAGTCTACTCTTGGTGGTTTTTTTAAAGTTGTGTAAGTATTTTGAAGTGAAAGTTTAAGCGCATAAAGATTGAGTCCTCTCAGAAGCAAGCAGATGCAGATATAAAATTCTGAGAAACTCATTTCAGGTGTTGGTTCCATTGTTAGTCTATCCTTAAATTAGATGCTGAAGGACACAAAAGGAAATCTGTACCAATGAGAAACTAAATCCATCTTGCTAAAATTTCAGGCCAGCTGTCTGAATGCTTATTACCTTGCATTTATGTTAGTTTGAATAAATTGAAAGTGCTGTTACGTATTATCTGTAATAACATGGCAAATAGTACTTACCAGACTCAGAAGCTTTTCTTTTTTTTCCTAAACTTCCTTAACCTTTTCTCATTTTGTTCATGATCTCTGTCAGGGTTATGTATTTGTGTGCCCAAAGGAGGCAATGATTTGTGAATATTATCCCAAGGGCTGCACTCAGTATGCTGCTTGGAGAGCTAACAAAACCGACTAGCAGGCAGACCTCTGCCTCTTCAAGGTAATGCCTGCTACAGCCTTTGTATCCAAACATCCTTGTCTCTTGTTTTGAGCCTGCTGTGATAGCTATCCCAAACAGGTCACTTGTTGGGAGCTCTGGACAAAGGTGGTACACAGAGCCCTGAGGCTGTGCCACACAGGATGCTCTAAAAGCTCCGTGGGAGTGCACAGAGCAGCTGGAGCTGCAGGAGCTGTGTGAGACATGGAAGACTCAAACCATTGGCAGAAGGAGCTCTAACATGGACAAAGTCAAGCAAGGGCCCTCACTTCTCCTCCTCTCCATTCTCCCACTCCTATTCTTTTTGTGTGTTGTGGTTTTCCCCTTAGTCTGATTAGTCTCTCCCTCCCTGACTTACTGGGAATAGAAATCTCTTGCTTTTTGTGCCTTTTATGGAGGTTTTCTTGGAGGGCTCGGATAGTTCTTTACCCAGTGGTCACAATAAAGTCACCTTTCTTTTGTCTCTTTAGGGATCGAGTCCTTGCAGCAGGTTCAGTCCCCAAGCACTTGAGGAGACAGGGTTTGGGATGACCACACCTCCTTGCTTGTAAGAATGGAGGTGTTTTGGGGGGATGTCATGTTTCAAATATTTCTCTTTTTACCCCCTGCTCAGTCTACACCACAGACTGTAAAAGACTCTCTACATAACATTTGTAGGGGAAGACTGCTGTGGGCTTGCAGAGCTGGTCTGTATCTTGCCCAGCATTTGCCATTGAGGGGACACACATCAGGGTCTGCTGGAGGTGCAGATACTGCTTCCAGAGCTCCTCATTGCACTGGACATGGGGAGCTCCTGTATGCTCCAAAGATTCACACTGCTGTTCATGTGTCCCTGTTAAAATTTGTTTGCCCAGATCCGTCCGCCTTCCACCATCACCCTCAGTCTCTGACTCTGGTTGGTCCAGGGCCAGAGAGATATTGTGTCTGGCTGTCTTGGATTGCCAGATATCCTGGGGTGTACTGCAGCATTTACTTGATTGGACAACCTGGTACAAACTGGAGGACTGTTCCTGGTAGCCAGTGCAGCAGTGCCAGCAGTGCATGTGTCACATAAAGGTTGGGCATTCCACGCCCACCAACCTGGTAACAAGAATTCACTGGGCGTGGGATGAGCATCAGGAGAGGATTGTGTCAGGGTTATGAAGTTATTTGATCAAAAGAGGCAGTTATTTGTAAGTATTATGTCTACAATTGTCCTTGGTGAATTATAAGTAGAGAAAATAAAACTGACTTGCAGCCATACCTCTGCCTCTTTGAACAGTCCCACTCCCTAGACCTTTAAATTCTTGTATCTTTGTCTCATGATGAGCTTGTACTTATCATGTCTAACCTCCTAAACTGTTCTCATCCATACATTCCACCATCCTTTTGGCTCAATCACTACTCCTTTTCTCCTGCTGATATCCTGGTTTTCAGTATTTACTAGCATTTCAGTAAAATTGTTGACATAATTTTCATTAACAGAGCTTCAGGTGTCTTCTTTTCTTCTAAATATTTATGTAAGAACCATCTCAAGAGGGAAAGAAAACCGGAGAATAAATTTTAGAATTTTCTGGTGAAAGTAAGAAAAGTATATTCTTGCTAAAAGTCAAGTGATTCACACTAGACAATAACTTTGCTCACTGTATTATAAGAATTAAACTATGGATTTATTGAATGGCCGAGACAGCCAGCATTACAATGAGTCACTTTAATTGAAACTGATCATTGATGAACTCTGATGCAAATTGGGGGGATCTATCTACCCAGAGATAATCAGAGCAAATGAATCAAATGTAAGTACCTGAATATAAACCCTTAGGAAGCTCTGATAATTCCCAGGCTTGAGTAGTACAGTTTCAGAGATGAAGTAAACTTAAATGCAATGACTTCATACCAAAAAAATTATCATATGTTTAATCTTTTATGAAAGAATAACATCAGACACCTGAAGCCACAAAGCCAGTCTCTTCAGGTTGCTGTATTTGTCACCACTAAGTTAAGCTCCATGACAGCACCTTGTCCTTTGTTAATAACAGGCTAACAGATCAATGTTTTTGCACTTTAATTCTCCAACAGTAGGAGCTACATGTAAAACAGTGCAAGTTTTGTTACACCTGAAAAAAAATGGATCTGTTGCTGGCAAAGAGTGATTGGCTTCTTTTTAGGAACCCAAAATCTTCATAAGCCAGCTCACAATAGAGTGAAAAAGAGAGAGTTTCAGCACATTGCTTTTCCCCTGCTTTATCTTATGTGATAAAGTATGCAATTAAAAGAAACAAAAAATCGTCAGTTATTTCTTCATTATAAAATTCTGAAAACTCAGATTTTCTTTTCAGAAAATATATTCCTTTTACAATCACCTCTTACCTGGTACTATGAGTAACATCGGTAAGATTACCTTGGGTCTGTGATATAGTATAGCTTTAATTTTGTTGATCCATTACTCATCCATCAGTTATACCAGAAAGTCCTGTCACTTATTTGCTCAGATTTTCACCATTGTTTTTGCATTACCAATTTTCAGTGGTGAGTCTAAATTCAGGAGTGTAAATAGGTAACTAGTGGCAGGTGTGATACGAATATTTAAACAAACATCTTTCTGTAAAGAATAAGCTCTCTAATAGTTTCAATTATGTCAGTTTCATAATATAAATTGCATTCAAATTAACTTTAGGATGTAAAGCTATTTGTTCCTTATAACGCTGTGAAGACACTAGAAAAGGAAGGCCTAATCAGAAGGACTAGGGCAGGTAAACAAGGAAGAAATCTGAAAAATTTGGACATATGTAAATTTTCAAGTCTTCACTTCTTGGTAATAAAAAGCATTGGTATAACATGTTTCATCCTAGAAAAATATATAACTATTGAATTCATAGAGAACTGTAATAAAAAAAAAATAAAGCTCTCTGGAAAATACATTTCACGTCTTTGTACTACAAACAGATAACTTACCTGATAATGATATTTGATAAAAGATACAGAATATTTGTTACAGGCTGTTTAACAAATATACATTTCAGATTTTAACTAGGATCTGTTTTGGCTGTTTCAGAGAAATGCTTTATGCTGTGGGTTTTCCCCCATAGAGGTGTTTTTTCTCCCCAATGCACCCTTCCCTCACTACTCAAAGATCTCAGTAAAAAACCAAAGGTCTAACCTAAATCCCCCAAACCTACTAATTCTTGTATTCAGAAGAATCAATTGAACCTGGCCAATCAACTAATAGCTTACAATCAAAACCAACGGTCAGCTTCCAATTTAGTTATCCCATTTGCAGCAGTGATAATGCTCCGTTAACAGCAGTAAGTAAAATCAGTATTTTAAGGATGAAAAAGAGGTAGGAGAAAAGTCTTAGGAAGTACATGGAGGGTGGAAAGAGTGTTACTTAGACAGTCTACAATCTTCTTTAATGGCTATTCCTGTAGCTTTCCTTTCAACTCATTGTAAGTGAATCAGTATGTGGCACAATCCATACACAATGAATCATCAGTAACAGACAGTGTCTTACATAAAGGATACTTGATTTTGGAATGCCATTATCATCACCTGTATATTCACATGGATTCTTACAAGGGAAGTATTCACTAATCTGAGAGTGATGGGTGTCGAATTGAGATTCAAATATGAAACTGCAGATTTTCCTTTAAATCTAGATGAATAAAAGTTATCTACAGAGCAGAAGGAAGACGCAATGGTTAGACATTGAAAATATCCTCTCAGAAAAAACAAAATTTTGGCCTTTTAGTCATGGCAGCCTGGATGTGCACATAGAATGCACATATGCATGTGTATATTCATGCCAACCATGAGCTTTCAGCTTATTGAAAGCAGGCAGTCAGACTAATGAGCAAAACTTATAGAGGCAGTTCAGTAATAAGCAGTGAATTATACAAATTTAGACTAGAATACACGTGGTCCTTTTTCTCTGATGAAACCAGCATCTCACTAGATCTGAACCCAGACATTAAATAGGGAAGCAGGAATAAAACAAGCTGCCATGGCCTCACACTTTGCCATGTGCTGTTTTGTTACTGCTGCTAACAGAGGGCCCAAGGTACACTGAACACTTCCTCTGACTTTTAATGTCACCTGCATTTACCCCACCTTTTCAGGCAGCTGCTGAAAGCAAGACATTCCAGAGTTCTCTTGTCAGTTTGTCCCTTTCCCCAGGTCCTTCTCAGGTAATTTACCTTCTTCTCTGGTAAATTTTGCCTGTTAGAGAAGACCTTCAGTTCAGCATAGAACCCCCGCTGGTATTTCACATCCACAAAGCTGTATAAAGTCCTGTCCCTTTTTCAGGCTACAAAGATGTATATAAAAACCTCTTAGCCATCTTGAAAGAAAAACTACTGTGCAAAGTAGAAAACTGAGAATTCCTTTTGTTAGTATTACCAGAGCAAATATTAACAGAATGTCTAGGAGATACAGAGCAAGCTGAAAGACATTCTGATGTTCTCTAAGGGATCATTCAGAGGATCTGAAGGGATAGGATGTGTCACATTGGTCTTCTATCTTGACTTCATACTAATATTAAAATTTATATGTTGTACAGGAGGAATTGTATCACCCTTTTTTCATTGCATGTGCAGTGCCGCTCCAAATGTGACTACAAGACAGTGAGATATATTCAAGCTGTCCTAAAGTCTGCCTCTTCAACCCAGTGAAGATAACAGAAAGTCCATGTTCAGAAAGTTTCCACAGTGGAATCACAAGGTAGTTATTATTACCAGACCAAACATAAAATAAGAGATCTGCATAGAGATCCACATTTCTATAAGATCTTACTTGCTCAACAGGCATTTGCTCATTCAATTCTCACAAGATCAGCAATGAAAATACTCATCTGTAAAGGATCATTAAATCTCTGTGTACAAAATGGTTAGCTGGCTTATCAGTTTGGTGTTGCATATAGCTGAACAGGAGGTACACTGGTAGGCTAATTGCATTATAGGCTATATTATAGTGTAGAGAGGACAGAATAATAGCAACCTGATTCATTCAGTTCACAAGAAAAACCTCCTTTGGAAATGATCCAAGATATGTATTAAAGGACACTCTTCTTTTTAGCAATTGAAAAATGTACAGTGAATGAGGTAGAAGTTCTCAAGACTCAAAAAAAAAAAAAAATAAATATCTGTTTAAGCAAATCACATTCATGACATTCTACTCAGGTAGCCGTGGATCAATCTTTTAATGCCTGACCTGAGATGTTGTAAGCTGGATCTCTGAAGTGCTGAGATGATGATTAAATTATGGTTCATTCAAAGGTAGGAAAGATTTTGTGGTGTTGTCAGGTCTTGCCTGGTTCAAATCATTCTAATTTTAGCAAATACTGTTGATCTTATTCTTTCTGCCTCAGTTTTTAACCTTCACATTGGGAAGGGAGGATAAAGTCCCTATTCAGACTAAGAGAAAGTAAATGCGTGTGAATCCTGCTGGCAGATGAGCCCTCTGTAATCTTAGCACACAAAACACAGCACCTCATATTTAGGTACTGAGGCTAAATAAGTATTTAGCTGCTCATGAACTTTCTCATTTTGTCCTGTCCAGATAAAACTACCACCCAAATAAACCCAGTTTGTAGTTAAAAGCCTGGATGTGGAAATACCCTAAGACTAGACAGGGCTAGTTAACCTCCGTGTTTCCCTCTGATTGATTACTTTTAAATACTAAGTGTTTAATGCAAGGAAATGAAGTGTCAAACACAGCCTAGAGCATCCCGACCAGATTAGTGCAAAATGACCAGGCCTGGAGGCTCCTGATGACAAGTTTTTTATCCACAAACAGTGAGATGAGAATGTATCCACCCTTCAATATCTGAAATCTGAGTTGATTATAAAATTATTCCATGTGTTGAGGGACCACGTAAAACATGCACGCACTTCACCAACAAGCTAAATATGACATTCATGGTCTACACTGAGGTTCTTTATCTACAATCAGGTATAAGCCAATAAAAAAAAAAAAAAAAAAAGCCATTTTTGTGCCCTGAGATGCTGGAAAGGCAAATCTGGGAGAGGAAAGCAGAGATAATCTGTCTGAAACAACCTGGCATCCCAAACACATTTCTAAGCAGTAGCTTCAACATTTTGGTGAGGTTACAAAAAAGAACTTGTTTCATTTAAGAAGAACCACGAGCCATTCTTGTTAAGAGACAACATAGATTTTCTGTTGTGTTCCACAAACAGGTCATTTGTTTTACATTCAAATCTGAAAATTTGTGATAGGCAAATTCAAAACAAGTGTGGAATAGAAAGTGCTAAAGGTAACTAAGCTATAATAAATAGCATTTGGGAACAATGTGGTTGAATAGTTAAAGGATTTATTTTGTTTGATGAGACTGAAGGCCTCAGCAACTTTATAGGCAGATTTGTATTTTAGGATGGTGTATCAGAAAAACCTAAAATATTGGATTTAAATTTTATTATGACAATTATTACTAATTATTTATTATCTCCCCTGTTAAATCTCAAAGGTCAGTTCAGTGTTCTTCCAACAAATTTAGTCTGTGGTGGAAAAATTAACTCAGTTGAACAGCTTCAGTATAAGTACATTCATAAAGGAATTCTACCAACAGTACATAAACATTCTAGGAAAAGGTGGAAAAAGTTTAAAGTGGAATATTTGTATGAACAAGCATTAAAATAGCTATGTAGATCCTATTAGATTCAAATTTTTAAATGCTTGTATTAAAATATTTTTAAACTTGTGTCATTCTGCTCTCTTATTTCCTCAGAACAGTTTTTAAAGCAGAAGTTCTACTTAATAAATTGAAGCCAGCTTTTATATTTTTTCTCTGGGATGCAAAATGATATTGTTACAGGTTTTTAAATGTTTCTCAGATTCTAATTTTAAAACGTAATAACTAAAAGCTGGCAAAAACTGAGAAATTGGGAAAGCAGGCTTAAAGGCAATGTCTAAAAATTAAAAAGATATATGAAAGTGATATTTTTTAAGGGTTTTGGGTTTTTGTTTTTGGTTTGTTTTTTTTTTTGTACTTAAAAGAATCAGCAAAGCCATATAAATTGAAACAAAATTTGGAGGTGAAATTAGATACATGACCAAGGAAAAGTTTCAAAGGAAGGGTATTCTTGGATGCTGTGATTGAAAAATTGTCCCGCAGAGCGTGTGGTTTAGAGCAGCACTGCAGACAATACAAGGTGGAGTGCTTGCTGTTTTGCCCACTAGATTGAAGAAGATTTTTTTAATGCTAATTAATTTTGTGTTTGAAAAACCCAGTGTAAGCATTTCCCAGAAACCAGAAGCAGATCTTTCCTCTACTTTCTACATAGTGGCACATGGTCTCATATATTTCACACCCACACAGAGAGGAATTTTCTTAATATTTCAACAGCCCTGAAATTTGCTCAGAGGGAAAAAAAATTAGGAAAGTGTAGTAATAAAGGTAAGTTTTAAATATAGGTGAGGACAAGTCACAATGAATTTTATAGCTGAAGTAATTGAGCACAATTTCTTACAAAACTGTAAGTATCTCACAGTAAAAGTCTGGAAAGGGGATTATTTAACCAGATAATAAACTGCCCTGGAGGAAGTACTTCATTTAGAAGCAGACACGATTTTATAGAACACCTACACTGGTTCACAATTGAGATTACAGAAAATAATTAGCGATTAACCTCAAAGGGGAATAAAATTGGCTTCAGGGAAACGTTTGTCATGGCAGTCCCACTTTACTTCTTCCTCCAGAAAGACAGCACTGAAAGACATTTAAGCTGGGAAGGAACAGCAGCTTTGTTTTCCCTATTTTTACTGGTGCCTAAAAAAAGAGAAAACCCTTGAGAAAACCCATGTAAAAACAATCCCACACGTGGGCCAGTTGTAGCAGGAGCATACCTAGTCAAGAGATTATTATTTTTAATTATTTGGGAACCGTCCCCCAACTGCCACCTACTCTTTTCATCATGGAAAAGATCCCACTCAAATGCTGAAGGATTAGAGTCAGCACCTATTGCACCTGGAATAATACCCTATTATTCATACTGAGCTACAAATAAGTAGATTTATTCTTGTATAGGAACACTCTGGAGAAGAATTAGGACATCTGTG
>JAWWEW010000428.1:0-11498 GCA_035583185.1 Anabacerthia variegaticeps | reverse complement strand
ATGAAAAGATGTTGTAATCCTTCACAAAATTGTATAAATAATCTTGCTTTTCACTAAAAACTTTGGAACTCTTTGTCCAATGTGAACCGGAGGTTCCCCAACGTTGCAAATAAATACCTTGCTGTTTATAGACTAAAACTTTGTCTCTAAACAGTTATTAATAGGCTGTTTTTCCAGCATCATTTTGGCACCCCAGATGGGACAGAAGGGCTCCGTTGTATTGTAATCCGGGGGGCCCGGGACGCTTTTGGGGCCCCCTGATGAATTTTCCTGTCAGTTAAGCCTCCCCAGCCCTTCAGCTTCACGTATCATGGACCCCGGACCTCCCTCAGTTTAAAGGTATTTATCTACTTGTGGCCTAGAATTAAGGTTTATAATTCAATGGGACAGGGAGACGTCCCCAGGGTCAGGTTTGAGTCTTGCAGCCCCTGAACTCCCAGGAGGGGTTGGAGCCCCCAGGAGGCTTAAGTCTTCTCAGGGGTTGGAGTCCCCTGGAAGCTAAGTCCTCCCAATAGGAGGGTTCGAGTTATAGGGGTTGAAGTCCCATGGAAAGTTTTGGGGTTGGAGTCCCCTGGATAACAGTCATCACTGCAGCGTAAAAAGTTAAAAAAAAAAAAAAAAAGAGGAAAAAGGGTTCTCATACTGTATGGTTTTGATTATATGCTGTTATATTCTTGTTAATGATTCACTTAATTGTTTAAGTCCTGCTCTATAGGTGATAGTTATTTGTGGTTTTTTTGTAAGTGTCCTGTGCCTTGTGCGTGTTTTAACGAATATGAATGAATATGACTGTTGATTGTGGTTATAGTTATTTGTATTTGCTGTAAATGTATTAGAGTGTTACGTTGTAAATGTACACATGAAGTGGTAGACTAGATTGAGAAGTATATTGAAACAAAAACTGGAGTTTCAGAAAAATCAGCTCACTTAGAAGATAGTGATTGGAGTTGCACAATCAGAATTAGAGTGAGGGATCCAACGGTGAGAATTGCTTGAAAATTAAAAGGTATATTGCATAAATTTGTAAAACATGTAAAACAAAAAATAGGAGCTTCTGGTAATTGAAGACTTTGGTAATTGTCTGTGTAACCTGTGTGAGCTCATGATCCATATACAGAGTAGTATCTTACTGACACTCAAGAAGTTTAATCTAATGAATAAGATGTAAGCAAAGTATTTGAGTTATCATTCAAGAGAGACCACAGACTAACCCCTGTACTGATTGTTGTAAGTGTTGTCTGTATATTAGAGCCAAGTGTGGCAAGTGTTATTTGCCGCCAGTCATAAAATATTATTGTTGTTGTTATCTATAACCAGCTATAGGAGAGAAACACAGCAGCAGCATTGTAAAAAGTCTATTAGAATACATTTTTGCACACTGAAAAAGTATGAGTGGACCCCTGGAAAATATTCAGCAACAGGGAAGAAGTTGTTAAGAAAGGACTTAAGCAAGTGTTAGTGGCAAGTAAGTGAGATGAGTGCTGAGTTTAGAAAAAGATTTCAAGTGTTGTTTGAGAGCTAGGGGAAAGAAAAAAAAAAGTAAATAGATTTTTTCATTGACACTAGGGCCAAATATTCAGTTTTAAATCAAAAATTGGTACCAAAAACAGATGAGTGTATACAAGTTGTGAGGGCAACAGGCCAACCAGAAAAAGCTTTTTCCTGAGACCTCTCAAATACAAAACCAGGAAACAAATAGGAACTCATCAATTTCTATATTGACCTAATTCTCCAAAATCTCTGCTAAGAAGAGATTTGCTAGACAATTTGAGAGCTATAATAAAGTTTGATAAAGGTAAATTTGAACTCCAAGTAAGCAAAGAGCAATTAATAACTGCTCTAAGTTTAACTATCAGTTGTGTTAAACCAAAACCAAGTAACAGTAATATTAAAAAATCACAAGCGAAATATATCCATCGGTGTGGGCAACAGATGTACCTGCAAAGTCAAAACAAGCTGCCCCTATCATTATTGAATTAATACCAGGAGCAAAACCAGTAAACAGAAAACAATATCTCTTGAGGCTAGAAGATTAAAAAAGGGATCGAGCCAGCAATAGAAAAGTTTTTAGAATTAGGGTTGCTAATAGAATGTGAGTCAGATTTCAATACACCAATCTTACCAGTTCAGAAACCAAATGGAACTTACAGGTTAGTACAAGATTTAAGAGCTGTAAATGGTATTACCAAGACATTGCATCCAGTAGTAGCTAACCCTTATGCACTCCTGACTAAACTAAGAAACAATCTGATTTGGTTTACAGTGTTAGATTTGAAAGATGCATTTTTCTGCCTTACCCTTGCTCCAGAGAGCCACAAGATTTTTGCTTTTGAATGGGAGTCTGTTAGCAGAGAGAGAAAAACACAACTAACCTGGACGGTCTTACCTCAAGGCTACAAAAATAGCCCCACAATATCTGGAAATCAACTGGCTAAAGAATTAGAACAGTGGGAACGAGCACAGGGAGAGGGCGCTCTTCTGCAATATGTAGGTGACCTGCTAATAGCAACTGAAACAGAAGAAAAATGTGTAGAATGGACAATCTCGTTGTTAAACCTCTTGGGTTTAAATAGATACCAAGTCTCCCAACAGAAAGCACGGTTGGTGCAAGAAAAAGTGGTGTACCTAAGATACAAGATTTCTGGAGGACAGCGATCCCTAAGAACAGCAAGAAAAGAAGCCATCTGCCAGATGCCCAGACCAGAAATGGTGAGAAACCTGCGAGCCTTTCTAGGAATGACAGGTTGGTGTCATCTATGGATATACCAATACGGAATACTTGCTAAACCTCTGTATGACTTGTTGAAAGAAGCTAAAAATATTCTAGTTTGGACTCCAGAGGCAGAAACAGCCTTTAAAAGACTAAAGCAAGAATTAATGAAGGCCCCAGCACTGGGCCTGCCAGATGTGACAAAAGCATTTTGGCTGTTCTCGCATGAACAGCAAGGAATGGCCCTAGGGGTTCTAGCCCAACAACTGGAACCATACAAAAGAGCGGTGGCTTACTTCTCTAAGCAACTAGACGAAGTAAGTAAAGGATGGCCCGCGTGCCTGAGAGCAGTAGCTGCAGTAATTATGAACACAGAAGAGGCCAGAAAACTTACAATGGGCCAGAAAATAACAGTATTAGTGTCCCACACTGTATCGGCAGCACTAGAGCAAAAAGGAGGCCATTGGCTGTCTCCTTCTCGGTTCCTGAAATACCAGCCGACTCTAGCCAAATCAGATGATATAACCATTCAAGTAACTAATGTTGTCAACCCAGCCTCGTTTCTAGAAGGAAGAATATCGGCAGAACCAGTTGAACATGACTGTCTAGAAACTATCGAAGCAGTGTATTCCAGCCGCCCAGACCTCAAAGAAGAGCCACTCGAAGATGCAGATGACTGGTTTTCGGGTGGCAGCAGCTTTGTAAGGCAAGGAATAAGAACGGCCGGTCACACAGCAACCACAACAGAACAGGTAATCGAATCTAATCCTTTACCCGCAGGAACTTCAGCACAAAAAGCCGAGTTAATAGCTCTTACCCGAGCCCTTAAATTGGCAGAAAAGAAAAGAATTAACATATGGACAGATTCTAAGTACGCCTTTTCCATCGTCCATGCCCATGGGGCAATCTGGAAAGAGCGAGGACTGCTAACTGCCCGAGGAAAAGCTGTAAAACATGCAGAAGAAATTCTACAGTTGCTGGAGGCCGTTCAACTCCCAACCCAAGTAGCCATAATGCATTGTAAGGGGCACCTGAAAGGTAACACCGTTCCAGAGACAGGTAACAGAAAAGCCGATGCAGAAGCTAAATTAGCTGCTGCAAAGACCAAAGAAACAGCAATAGCCGCTCTAGTGCCAGAAGAAGTGGACGTTAATTTTAAACCAGAATACCAAGAATCAGACCGTAAGTGGATACAAAGGAACAAAGGTAAGATGTTAGATAATGGATGGGGTCAGTTAGAGACAGGGCAACTAGTGCTGCCAGAAAAGCTAGTATGGCAATTTGTAAAAACAGAACACGGCAAAGCCCATTGGGGATTAGATCCCCTCTATCAGCATCTACAAATCAGAATAGCAGGGCCAAAGCTATTCACGGCAATAAAGCAAGTCACATCCTGATGTGAACGTTGCCTGAAAAATAATCCCAATATAAGAACTGAAGTGTACCAAGGAGCAATAAACAGAGGAAAATCCCCAAGAGAAGTATGGCAAATGAATTTTTCTGAACTCCCAAGAAAAGGGGGGTATAAATACCTCTTAGTTTTAACAGACACATGTTCTGGGTGGCCTGAAGCATTCCCTTGCAGAACAAACAAAGAAAGAGAAGTAACCAAAGTTTTGTTAAATGAAATCATACCGAGGTTCGGAGTGCCTAAAAGCATCTCCTCGGACAGAGGCTCGCACTCTTGCGCTAATGTTGTAAGAGCAATAAGTAAAGCACTACAAATTAAATGGCAACTGCACACGCCTTACAGGCCCCAGGCCAGTGGGCAGGTAGAAAAAATGAATCACCTTATTAAACAACAAATTGCTAAAATATGCCAAGAAACCAACCTTCAGTGGCATCAAGCTTTACCTATTGCTCTAATTAGACTAAGAGAGAAGCCAAGGTCAAAAGAAAAATTAAGACCGTTCGAAATCCTGTACGCCTTACGCGATGCAAATTGTAAACAGCGAAGCAGTAGACCAAATAGGTAATCGATATATATATGATTATGTTATAGCTGTAGGAAAGCACTTTGATACAAATGCTACAGTAGTGACGGATCACCAGCCTAAACAACCTGACTGTAAACTGCATTCTTTTAATCCTGGGGATCGGGTATATGTTCAAAATCTTTTAGGAAAACCTCTACAAGAGAAGTGGGAAGGACCTTTACAAGTGTTGCTGACTACCTTCACTGCAATCCGAATTAAAGAAAGACCTACCCGGATCCACTACTCCCGAGTCAAGAAAGCTCCAGAAGATTGCCAAGAAAGCTCCTGAAGAAGCTCAACATTATAGACTGGCAACCCCCGGTGCTGATGCTTGGACTCTCGGTAAGTATAACCTCATCACAAAGCCCTACCCTAAATTAGCCATGGACTAGCGCCCAAATAATAGAGACATTACCATGGGCGGGTACTCCACACACAAACTTGGACCCCAAACCTAGCTTAGCCATTCATGTACTACGTAATAACCAATCATACATTCAGTCAGATTAGAGTAAAGTTCAAGGGTCCTTAGATACCATAGTAGGAGAAATAAAGGATGAAATCCAAGTGGGATGCAAGGGCGTCAACTTAAGTATACAAGAGACAGAATCAATAAAGCTAGTAATAACCCCAGTGAGAAACTCAGCACTAACATTTCGCCGAGTAGATGACAGAGAACACACGATTTGGCACAAGAGAAAAGGACCTGTCTCTTGCTCATGGGAAAGAGGAAAAGAAAATAGTAAGGACCAGTGTGAGCTTAAAATAAAGTTAGATCAATCAGTTTCTGTATCCTGTGCATGGAACAGCAAAGACAGAGGTGCTTCTAAAATGTTCATTATCAAGCCCATAGAGAGTACTACTACCAGGAGCCCAGTAACTGAATTGCTTGAGAAAGTTACTGACTCTCCCACCACTTCATTCCCAAATTGTGAAAAGATACACAATCTGACTTTATTGGACCCCACGTAATAAGGCAGTCAACCGGATGGCTTGGTACTAGCCTAGGTATACTAAACACAATAGACAAGCTTAGTTCTGTCACCTCAAGTTTCAAAGAGTTAGAAGTACCACCAAGTACCTCTATGTTAGCATTAGCAGAAACACAATCTCTAGCAGTCAAATTGTTAACATTGATAGCTAATCATACTGCTGCAGATTTCCTTAAGTTCGCAGACTACACCAGTAACACAAATAAAGAAATAGCACTTGCTATTCGGTGCACTCAAACCCAACAATGGGTGCAGACTGTGGCTGCTGGAATATTGAGAGAAGGAACATCAAGAATTTTACCACAAGAGATCAGAGAAACAATAGCTAGAAACAGTACTACGACCAAATTTGAAAGAAAACACCAAGCATGGTGGCAGTTAGTAAATGTCACTTATAATCCACAAAAAGAACTAGTCGAAGCTTATGTCCTCACCATAAGTGCAGCTAAAGAAAAACTCATATTCCCCGTTTTAACCCTAGGGACAGTACATCAAAATGTTATGATCCGACCCATAGGCCACAGCCTGTGGGCAAGTTTTAATCATACCAAAAACAAATGGCAATCAGTTAGCACAGAAGCTTGTATTCCTAGAGGACAATTGGGGTATATTTGCAAAAATACAGTAACAGAAAATGAAGATCTATGTTTAGATATCAAAGACAGTGTGTGTACTTTTGAAATGTATCCACATAGTAAAAATCAATCACAAATTTACTATATAGGAAATAGATGTATCTGTGTTAGAACTCTCCGTACAAACATTTTTGTTGACCACTGTCACAAAGTGACAAATGGTACTAACTTTTGTGCATGTAATTTCATTCAGATTCTAAGATGCGATTTTGATTATACTACACCTGTAACTACTAAGCAGTTAGTCGAAGCCGAATACACTGTCTATCACAATATATCAAAATTACAAATTGGCATGGATATTAACCTCTTCAGAGCAATGCTTAGGCATCCAGAAATAGAAAGTTTAGTTCTAGAAGTAAACAAGACAACCCAACGCATGCTTTGGCAAGCAGAGCACGATAACACAGATATAAAAGCTATCTTAACAAAAGTAGAACAAGTAGGAGAATCTCATCGGTGGGACATTTTCACAGGATATTCCCCCACAGCCACACAAGTATTTCACTACCTAATACACCCAATACTAGTCTTAGTAATAGTAATGTCCTCGTTGACCCTCTTAAACTTGTGGCTGTGGTACAAATTAAGCTCAATAGTAAAGAAGATACAAAAAATATGGCTAAAATCTCACACCGTAGAACTTGACCCAAAAATTCATAAGTTCAAAGAACAGGGGGGAAATGAAGCCGAGCTAAAGCTCCAAGGGTTAAAAATTAGCTTAAAACACTAACACTGAGAACTAGCTATGAGTAATGCTTAGTTAGGAACAAGAGTAAGGACAGAACATCCCTGAAAACGTACACACAGGCGTAAAAGTAGATAAAGAAGATACGTTAAGGAACAGAACAAGGACACCGAGAGAAGAAAGAACAGAACAAGAACACCAAAGAGATAAAAGCCTAAGTCATGATGAAGAGGAGTAAGAATACCACCCCCGAAAGATGAAGGCAACAGGATCTCCCACCATGAAACTGACCAAAACAGATGACCACGCCCAGACTCCACCTACTATGAATATTATAATCAAATGTTGCAATATTGTGAATATGCATGAAAAGATGTTGTAATCCTTCACAAAAACTCTATAAATAATCTTGCTTTTCACTAAAAGCTTTGGAACCCTTTGTCCGGTGCGAACCAGGGGTTCCCCAACGTTGCAAATAAATACCTTGCTGTTTATAGACTAAAACTTTGCCTCTAAACAGTTATTATCGGCTGTTTTTCAGGCATCACCTGCCTCCCACAAAGTTTTAAACCCTCACCCACTCTAGCGCACCATGGACTAGCACAAAAACTGTCACTCATTCCTCCGGCATGAGGAATAAAAAAGTCTACCAATATACTGATGATATCCCGGCAGCAGGAAATGAAATTGCTCCCGTGCAAACAATCCCAACAGACACTATTAACCACCTTTAGTCTCTGGACTTATATATCCCACCTGAAAAACTACAACTCCCTTCACAAGAAGTAAAATTCCTAAGGGTTTGGTGGAAAGGAGGTACGGTTTGTATTCCTCCAGATACACTCACCTGCCTAGAACAACTTAAAACAGCAGAGAACAAAAAAGATTTGCAGCATGCTTCAGGCCTGCTGATTTTTTTGAGAAAACACATCCCCGATTTTTCAATAACTGCACAACCTTTATACAACTTCTTGTAGAAAAAAGCAAAGTGGGATTGGACCCCACTTCACAACGAAGCTCTACAACTCCTGATTTTTGAGGCCAACACATAGCATTCGTTAGGCCCTATTCACTCTACTGACCCAATACAAATTGAGTGGGGATTCGCAAACCCTGGCCTGCCCATACCCTTATGGCAGAAAGGACTGGACAGTCCCACTAGACCTATAGGGTTTTATTAATGCCGTTTCAAAGATGCTGAAAAGCGATAGTCTACCTGGGAAAAGGGCTTATTTGTGGTGAGCACTGCTTTTCAGGGAGCAGAAAAAAACTGTTCAGCAGCAGCCTCTAAATTTAAGAGGGCCTTTTAAAGTTATCAAACCTGTTCTGGCAGGGACCCCACCCCCTGGTAGGGCGGCCCAGTGACCTACTGTTCAGAAATGGTATGCTCCAATCGAACATTACTGCACTGTTTTTCAGTTAACAGAAGAAGCTGGCAAAAATCTTCCCTGACAAGACAAAGTAACTTTAAATAGCACAACTGACCCCCTGCCTTCCGTAATTTGAACTGCCCCCCACCCCACCCCCCATCCCACGCCCCATACTCAGAGCAGTTGGCAAACCTATGGTCTACTGATGCCTCGGCTAAACAAGAAAAAGTTTGGAAGTTTCGTGCTGTAGCTCTACACGTACACACTGGAGAGAAAATAATAACAGAAGGAGAAGGCAGCGCACAGGTAGGAGAATTAGTAGCAGTATGGAGTGTATTGAGTCATGAAACCTCTGACTCAGTATATATTTATACGGACTCTTTTGCTGTGTTCAGAGGATGAACTGAGTGGCTTCCCTTTTGGGATAAGAAGGACTGGGAAGTGAACAGAACCCCCGTCTGGCAGAAAGAGAAATGGCAAGAAATTCTTGCTATAGCAAAGAAAAACAACTCTTTGGTAGGGTGGATAGCTACCCACCAAGACAATTAAACTCCAGCCAGCCCTTGGAATTAATAACAAAGTAGATGAGCTGGCCAGATCAGGCTCTTTAAGTGTGAAAACTCCTGCAGAGAACTGGGACCGATTGCTAGAATGCTTGCATTTAAAGAGACAGCACACAGAGCCACAAGACCTATGCAAAGAAGCAGTAAGCAGAGGATAGCCAGTAACTACAAAGATGTGCCGTACCTGCACAGCCTCACGTGAACGGTGCAGAATCCGACTTGAACGTTACCCTTTACAACAACACCCTTTACATATAAGAAACAAAAAAGGGCTGTGGGATACCTGGCAAAAAGACTACATTGGATCCTTTACAAAGCGTAAGAGCAAACAGTGTATGTTAGGAGGAGTGAAAGTTAGATCAAGATTACTGCAAGCAGAAGCTTTCCCTCGAGCAACCAGTACAAACACTCTAGAAGCTCTTAAAACGTGGTTCAGATTATTCCCAAAGCCTGTATCCGTCCAGAAAACACGTTAACATTTCACAGCCGCCATCCTCCAGGAGTGGGCCAAGGAAGAAGGAATCCAGTGGATATTTCACACACCCTATTATCCACAAGCAAATGGCGTCGTGAAAAGAACAAACGGCCTGCTTAAACGATTCTTAAAACCTCAAAAAGCCAATTGGACTGCGGAAGTAGCGGCGGCGGCACCGCGAGCCGCTGAGGGGCTGAGGGCGCAGCCCGCACCTGAGGGGCTGAGGGCAGCAAGGGCGGGACACGGCGCCTGAGGGGGGGGCGGAGGGGGGCTGAGGGGGCAGCCCCGGCCCGGGGGGCGGGGGCGGAGGGGGGCTGAGGGAGAGGCGGGACAGCGCTGCCGAGGGGAGCGGCGGCGGCACCTGAAGGGCTGGAGGAGTGTCGGGGACCGCCCTCCCCGCCGTTCGGGAAAAGGGGCACAGCTGCGGCACAGCGGGACGGACCCGCCCCGCCCCGTCTCCCTCAGGCCGCCCTCACGGATCCTCGGGGACCCTTCAGGGCACCCTCTTGCCGCTGGGTCCCTCACAGCCCCTCAGAGACACAGGGAACACCCACTTTCCCCTCAGCGATACATTGGACAGCCAACCTCCTCCTCAGTGACCATCATCAAACCTCGTATTTCACGCCCAGAACGTCCTCTATTCAGCTTTTTCTCTCCAAGACCTTCATTCTGTCCCTGACACTTTTCCTCAATTTTCCCTCAAGACATCCCTCCAAACTTCCCTCAGCGTTACCCATGACTCAAACTCTGTTCCATTCACGTACCGCGGGCGGCTCCCTCGGCACATCCATCGGCACACCTTGCCGCCTTCCAGCCCGACAGGGGCTCAGCGGGCGACCCCAGCCCCTTATATGGAGCCCCTCACGGGTGGGCGGGGCCTCCCCTCCGAGCGGGACAAGCGACACACCTGTGGCAGAGCGGGGGCGGGCCCCCCCCCCCCGGTTCCCCTCCCACCTGGCTCCTCCCCGATCCTCCCCGTCCCCCTCAGGGCACCCGCTGTTCCCTCAGTGACCCTCGCAGACCCCCCCCCCAGTGACGCAAAGCAAACACATCTCCCCCTCAGTGACCCTCGCAGACCCCCCCCAGTGACACAAACACATCTCCCCCTCAGTGACCCTCGCAGACCCTCCCCCAGTGACACAAACACATCTCCCCCTCAGTGACACGGAGGGCACCCCACCAGGTTTTATATAACACGTCCATTTCAATCTTTTGCACATTTGTGCTGCTTCTTTTCCCAAATCCTTTGGCAGGGCCATTCCTCTGCCAGCATGAATTCCAAAGTCACAGCAGCACTTTGCACTAAAAGAGGGTCTCAGAAAGAGCTATAAAATTAAGGATGTCAGGCTGGTTCCCTACACATTTCTAAGCATTAAATTTAAAAGTGATTGCGCAGAGGCTTTGAAGACCAGTCTGGTGACAGCAGGCAAAGGGCAGATCCATATTAGGGGGAATAGTTCTAAATTGAAGAAGGGTCAATTTAGATTAAATATAAGAAAAGTTTTTTAATATGAGGGTGGCGAAACACTGGCTCTGAGCAACCTGACCTAGTTGAAGGCTCCTGTTCATTGCATAGGGTTGCAATTTGAAAGGTTTGTTCCAAATCAAATTGTTCTATCGTGTTTCAGCCTCGTAGGTTAGGCGGTGAGCTACCCAGTGATCTCTGCAGCAGTGGACTTCAGTTTCCAGGACTCAAGAGCCTCGAGCAGAACCCCTGAGCAAGGCAAAGCAGGACCCCCCCTATCTGGTTCATTAATTATCTTTTCCAGACTCTTGCCACTCTTAGGAGTTAAAGATCTAATGTTTAATAGAACTGGAAGCTCACATCCAGGCCTTGGGTGTCTGTTATCAGGTTCCAGATACTTGCCAACATAAAATGCTGCATTGGTGCATATTCACTCTTCTGATCCAGGTGTGTTCATTTTTGTTTGGGGTTTTCTTGAAGGAGGAAGCTTTGTCCCAGCAGGTTTATGCCAGATCACCTTGATATAAGGTATCAATAAAGAACTAAGACTGAGAGGGTTAATAGAAATAATTGTAGAGGCTTTTGCTGAAGTAGCAGAGATAGACTGCATGGTTGAATAATTAG
>JAWWEW010000427.1:0-11510 GCA_035583185.1 Anabacerthia variegaticeps | reverse complement strand
AAGAACCTTTCCCTGAGATCCACCCTAAGCCTGCCCTGCCCCAACTCCAGCCATTCCCTGGGTGCTGTCCCTGGTCCACTCACCACCCATGACCAACCATGTCCCCATGGAAGGAATCAGCTGCAGAGCCCAACTTTTCTCAATTTTGAGTGTCCCAGGGCCAAGAGCACCCTGAGCCCCAGCACCTCCACACCCTGTGGTGGCACATTGAGGTGCCTCTCCCACCCAGGGGCTGCCCCCCTGCCAGACCCCCCTGGCCAAACCCTGCAGGGCCCCAGGGTGGGACTCTGGGGTGCAGCTGGTGGAGCTTTGCTTGTCCCACCTGAGCACAGACAGGCTTGGGGTCCTTTGGGTCGGAGGGAGGGGAAGTGGCTGTTTAGTGGGTGCATCCTGTGTTTACAGAGGAGCCGCCAGCTGTGACAAGGCAGATGTTTCCTGTCTCCCTGGAGCTGGCTGGAAGCAGTTTCTGGAATGAAGCCGTGGATTTGGGCTTCACCCCTGGGATCCCAGACAGCTCCAGCGAGCGGGATGTGTCCGGGCAGTGCCCACCTCACCCTGCCCAGGGTGAGTGTCTGTCTGTGGCCAGGCTGGAGAGGCATCCCCAGGGAGCAAAGCTGAGCCCTGGCAGGAGTGAGCCCTCCCAGGGAGGGATGGGACATGCAGGGCACAGCCAGCCCCGTGCAGGACGTGGGCAGCCACAGGTAGGCAGGAAGATCCCACGTGGGAGCAGGATGAGAGGATGTGGCTGTGTTTACTGAGCACCCTTGTTGAGTCTCTGCCTTTTCCTTGTCTGCCTGACAGCCCTCTGGACCCCCAGAGCTGAGTGTTGCCATCTCTTCTGGCTGAAGGCTGCATTTAGGAAACAGATAAAAACCAGGTTCAACCCCTTTTCTGTCTTGGGGACAACCCCTGCTCTGATTCTTTGCCTGAAAAAGCCAAAGACACCACAGAGCAGCTGTGAACACACAGGGCAGAGCTGTGGGGAACCTGAGGAAGGGCTCAGTGTGAAGGACACTTTGCTAAATGGCACTTCTGGGCCCTGAGGCTTTGCCCTGGGACGAGTCATGTGAACAAATCCAGCTGTTTTTCTGCTCTCAAGACTAACATCTGGCCTGGGGCTGTGGCTCTCACCAGCCACACACACAGCCAGGTGACACCATTCTGGACCCTTCTACCCAAAAGCTGTTGGAAGCTCCCAGACAGGAATTCTGCTGTTCCAGCTGTGAGTCCTGGCTCTGAGAGGTTCACAGCCCATACCAGTCAGTAGGAGAGGCAAGTCCTTTTAGATCTCCCCCCAGCAGGGCTGGTGCTCTCAAAAGACAAGGTCTGAGGTCCAGAGGCACCAAGCCCTGCTCCAGGTGGGGCAGGGCAGGTCAGGGGGCTGAGGGCTGTGGTCAGGGTGCCTCCAAGAATGTAAATTCCTCAGCCTCAGTGGTTGCTGTTCCAGAGTCCAGCCACCCTCATGCTGAAAGGGAATTTCTGTGCTTGTGTTTGTGACTTGTGTCTGGTGCCTCTTGCACTGTTTAGCTCTCAGAAGAGATCATTGCTGTTGTGTCTGCACCCTTCCAGTGGGAGTTTCAAAATCAGGTGGGCACCAGACCCCCCTTCACCTGCTCCAGGCTAAAGTAGCCCAGGTTTCCCAGCTCTCCTCATACATCCTGTGCTCCACATCCCACATCATCTCAGGGCCTCAGCACTGAGCCCTCCCCACTTTATCAGGGTTGTTCTCGCACTTGGGGCCCCCAAAACTGCACTCAGTTAGTTCAGAAGTGGCCCCAAAAGTGCCATATAGAGGGCTACAATTAATTCTCTCTCCTCATGCTCTCCAGTCTTCCTCAAATGCCTCTGTGGAGTCTCCTGGGAGCTACAAGTGCTGCACGAGCCCCGTGATGGGACTGTGGACACACCACTCAGAAGCCCCTTGTCTGAGGAAGGGCTCCAGGGATGGTTTGCTTTCAACCAGTTCAGCATCAATGAGTCTCTAAATGGAAAAACTTGAGAAGTCTTGCAGCAATGAGTCCTATTTTCATCCCAGTCTGCAGTGAAAAGCCTAATGAGCAGGACATTGAGTGGGATGGAAACACTGACTGGTTTGCTCTGGGTTGCTATTTCATAGCAAAATATCCAGCACACCCTCTTTGTCTGCATTGCCTTTTTTTTCCCCATCTTGCCAGCTTTCCAAGACTCTGGAGCTGTTTTGGAGCCCATGGTGAATTTTCCCCTCTGCTGTAGGACCATCGTGTCCACCACCCCTCCTGTTGTGTCTCCCCTGAGCTGTCTGAGGTTCTTGGGCTGTTGCCACCTGGGATTCCTTCCAATGGCAGAGCTGGAGCCAGGAAGAGTCCCTGGGCCTGGGTCCATGTTTGTCCCTCAGAAATGCTGAGGAGCAGCCAGGGGGAGGGCAGGGGTACCAGATCCACTCATGGACACATCAGCTGGCCTGGGTCACACTGCCCAGAGGAGAAGTTCAAGCCCAGGCCCAGAGCCACCTCCCCAGATGGGATATCAGCAGTCAAAGGGATGGGAGAGCCACATCCTCCCTTCTGCTGGGCACGGTGCCCTGTGTGCTGGAGTGGGGCTGGGGCAGCCAGCCTGTTCCCACCCACCTGGGAGCTGCTCTGGGTTCTGTCACGCTGTGTCAGAGCCCTTCCCAAGGGATGAAGAAGAACTGCAGTGCCAAGAGTTTCTCTCCTGTCCCTCAGATGGAAGGAACCTGGGGCAGCAAATCCTTTTGCTTCTGCCGTGGTTTCCCAAGCAGAATTGGGAACAGCCCCTGGCTGGAGCAGAGCAGAGCTGGTGGAGCCCCCATGGACAACCTTTACTCTTCAAAGCTGCTGTGGGCCAGAGGAACTGCTGGAGCCAACCTCCTTTGGCTACCTGGCAGCTTTGCTGCTGTCAGCACTCGGGGTTTGGGGGGCCATGGCAGGGGCTGAGCTCATGGGGGGCTTTTAGTTCCAAGTTTTCCTCTCATGGCCCTGAGCTGCAGTGAACCCTTTCCCAGCAATTTGGTTTCTCTCTCCAGGGACAACCCCCCAGAGCAGGGACTGTCTGGGCATGACCGTGCCCTCCCCTGGGCTCACCTGAGCACTGTCCCTGATCCAAAGGGCCAGCAGCAAATATTTCCTGCCTCATGCACAGCAGAGCTGGAGCAGGTCCTTGGTTAGGGTGCCACCCTCAGTGAGCATTTCCATCTGCACTGTTTCACATGAACTCTCTTCCTACCAGCATGGAAATGAGGAGCCAAATTCCCTCCCCACAGACCGGAGGAGCGATTGGCTCTCATGGAGCAGGAATGTTCCCTGTCGGGAGCGGCTGACCAGCAAGCCAGGCTGCTCTGGGGACACAGGGACAACTGGCTTGTTACTGGTGGACCCAGGTGTCACCCCAGAGAGCCCCTCCACTTCTCCACCCCTGATTTCTGCAGATGTCAGGAAGGCACGGCATTCAGAGCAGGGTGGATCCCGTCCAGCTGTCCCAGAGGAGGCACCTTGGGTACCTGATGGACAGTCCCAAGCTGTGGTTGAGCCCAGGGAAGCCTGTCCTCCTGTCCTCTGTCCCTGCAGGCCACCCAGGCCCCTGGACAGGGGTGCAGGATGGGGTGTGGGTGCTGCAGCACAGACTGCTCTGTCCCTTGGTGTCCTGGGGTGACACCCTGGTTCGGGAGGGTCCAGTGGCTCCAGGACAGATGCTGTGCCTCTGGAGCTGTGGAGCTGCAACCTCTGCCTGGATGCTGCGTGGGGCAAGGTGGAGGGGGGCAGGGATTGTACCCCAAATCATTCTGTGCCTACCAATCTGTGGGACATCCTCCAGCCCCCCTGCCTGTCATCCATCCTGCAGAGCCCCCTCACCCTGCCCCAGGGCTGCCAGGAACAGCAGGCAGGGTGTGGAGGATGCCAGAATGCCCCAAACCAGAGGAGGTGAAAAACTCACGGGGGATTGAAGCCAGAAGTGGACAATTCAGCCAGTGTTGCTGGGAATGCCTCCTCGGAGCCAGTGCCCTCAGCACCCACCTGCATTTCCCACCCTCTGCTGGGCAATCCCACACACAGTTATGGGAGCTGGGGGAACAGGGCTCTGAGAGAGCACTGCTGACGCATTCCCAACAAAAACAGTGTTAACTTCCCAGCAAAGGCCACGGGGAAGCAAACAAGAGGGAAGGAGTTGAGAACAAGAGACAAAAGCACAAGCGGAGCGCTTTGCTCTGGCAGCAAGAGTGCTGTGCTGGGGAAACCCTCTGATTTATTGCAGGAGTTCTGGCACGCTGAGGAAAGAGGGGAACTGGGCAGAGTTTCTAAGAAGTGACAGCTCCCTGAGCCTTTTTCCCGGGATTTGCTGCCTGATGGGGACTTTCTGCATGGAGGGACCGAAGGGGTGTGCAGGCACATGGGGTGGGTGCCCCCCGAGCTGCAGCCTGAGCAGGGATCCAGCACCCCACAGTGGGTGATCCTCGGGAAGAGCTGCAAAAGCAAACACAGCCATTTGTGGTGGGCAGTTTCAGGGGTGGGAGGTGGCACAGCAGGTCCTGGGGTGCTGGGACTGTGGCACCAGGGACACCCCGACCTTGCTTGGCTACCCTGACCTGGGAGCACAGCAGGGTGAGGATCTGCCCCTCCCCAAGGCCAGAGTGTGTGGGCAGCTACAGATGTTTGTCCCAGCATAGGTAGGTGTCCTGGCCTGGCAGGTGTCCACATCCAGGGGGTTTGGCTAAAGCAGCTCCTGTGCAATAGAAAATGACCCTGGAGACCCTTTGGAGAAATGTGGAATCCCCATTCCCAGGGGAGCTCCTGCCCCCTCCAGCTTCCAGAGCTCCTTGCAACCCTCCTTGGATTCTCAGGTGCAGCAACTCCAGCATGAACCTGAGTCATCTCCTCCCCACTCCAGCATGTCCCACAGCCCTGGTGAGACTAGGATGGGCTGTGGTCCCTCCATGAGGACTCCTCTGTGCCCACAGAGATGCCCCTCAGCAGCAAAGGGTTCACCTTGGCTGCCCCACCAGGACACCAGCAATGGGACAGTAGTGCCATGTGCCTCTGGGTGTTGGGCCAGGCTGGCCAGGGCTGTTCTCCCCACTGGGACCAGCACAGCAAACCATCTGCCTTCCTGCATGGGCTGTACCTGGCTCTTTGTACCTGGATGTTTGACCCCTTCCAAAACAATGTGCACTGAAAACATTGTTATTGGGGTCCCTGGGAAAATGAGAGCATTGACTCAGACTGGTAAATGACATCCCCACTTCAACACATATTAACCCTCTGCCACCTCCTGCTCCCGCTCACCTGGGAGCAGCAGAGCTCTGGGTGCAGGATCCCCGCCCCAGCACTGCTGGCTTTACAGGTGTTCTGGCTCAGCACCCTCTGAAAATTGGGGAGAGAGTTCCTGTGCCTCCAGATGGATTCTCAAAATCAGTGGAAGTGTGATCTGAGGAGCTCAGGCTCCAGCCAGTGTCAGCCCATCCCAGGAGCAATGCTGGGGAGGTGTCTCAGGTAGGAATGGGCTCTCTTCCCCTGTGTCCAAGAGGATCTGCTGGGATTATGTATCCTGGGATTCCTGGGTCTATCCCCAGTCCCTGGAGCAATTTTCTTCCAAGCTGGGCAGCAGGAGGGGAGCAGAGCTGCCTGCCCAGGGAGCAGGAATGTGCTGTGGGATTCCCCCTCCTGCCCCTAGGCATGGGTTGCTCCCAGGGCTCACAACAGGCTCAGCACTTTGCAAACAGGATTTAGCCGCAACCCAGAACACATTACTGGAAAACCAAACAACAGGCACATTCTTCTCCTGAATTCCAGGGTCCTTCCGCTTCTGGTGCCCCAGACGGACCCTGGGAGCTCACATCCTCGGGGAAGGCTTGGCTTGTGGCCCCTGTGTGAGCACAGTCCCACCCCGGGATGTGTGTGGCCTCCTGGGGTGGCCAAAGGTGGCTCTTTGCTGCTGCACTCAGAGTCAGAGTGAGGCACGAACTGCCCTCACCTGCCCAGGATCCTGAGCTCCCAAACTGCTCCTGGACTTTCCTTGGCTGACTTTGCAACATTGCTTGAAAGATTCAGCAATGGTGGGGGGGATCTTGTGCTGAATTGCTGAGCCCTGGTGCTCCTCAGCTTGGGAACAGGACCCGGCCAAGCTCTTGCAGTGCCTCTTTCTCCTCATGAGAGCCTTCGTCCCACAGAGGGGACACAGCCCCAAACAGGACGGTGAGTGGGCACAGCTGAGCCCTGGACACACAGAGCTGTGCCTCCTGCTCCATCGGGTGCCATCCTGATGCTCAGGCTGGGCGCTGGGAACACCTCTACTCCACAGGGAGCAGGAGGACAGTCAGCAGCATCCCAGGGCTCCCAGGCCAAGGTGCTGCATTTGAGCCAGGTGGGGATCCAGGGAGGGACTGAGCCATGGAGGAACAGGCGTTTGCCTCGCAGGCAGCCCCTCCTGGCAGGTTCTCACTTGCTTCTCTGCTCCGAAATCTTGCCGGAGGTTTCCACCCCAGGAAGCCCTTTTTGGAGCAGCAGCTGTATGTAAATGAGAAGGGGAATTGGTGGGTGGCAGGGAATTCCCACGAGGATCAGGACAGGAGGCCCTGGGGAAGGGTCTTTGATGGTATCAGGGCTCTGCCACTGCTGCTCCACCCATTGCACCTGCTCCTGTGGGTTCAACACAACTGCACAGGTGTAGGGGAAGGGAGAATCCCCATTCCCAGGGCAATCCTGAGCAGCTAGAAAGGATCTCAACAGCAGGAAAGGCAGAGAGGCAGCAGGGACAGGGAGGATGGGGAACAACCCCCTCAGCAGGAAACAGGATGGTGAGGAGTGTGGGGGCACCTCCTGCTGCCCATTCTCTCCCCAAAGCTGACTCCAGCAGCTCCCTGCTTGTGCTTTCCTGGACACTTCCCCTGGGCTACTTCTATCCCTGTATCCTGGGAATATCCCCCTGTGGATTGAAAGCCAAAGGGTTATAGAGGCACCATCAGCCCGGGGCTCTCCGTGTGTCCTGGACTTGGTGAAGTTCGGAGGGGAAAACACTGGCTGCACCTCAGCACTTGGCTCTTGCAAAGCTCAGCAGAGCAGAGCCAGGCCCCTGCCCTCCCCTTGGCTCTGCCCTGACCTTCACCAGCTGATTCTGGGGGGTGCACAGAGGTCTCAGCTGCCTGTACCACCCCAGGAGCTGGAGTTCCCATGCAGGATCCCATAGGGAGAGATCCATCCTGGGCTGCCCCTGCCTGCAGCTCTCAGGGGAGCAGGAATGAGCTGACACTGTCTCCAGGAGCTGCTGTGCTCCTCAGGATCCACTGAGGATCTTCAATGTTTAGTCTTTGTGCTGCCCCACCTTGGACAGGCTTCATGGCCAGCTGAGGACCGGCGCTTGTGCTGAACTTGTGCCCTGTGCAGTGGGAGGATGGCACAGGGGGCAGCTGTGCATGAAGTGACCCAGGGCCAAAAGCAGCCCCACACTCTTTGCAGCTTTCAGACAGCAGTCCAGAGAGCCCAGAGCAAGACTTTGGGGGGCACAGGCACATGTCCACCTGTTGCCCAGCACAGGCACCTGCCAGGTGCCACCTCAGCCCTTGCTTTCCATGGGGTGGGAGCCACAGACACCCCAAACCCCACTGACTGTCCCCAGGCCAGCTCAGCCCGGAGCAGCTCCTGCACAAAGAGGCTGCAATGGAGAGGATGTGCCTGGGAAAGATGGGAAATAGGACACTGGGCATGGACTGGGCACTGGTCCCCCCTCCCAGCCCCCCTCAGCCCACCTGCAGTCTTGTGGCCTCTGGTTTGTCCCCCAGCCTTGCCTTTCCTACCCATCTTAGACCTGACACTCAGAGCTGGCTGCTCTCAGGACTGGCCATTTCACCTCCCTTGGCTCCCTAACATGGGAAGCATGTTGTGTTTGGGCAGGATTTCAAGCTTTCACACCTCACAGGAACATCCATCCTGAGTGAGGAGCTGCTGAGGAGGGAAAGAGCACAGAAGAAATGGGGAGCCCCTGAGTTACATGTGTAGGGGTCAGAAATGCAGAGGCAGCTGAATCCTGACCCCCATCCCTGATCGAGCTGAGAAGAGGATGAAACACAGCCCAGACACGTGGGACAAAGGCAGGGGGTTGTTGGTCACCAGGGCACTCACCAAACACTTGACACAGTTTCTCTCTGCCTGGGGATGCTCAGCAGGGACAAACACTCTCCCTGAACATCCCTTCTGTCCCCAGGATTCAGTTTGGGCCCCTTCACGCCCTACCTGGAAGCCCAGGGACTGCTCTGGGGGTCCCAGGGCTTGGGGGACACAGGGAGGGTGAGATCCAATGTCACAAGCCCACAGTCCAGAGCAGCCATGAGCAAAACAAGGGACATGGTCACTGCCACTTCTGCTCTGCCCCAAATCAAAACACCCACAGTGTCTCCTCTGGGACACATTCTTCCTTGGAGTGCTCTGAGGTTCTAGATCAGTGTGCAAAGCCCATCCTCTGGCTCAGCCTGGGCGCTGCATTTCCCTAAATCTCCGTGGTCCACAGAGCATCATCCCACCTTCCCTCTCCATCTCCAGGGCAGGACAAATCCTCCAGGTCACGCCTCAGCCCGCAGCCAGGCAATTTGGGCTCAGGACTGTGCTCAGGGGCTCTGCACAGTCTCACAGCCCCGTGGAGGGTTTTGGGAGGTTAGAATGCCAGAGCAGGAGGAGCTGCGTGTTGGTGCAGCCCAGCCGGCGCCCCGGAGGGGCTCTGGGAGCTCCGTGCGAGCTCCCAGGGGGATGCTGAGCCCAGGGCACTGGAGGGGGAGCCCCCTCTGCCCATCCCCTGGCTGTTCAAACCCACTGCTGCCATTCCCGGACCCTGGAAGTGGCTCCTGGTCCTCACCGCTCGGGATGTGCGGCTCCCCCATCCCCTGCGCCCTGCGGGGACCGCGTGGATCGGCCGCGTCCGGCCGGGAAACAACGAGATTCCGCGTTTCGAGCCGGGCTCGTCACTCTTCCCCAGCTCCAAGCCCCCCGAGCATTCCCGGGAGCTGCGGGACCCCCTGCCCCCAGCCCCGGGGCTGTGCTTTGGGGACACGGGCAGGACATCCCGGGCTCCTCCCAATCCCCACCGCAGCCCGGGGATTGCCGTGTCCCTATCCCAGTTCTCCAGGGCACGGGGGCGGGCGGTTCCCACTGGGGGCTCTCTGCGCATCCAAACTCGAGCTATTCATACATTTCAACAAGAAAAGTGCATTAGCGCTCCTTGGTTACCGACTGCACAATTTTATGGATTTTTCGCTTTTCTCGGCGCCGCAGCTCCGTGCCGAGCCGGGATCACGGTGTCCCTCCCCCGGCACCGCCCACCCCGCTGGCTCCTTCCCCGTGGGGAGGTTTCCATGTCGCTCCAAGCGGAGCATCAGCGGAGCGGGCACCGCTCACGGTCCCAGCGCCGGCTCCACACCGGGCGGCCGCGGACCCACAGCCCGCGGACAGCGGCGGAGCTGCATCCACACCGGGGGAGCTGAAACCCCGGGGGGCTCCGATGCCGGGGGGCTCCGGACCCCTCGGACCCCTCGGGAAGGGGGACGCGGGACCCGGGATGGGGGCGGGGCCTGGCGTGGAGGGGGCGGGGCCAGGGCTAAAGGGGGCACGGTCATTGATAAACTGGGCGGGGACACGGCTAAAGGGGCGTGGTCATTGCTAAAGTAGGCGGGGTTACGGCTAAAGCGGGCGGGGCTCGACTGAGGAGGCGCGGTCACTGTCCGTGGGCGTGGTCACTGTTAAGTGGGCGTGGCCATAGCAGTGGGCGTGGCCACTGCCCGGGGGGCGGGACCTCGCGGTCAGTGGGGCGACTGGTGGGCGTGGTCAGAGCGAGAGGGGCGTGGTCAATAGTGAGGGGCGGCCAAGGTTCGAGAGGGCGCCTCCAAGCACAAATGGGCGTGGCCAATGAGACTGCGGGCGTGTTCAATGCTGTAGTGGGCGTGGCCAGCTCCGCGTCCCCAGCCAGGCCAGCCGAGGCACGGCCGCTCCCCCTGCGGGTCCCGTGGCCGCCGCAGCCGCGTCCCTGCTCCTTGGGGCACCCTCCTCGGGTGTGCGGAGTGTACCCGGCCCCGCGGCTGTGCCGGGCGACCCACGGCGGCCGCGCAGAGGCGGGAGCGGGGCGAGGAGGAGCCGTGGCGGCGGCGAGTGTTGTTGCGATGCCGCGGCCGTGAAGGGGGACCGAGCGGGGAGCGGGGGGACCCGCTCTGGCCGCCCCTCAGCGCTGGTCCCGCCTCCTCCGCCGGCACCACCCTCTCATTGGCCCGCGGCCGCGTCCGTCACCCGCCGCGCGCGCCCATTGGTCTGCGCTGTTAACCGCTGCCATAGCAACCGGCGTACTGCCCCCACAGCCCGCCTCCCCGGATATCCCCGCCCCCTCGGTGCTCATTGGTGGGCTTTCCCGCCCGTCAGCCAAAGCGCTGCTGTTATTGGCCGCTCGCCGCGTCTGTCAGGATGGGCTCCGCCCCTGGCGGCACCGTGCGGTGCGGGCGGCGCGTCCCCCTCAGTCCGCCATGAGCCACGCCGGGTGACGGTCGTGCTGCGATAGTCCGTGGCACTGCAGCCGCTGGCCCGGAGCGAAACAGACTGCAGCAGAGGGAGAGGGACCCCCGCGGGAAACCTCCAGCCGGGCTGAAGTGATCGTGGAAAGAAGGGGATACAGTCACAAAGCACAGAATGGCCTGGGTTGGAAGGGACCTTAAAGCTCATCCCATTCCACCCCCTGCCATGGGCAGGGACACCTTCCACCAGCCCAGGTTGCTCCAAGCCCCGTCCAACCTGGCCTTGGACACTTCCAGAGATGGGGCAGCCACAGCTTCTCTGGGCACCCTGTGCCAGGGCCTGCCCACCCTCACAGGGAAGAATCCCTGCCCTTTCTCAGTTTGAAGCCATTCCCTGTGTCCTGTCCCTCCATCCCCTGTCCCAAGTCCCTCTCCAGCTCTCCTGGAGCCCCTTCAGGCCCTGGAAGGGGCTCTGAGGGCTCCCACCTCTGGGAGCGGAGATCAAACAGCCTCCTCAGAGGGAGAGGGACTCGCACAGGGAACTCTCAGCTGGACAGAAAGTCCAGTACGTGATCATGGGAATAAAGAAATACAGAGGACACCTTGGCAGAGCTTTTTAATTGAAGGGAAAGAGCAGTTCTGCAGAGTTCTTTCATCTGGGCTCATGTGGGTGAAGGTCAGACACAGGAGGGCTGTGTCTCGCCCACTCCCCTTCCCTGGATACCTGTGGAGGCTACAACCCATTCCCAGTGCTCTGCGTGCCCGGCACTGTGGGAGCTCCTGCCATCCATCCCCTGCTCCTGCCTGTGTCCCCCTGCCATCCATTCATCCATCCATTCATCCATCCATCCATCCCCTGCTCCTGCCCGTTTCCTCCTGCCATCCATCCATCCATCCATCCATCCATCCATCCATCCATCCATCATCCCTCCATCCATTTATCTCTCCCTCCCTCCCTCCCTCCCTCCACCCATCCATCCATCCCCTGTTCCTGCCCGAGTCCCCCTGCCATCCATCCATCCATTCATCCATCCAT
>JAWWEW010000426.1:0-11520 GCA_035583185.1 Anabacerthia variegaticeps | reverse complement strand
TGACAGAGATCATGAACTAGAAAAAGCAATTGCAGAAGAGAAAAATGTATGCAGTCTTTGGATGGAACTTATCACAAGTGTGGAAAAAAGGTATCTGTTCAGAGAATATCTAATGAGCCCCCCAAGAAAGTGGACTAAGCTAGAAGAAGCTATCCAGTACTTGAGAGAATGGGCAATGTTGGAACTTATTTACACCTGTCCTTACGATAGCCTCAATGATGATCCAAAGGATATTGTTTGCACATTACCTATGTGGAGAAAGGTAGTTCAAGGTGCTCCTGCATCATATGTCTGTGCCTTGTCAGCAACACTACACACCAAACATGGATTCAGTGACTGTGGGCATGATGTGTATTTGGTTACAGAGTCTGGAAGAAGGTATAGAAGTTGCCTTACCCCCACGAGTCAACAGCTTTGATTTTAGAGACAGCATTAATCCCTGTCAGAGAGAGGCCTTATGAGTACTCTGAATATGAGGACCACTATAGAGACTACAGAGTCAGAGACTATAAAGACTACAGAGACAGACCAGTAAAATGGTCTCGATCTAGATCTCCTTCCTTCACATGCAGAAGGAGAGAAAGCCCCAGGTGTAAATCACATGGTGAACTATGGTTTTATCTGCACAACCAAGGAGAAGACATGAGGAAATGGGATGGAGAACCTATTTCTAAGCTTGAAGCCTGAGTGAGAGAATTAAGACAGAAGAAAGCTAATAAGAAGATGACCATGTAGTTGATGCAGATGCCCCAAGAAGAAAACCACTATCTCCGAGACACAAGAAGACTGAGGTCCGTTTCTGTGATGATGGGGAGACCTCTGATGGGGAAAGGCACATGTCCGATGGTCAATGTTCTGACCAGAATCAATAGAGGGGCCCTGCCTTCTGCCAGGAGAAGGAGAGGGACGAAATGGACAATAGAGTTTATTGGACTGTGTAGATTCTATGGCCTGGCACATCAGATCCACAAAGATACCAAGGTTTAGTAGACACTGGTGCTCAGTGTACCTTGATGCCATCGGGGCATAAAAGTGTAGAGCCCATCTGGATCTCTGGAGTGACAGGAGAACATCAAGAATTATCAATACTAGAGGCTGAAGTGAGTTTGACGGAAGACGAATGGGAAAAACATCCCATTGTGACTGGCCCAGAGGCCCCTTGAATCCTTGGCATTGATTATCTCAGGAGAGGATACTTCAAAGACCCAAAGGCGTATTGATGGGCTGGCTTTTGGTGTAGCCACAGTGACTGCAGAGAACTCCAAACAATTGTCTACCCTGCCTGGCCTGACTTTGGCCTTGAAGGAGGAACATCTTGTGTACACTGAAACTGTTTTGTGGCCTGACTACTTGCCAACAGCCAGTCGAGGACGAGTCCAAGGAGAAAAAGAAGAGGAGGATGATGAAGTAACAGCCATCGACCCAAAAAGGGAAAACCTCAATATGCACTGCACAAGTACAGGGTGGTTTCCAGTTACATAACGGGGCAGGGATGGAGTGGGGGGGGGGGACGGGACTGGAGGCCTCTATCTGGGTGTGTGCTAGCCACATACTCCTAGACAGATGTCACAGAGTCTATAAAAAGACAGTTCCTGCTGCAGGTGGTGATGTGTGCTGGCACAGAGGACAATGTTGACTCCAGTGGGAGCGCCCACTAAACATGTTGAGCCTACCGAAGCCCAAGGATGCAGCAGCCAGTCATACTGGGGATCTTGAGAACACTGGGGTTGGTACGTACAGTAACATTGGGGTCAGTATGTACAGTAAGACATGAGTAAGTGAGAGTTGTCTCAGGGCTTGTTTCTTTCCTTTTCTCAGTTTTTTTTCTTTTGTGTGCTATTTGTCTGCAATAAATGTTATTTGCCTGAATTTTAAATGGTGTCATAGTTTCAGCCCAGAATCCTTCCAAACTCTCCCAAGAATAGGCTGGCACCCAGGCAGACAGAGGATAAAACTGTGGCAAGCACCAGGAAACCTGTCTCTCCCCACCTCCCCCAGTTGGAATGCAAAGCTATTAGCTATCCCTTTGTTTAGGCTTTAGAAAGTTAGCTGGCTCTGGGAGCAGGTAGTGGGGGCTGGGCTTCAACAAGTCATCTCATTCTGGTTTCCAACGCCCAAACCTCTGTGTTGGTAAGGGACAAAAAAATTCCATGAAAGATTTTGAAACTATAACGGGGAGATGCACCACCACACCCAGGCAGCCCATGTGTGCATTCTCCCAGGTCCATCACTCACCACCAAGTGCCATGTAGTGGGTGCTCTGTTCCCCCAAGGAACAGTTTCCCAAGGTGGATTCCCAGCCCCAGGGCTCCAGCTCAGTGTCACCCAGCCTGGGGCCAAGGGCGGCATCATGGGGTCCTAGGGGGCAGCTCTGGCTCACAATATTTTATGCAGCAGCTCAGAGCATCAGTCACCCTTCTCTCAGAGAGCTCTGTCATCCACGAGGAGCTGAGAGCATTTTGTGCTGCCTGCCTTGCCCAGCTCAAGGTGTCCCTGCTGTTCCATGAGGACCCCACATGTCCAGGGGATGGGGGGGAATCAGGATCCCTCTCTATAGGGAGGTTGCATCTTCTGCTGGGGCGCACAGCCACTGCACAAGATTGTTGAGCCACACCAAAAACCTCCACTTGCAGTGAAGATGGGTGCTTGGTTTTGCATCCCAGGGTACAGAATAACATTCCCCTCCAAGCCTGGGCACCTCTGCATGTCCCCAGGGCTCCCCTGGGCTTAGACAGGTGCCATCAGGTCTGGTGTGCCCCAAATGGGGAGTGACTGTGGTGTATCCCACACCAGAGCCAGCTGTCCCTCATGGATGGGGCAAGGAAGTTGAGCCACCCAGGAGTGACCCCCACTACAATTTAGGGTCCCTAGAAGGACCAGGGCCTTTAAGGGAGACCTCTGGGCAGACTGAGGGGGTGAGGAAGCTGAGAAGGGGTGCAAGGGACCATAAGAAGCCTTCCCCAGCAGAGATGCAGCCACAGGATGTCATCCCTACACTACACCAGAAACATGCAGTGCCACTTTTAGACCTGCACACTTGCACAGTCATCCCTGGACACCTCACCTGGGCTGGAGGCATGGGCCAGGGGAGGATGAATGCATCCTGTGAGAAAAATATCTTTTATTCAATTTAGAGAAGATACAAATATCTGTGAGATAAAGATGTTTAGCAGACAAGGAAAGTTTCTATTTCAGCACGTGCTGGGTGCTCAGGCCACAAAGGTCCGAAAAGCACACCCCCACCCCAAAAATCATGCTTTTTATATGTCCCAAGAGTCCCGCCTTGTTAGCATAATGAGAGGAGTGGGCCTCTTCTTCTGATTGGGTTTGGTATGCCCCCCTGTGCAGGGAGACAGAGTCTCCTGGTCAGGATGACCACTTTCCTCTGCACACAAAGGACTTGCCACGTGGCAGGGGCCTGTTTTGGCCATATCTTTATCTACTTTAATAATTCCCTATTCCCAAACGCAAATTGTCCCTAGCACCAGTTCCAGACAGGAGCTGATACTTTACAAATTCCTGAGTTAATGAACTATTTGCTTGTAATGAAACCATGGTTTTTTATTTCTTATAATCCCACAAGGCCATCCCAGTGGAGCAGACAGGTTGGCGTCACTGCACCAGCTATGCTTCCCTCATACAGCCCATCCCTGAGCCCAGCCACCAGTCTCACAACCATCAGAGTACACAGGGAGAAGGGATGCAGGGACTCACTTCAGTTCCCAGACAGTATTTTGTAGGGTGGTTTGTGCCTCTCTTCTCCTCCTGTCCCAAACTCAGCTCTTGCCCTAATCCCTGCCCCATAGCACCCTCCTCCTGGAGCTTATCTGCCCACAGCAGGTGAGTGATGGGTATATTAGGTTTGCATGGCAAGGTATTGGTGGCAGGACAGACTACAAGGGTGGCTTCTCTGAGAAGCTGCTAGAAGCTTTCCCCATGTCCCACAGAGCCAATGCCAGCCAGCTCAAAGACAGACATGCTGCAGGCCAAGGCTGAGCCCATCAGCAATGGTGGTAGCATCTCTGGGATAACATATTTAAGAAGAAGGGGAAAAAACTGTACAGCAGCAGCTGTGAGAGAGGAGTGAAAATGTGTGAGAGAAACAATTCTGCATTTTAGCTGCATGGATCCAAGCCCTGTGGCTGGCATCAAAGCAGATGCTGAGGCTCCATCCAGGTAGCACAGGCAAACAGCTGTACAGTGCCACACATGTGCTGCACACACTGGTATCCCTTCTTGCACTATGCATATGCCTGCATACTTCAGCATCCCTTCTCCATCTGGGATGCACTCCTGAACCTGAAAGCCAGCATATGCGGTCCCCTCTGCCACCCCAAGCCCCCCATGTCAAGACGCATGATGGAGACAATGGCAACCAGGGCTAATTTGTGAGCCCCATGGGGCCAAGGCATACCCTGGCTGTCCAGGGAAGGAGGAAGGCAGCCAGGGTATCTGGAAAGCAAGGATTTGGATTGAAGCCACCCCAGGAAGCCAGCATCATGCTTGTCATGGGCAGAGGCACCCAGCCCACAGATGGACAGGGACACACAGACTGATCTGGGTCATCTGCCAACCCATGCAGCTTGCTCCCTGGGCTGCTGGGTTAGGGGCTCTGGCAGTGACAAAGTGGGTAGTAAAGGAGGTACCTCATGTTCAGCACCGGGCACCCTATGACCCAGGAAAATGATTTGGGGGCTGGACCAACTGATCTACAAGGAGCCACACATGACTATATCTGTCATGCTCAGCAGAGCAATGACTAAGGGAGCAATGACAGGAGAGCAGTCTGCACACTACCAGGCAGAGGAGGAATTGTTTAGGCTGGAGTATGGGGGCTGGAAGATGGGTGAAGGGAAGGTGGAGGCTGGGTGGGATGCTGAGGGAACACTCCCCCTCCCTGGTGAAGGGATGTGCTGGTTTAAAAGTAAACTGGTGGGAGAAATGAACTCAACTCAAGAAATATTACAAGTCAGAGTTGCAATTTACTAAAAAGATTACAATAAATACAATGATACAGAGAAAAACTGGTTTTAACCCACAAAAACAGATGTATAACCTAGCACCCTGGGACACGAACAGAACGGTGTTCGTTAGCCCCTGTGCTGAGTGCCATCTGGTCCCCCTGAGTACAAAGTAAAAGCAAAAGAAATTTGGTGGTGAGAATGATGGTCACAGTTCTGTCGAAGTAATGATTGCAGTCTTGTCGAGAGTGTCAGTCACAGTCCTGTTGAAGTTCTAGTCCTCCTCTGGATCCAACAAATGGTACCAGAAGTCCCCAAACCTGAAGATTATATATGCTCAGGTTCAGGTGGGAATGTCCAGTACCTTTCCCAGGGCAGGGAATTATCACAGCTGAGTCATTGGTGTGAAGACAAAGAAAAACTATCCTGTCTCACAGGGTTAACATCTAGCTTGTAGCCTGAGGTGTCAGGTGCGCCCTGGGCAGCTGCTGCAAACGATCCATTATTAACAGTTCATCAGAAATGACATAGAGGGTGTAGAATACACAGTTTTGGTTATACTCACATAGTGATAAACTGGTCCCAGCCCCTGCAACGAGGACACACATACATGCATTAATCCAATTATATACGCATTTACAAATATATACAAACAAGTACAATGTTATAGACAGTTTACAAAAAAATTAAGTCCCCTTGAGGTGTACATTGCATTTCTCCATCTTTCTTCATCACCCACCAAGTGCAACCCAGTCCTTGAGCAAAAACAATCCCATGGATGGGTTTGCCTTTGCTTAAGGTGAGACTAATTCAAACTGTTTTCCCTAACATATCCTTCATGTGCACTGTGGGGACTTCATCTCCATTTGTGGTGTGAAGGGGCTTTGATTGGGCAGGGTTAGCTTGATTGACCGAGCCTCTAGTGTTGACTAACTATGTGGCCTTTGCTAAGTGCTGATTCCAATGCTTGAAGGTCCCCCTGCCCAATGCCTTCAAAGTGGTTTTCAACAGCCCATTACAACGTTCAACCTTTCTGGCAGCTGGTGCATGATAGGGGATACAATATACCCACTCAATACCATGCTCTTTAGCCCAGGTGTTAACTAGGCTATTTTTGAAATGAGTCCCATTGTCTGACTCAATTCATTTGGGGGTGCCATGTCACCACAAGACTTACTTTTCAAGACCCACGATGGTGTTCCAGGCAGTGATGTGAGGCACAGAGTATGTTTCCAACCATCTGGTGGTTGTTTCCACCATGGTGAGCACATAGCACTTACCTTGGTGAATTTACAGCAGTGTGATGTAATCAACCTGCCAGGCCTCTCCATATCTATACTTAGTCCATCACTGACCATACGACAGGGGCTATACTATCTTAGCCTGCTTGATTGCAGCGCATGTTTCACTGTCATGGATAACCTGGGAGATAGTGTCCATGGTTAAGTCCATCCCTTGGTCTCGCACCCACCTATGTCATCTCTTCCCTGATGTCCTGAGGCATCATGGCCCCATCAAGCTAGGAACAACTGTCTAACTGTGACACTTTGACTTGGACATCCTGTTCGTTGTTGTAATGATCTTCATTTGCTCGGTTTTTGGGCATGTGTGCATCTACATGGCGGACTCTCACAATCAGCTTCTCTACCTGGGCCACGATGTCTTGCCACATTTCAGAAGCCCAGATGGGTTTCCCTTTATGTTGCAAATTGGCCTTCTTCCATCTGTCCAGCCACCCCCACAGAGCATTGGGCACCATCCACGAGTCAGTGTAAAGTCTTGGCCGCTTCTCTCATTCGGCAATATCCAAAGCCAGCTGGATGGCTTTGAGCTCTGTGACTTAACTTGACCCATCTTGTCCTTCAGTGTCTTCTCCAACTCATCATGTGGGGTTCCATATGTCTGCTTTCCATTTTTGCTTTGTCCCTATAGTGTGACAGAAACCATCAGTGAAAAGAATGAAATGTTTTTTGTCCTCTGGTAGTTGGTTGTATGGTGCAGCTTCCTCCACACATGTCACCTGTTCTTCCTCTTCATCTGCCAGACCAAAGTTCTCACCTTCAGGCCAATTTGTGATTATCTCTAAAATCTGGGGTGATTAGGGTTTCCTATCCAGGTGCGCTGTGTGATCAAGGCAATCCACTTGCTCCATGTAGGGTCAGTGGCATGATGCATAGAAGGAACCTTTCCTCTGAACATCCACCCCAACACTGGTAGTCGGGGTACCAGGACAAGCTGTGCTTCCATGCTGATCACTTCTGAGGCAGCTTGAACCCCTTCATAGGCTGCTATAATCTCCTTCTCTGCTGTGGTGTAGTTGGCCTCAGACCCTCTGTAGCCTTGGCTTCAGAATCTAAGTGGTCGGCCTTGAGTGTCTCCAGGCACCTTCTGCCAGAGGCTCCAGGAAGGACCATTCTCCCTAGAGTAGAGCACATTCTTCACCTCTGGTCCTGTCCTGACTGGCCCAAGGACTACAGCATGAGCAATCTCCTGCTTGATCTGTTCAAAGGCTTGCTGCTGTTCAGGACCCCACTGGAAATTGCTCTTCTTGGGTGTTACAAAGGAGAGAAGGCTTACAATCTGGCTGTATTCTGGGATATGCATCCTCCAGAAGCCTATGGCTCCTAGGAAGGCTTGTATTTCCTTCTTGCTGGTCAGTGGAGACATTGCTGTGATCTTGTCAATGACTTCTGTTGCAATCTGATGACATCTGTGCCACTTCACTCTCAGGAACTGGATTTCTCGGGCAGATACCTTGACCTTATTCTTTTTCATGGCAAAGCCACCTTTCAGGAGAAACTGGATGATCTTGTCTCCTTTCTTAAAGACTTCTTCTGCCATGTTCCTCCATATGATGATGTCATCAGTGTACTGTAGATGTTCTGGAGCCTCACCCTTCTCTAGTGCAGCCTGGGTCAATCTGTGGCAGACTGTGTTTCCACCCCTGAGGCAGTTGGTTCCAGGTGTACTGCATGCTCCTCCAGGTAAAAGAAAACTGTGGTTGACATTCTACTGCCAAAGGAATGGAGAAAAATGCATTAGCAATGCCAATGGTGGCACCACTTTGCTGCCTTGGACTCCAGTTCATACTGAAGCTCCAGCATGTCTGGCACAGCAGCACTCAGCAATGGGGTAACTTCATTCAAGCCACGACAGTCCACTGTCAATCTCCATTCTCCACTGGGCTTACGCACGGGCCAAATGTGGCTGTTGAAGGGTGAGCAAGTCTTGCTGACCACTCCTTGGCTCTCCAGCTTGTGGATCATCTTGTGGATGGGGATCACTGAGTCTCGGTTTTTGTGGTATTGCCAACAATGCACTGTTGCAGTGGCGATTGGCACCTGCTGTTCCTCAATCTTTAGCAGTCCAACAACAGAAGGGTTCTCTGAGATGCCAGGCAATTCATTCACCAATGCCAACCAATGTCCCTTTGGATCTTTAAAATACCCATTCTTTAGATAATCGATACACAAGATACATGGGGCATCTGGACCAGTCATAATGGGGTGTCTCTGCCTCTCTTTCTCCATCAAGCTCACTTCAGCTTCCACCACTGTCAGCTCTTGAGAACACCCTGTCACCCCAGCAATTGATACAGACCCTGCCCCCACATGCCCTGATGGCATTAGAGTGCATTGTGCACCAGTGTCAACCAAAGCTTTATATTCTTGTGGGTCTGATGTGCCAGGCCAATGGGGTCCACACAGTTCAATAGACATGGTTATCCCATACTTCTACCTGGCTAGAGGCAGGGCCCCTCTAATGCTGGTTTTGGCCATCGCAGGTTTCTCCCTGTGAATACATACAGGAGGTCCCTTACAAGGGATCAGGCATGTTATCATCCCTCTGATTCTGTCTAGGGGCTTGCCCATCTAAGGGCTGCATCCATCCTCATGGAATTGACTCTGGACCTCTTTTGTTTTAACTTCTGTGCCTGTGCTGATAATACATAGGTGGGTTTCCATCCCATTTACTCATGTCTTCCCCATGTTCACGTAGAAAAATCCACAGGTTTCCCCAGATGGTGTACCCCCTCTCCCTAGCTGGGGGATACCTGTTCCAGATAGCAAGGACTCCTGTTTGCACTGGTGAGACATGGACAATGCCCTCTTTAAACTCCTCTCTGAGTTTTTTGTGGTCATTTTTAACTTTCTCAGTTAGTGCCCAGAGGTTTGCAACTAATTTTTCTACAGAAGAGATATGGGCCTGTAACAGGCCATGGATCATCTCATTATATGTCCTCATCATAGCACCCACTGTTTCTTGGGTTTCCTTCCAGTGCATTGTTGCCAGGAAATTAGCATATAGGGATGGTCCTGCATGTCCATGGTTCCACCATATCTATGATGTGCACTTGACCTTGGATTGCCTATCCCTTGCAAAATGTATCTCTAACAGTGCCATTTCTCTCAGGTTTTGGATCACCTCTTCCATGGTCTTCCATGTGCAAAGATGATGCCTCTGCAGGTTGTCTTTGTAAACAAAACTCTCTCTTACGCTTGTTAAAAGGTGTGTCTAGAGATGAAAGAGTTCTGACTCTTTTACAAACATCTGGCTAATACCTGTATTCTGAGACAGGGATCCTAAATACCTTGCTTTGCTACCATCCAGTAACACACCTTTGCCCATATGATCCCAGAATTGAATCAACCAGGTCAGAATGTGTTCATCCAGTCATTGAGTTATGTCTTTCCACAGATTGCAGAGATTATGAAATGAAAGAGATTCAGTGATTATTTCTGGCTCTGTGTCTGCTATTTGCGAGGGTCTTGCTTCCCTATCATCGTCTTCCGGGAGAACTGATTTTGTCTTATATTTTATCTTTTGTATAGGGACAACTTCTATTGTCTTGGGTTGTCCCTCTGGTTTTGCTGCATTCTAAGTTATGTTGTCAGGTGTTTTGTTCCCTTTTTTTTCCTCCTGGAGGTGCTGCCCCATACCAAGCAGCTTTGGCTAGGCACTGGCCAGGGCTCAACCACAAGTTGTCCCTCCATAGATCTACCACAGCTCTTTTCCCTCACTGATCTCATCACCTTGACAGGGTCCTGCAGTTGTTCAAGAGTAAACTTCCAGGTCATTGGAGCAGAAAAATTCTCGAAGAACTTGCCCATGTCATCCCATGACCCATGTCATCCCATGACCCATGTCACTCAAAACTATCCATTCCTAGGGCAGACTTCTGGGCAACTTCCCGACAGATCTTGGTCCTAGATTCATACATCATATAGATCATAACGATGCAACCTTGCAGACAAATTGTAAGAAAAATCTTTTATTCAATTTAGTTAGGATACAAATATCTGTGAGATAAAGAAATTTTGCAAAAAAAAAGTTTCTATTTCAGCACGTGCTGGGTGCCCTGGCCACGGAGGTCCAAAAAGCACACCCCCACCCCAAAAATCATGCTTTTTATGTGCCCCTAGGGTCCCGCCTTGTTAGTATAATGAGAGGAGTGGGCCTCTTCTTCTGATTGGATTTGGCATGCCCCCCTGTACAGGAAGACGGGGTCTCCTGGTCAGAATGACCACCTTCTTCTGCACACAAAGAGCTTGCCACGTGGCAGGGCCCATTTCAGCCATACCTTTATCTATTTTCATGATTCCCTATCCCCGAACGTGAATTGTCCCTGGCACCAGCTCCAGACAGGACCTGGTACCTTACAACTTCCACGAAACGCCTAAAGAAGATAATTCCTGAGTTCATGAATTATTTACTTGAAATAAAACCATATTCTTTTATTTCCCACATAGTGGAATGTGGGAATTCGGTAGGCCATGGGAAAGGGGGAGAAGGGGGAAAATGGATGGGTAAGACAACAGGAACAGAAGTTCATGGGGGCTGCTTCATGCCCCCTTCACTTGAGCCCTGGAGCGCTTCCCCAGGGCACTTGGGGGGTCAGACTCATCCTGAGAGTGTCCCCAATTCCCCTGTCCATATCGGGGGTCCAATGGGGGGGTTCCCCCCCACCCTTCAGCGGGTGCTGAAGTGGCCGTGGGGCAGAGGGGGGTGGGAAAGGGGGGTCCGGGGAGGCCCCCTGACCTCCTAACCTGCTGTGGGTGGTGGTGGGGCTGATGGGAGGGGCCGAGGCAGCCCCTGTCCTGTCTCCTGCACATACAGGGGTGCTCCAGGAGGTGGCAAAGGGTGAGTGTCACTTCATTAACGGCACCGATCAGGTGAGGTACATCGAGAGGCACTTCTACAACCGAGAGCAATTCCTACACTTTGACAGCGATGTGGGAAACTACGTGGGAGACACCCCGTTTGGGGAGAAGGTTGCCAGGAAGTGGAATAGCAATCTGGAGTACTTGGAGAGGAAACGCACTGGGCTAGACTGGTACTGTCGGAACAACTTCGAGTTGGCCACTCCGATCCTGGTGAACCGCAGAGGTAAGCTTGGGGCACAGCGTGGGGCACAGCGTGGGGCAGAGTGTGGGGCACAGCGAGGGGCACAGCGAGGGGCACAGCGTGGGGCACAGCGTGGGGCACAGCGAGGGGCACAGCGTGGGGCACAGCGAGGGGCACAGCTTGGGGCACAGCGAGGGGCACAGCGAGGGGCACA
>JAWWEW010000425.1:0-11536 GCA_035583185.1 Anabacerthia variegaticeps | reverse complement strand
TTGGGGCAGCTCAGACACAGCTCTTGGGGCAGCTCAGACTCAGCATTTTGGGCAGCTCAGACACATCTCTTGGGGCAGCTCAGACGCATCACTTGGGGCTGGAGGTCAAACATCAACTCATGACAGGACAACTCGGGCACCGTCTCTGCTCAAAACCTGTGACCCCTTCAGTCACAGCAAGGGTTAAAAACTCCCTAAATTAACCTCAGCAAATGGCTTGGGATAGTTCCCTGGATTTATTTTACTCATCTAGTCACTGGAGCATGGAGTACCTTGGAACCAAATCCAGGAGACGAGCTGTCCCAGAGGAGCAGCACAAAGCCTTTCCCAAGGATTGCCCAGCCTGTTTCCTGCCTGGCTCTTTGCTCATTTTTCCCAGCCTGTCTGAGCTTGCAAATGAATTTATACCTGTCTTATGTTTCATTTTCTAGCCAGGAAAAGGAGATGGGCATATACAGGCCAGAACTCCTCCAGAAGAGTTCAGCCCGAGGTGGGAATTGCTGCCTGGAGTTGAGTTTATTGCTTTCCAGCTTGCAGTTCTGTGTGTCCTGTGATGCCTTTAGCTTTTATTTGAACCCGTGTCCTGTCTTTGCTCTGTTATTGAAGGGCAGAAACACCACACGTGGGTCGTTCTTCAAGATGCCAACATCTCCTTGCCACAGAATGGCCCAATTAAAGCTGAAAGCCCTGGGTTGGCTCCCTCTTGGAAATCAACCCACGGTGGTGTTTTTCAGGAGGAGAGAATTGAGATGATGAAAACTGAACTGCAGAACTTGAGAAATTCAGGTTAATCATCCATGTGCCACCAATTACCATCATTATACACTTCCTTAGGGCCGGCTTGGTGCTGAAATGTGTGTGAATAACACCATGGTGATGTCCTGGGGATGCCTCTCCTGCCCCATCCCTGGCTGCTCCCCCACTCAGGCAGCATCTCCTCCCCTCCTGGTGCTCCATCCTCCCCTCCATTCCCAGCCCTGCCTGCTCTAAGCCTGGCTCAAACCCACAGGAGAAGCTTGGTTTAAGTGCTTTGCTGGTTTAGGACCAGCCCAGGTCGGGTTTACCCAAACTCTGCTGTCCCTGCAGTGCTCACATGGGTCAGTGGTGGCCATGTGGCCACTGCCCAGCTCAGGAGCTCTGGGCTGTGGTTGCATCCTCTGGTCCTGCAAGTCTTCTCCATCCCGGTGGGATGCAGTGGAAGGTGACACGGTGCCCATCCCTGTAGCATCCCTGAACTTGCCCATGGACAGCCCTCGGAACCCTCCTGCTTTGCCAACTCCGATGCCCAAGGGAGGTGGTGAATTCCAGCTGTTTGCCTCTTTAAAAACCTCCTTTCTGCTTCCCCCTAATTATCCAGACGCTTCTCCAAAGGCCCCATTGATTGCGGCGCTGAATTAGCATTTTGTGCCGCTGGCAGCGCCCGGCTCTGACACGAGAGCACTTGAGGAGCATTAACTCATTTAAAGTGCAAATTGCAGCTCCTTTTTCATTTGGCAGCGGCAGCCCCGGGAGCAGGGAGCGAGGCTTCCAGCTTTGGGAGGAATTTTGGGTGCTCCCAGCTCCGGGTGAGGGATCTCTTGGGCCATCCGGGCAGTCCCACAGCTCTGAAGTTGCCTGAGAAGTCACTTAGATTTTTAATTCTGAATGTTAACCCCAGTCACTTTATTGAGCCAGAAAGTCTCGGGATATGTCACAGAATCCCAGAATGGTTTGTGTTGGAAGGGACCTTAAAGCCCACCCAGTGCCACCTCCTGCCATGGGCAGGGACACCTTCTACCAGCCCAGGTCACTCCAAGTCCCATCCAAGCTGGCCTTGGACACTTCCAGGGATGGAGCAACAACAGCTTCTCTGGGAACCTGTGCCAGGGCCTCATCACCCTCACAACCGGGAATTCCTTCCCAATATCCCATCTAACCCTGCCCTCTGGCAGTGGAAGCCATTCCCCCTTGTCCTGTCCCTCCATCCCTTGTCCCAACTCCCTCTCCAGCTCTCCTGGAGCCCCTTCAGGCACTGGAAGGGGCTCTGAGGTCTCCCTGGAGCCTTCTCCTCTCCAGGCTGAACAGCTCCATTTTCCCCTCCCTCCCTTCTCCATTGCCCATTCCCAAGGGCCACACCTGAGGTGATGTTTTAGCTCACCCTCTGAGCCCACAGCCCGTCCCTGCTCACTGGGATAGCAAATCCTGGGCAATCCCACCGTTTTTTTGGGAATTCCCAGCAATCTGAGGCACCAACCCTGTCCTGCCAACATCCCACACCGAGGGGACCCCCAGCCAGCCCCTCCTGTGCCCTTGCCAGGTACAGCCATCCCTGCCCATCCCTAATGAGCAGGACCTTAATGAAGCAAGGGCATCTCCCACCTCTCCTGCTCAGAAACTGCCCCCAATTCCTCCTCATTACAAACCCAAATGTCCTTTCTCCTCCCTGCCCTGTGTTCTTCTCCTCCACTGCTGAGTTTGCAGGACCCCTGGAGGGACAGGAACATCTTTCCAGGGAATCCCATGGATGCTGGGGGTCTGAGGTAGGAGAATTTGGGGACAGGAGGGGACAAGGGAGTTAAAGTTTGTTGTCATCTCTCCTGGAGCTGCCCCTTGTGCCTTCTCTACAGCTCTGGCTCCTTGTTGGGCTCCTTTCTCCTGTGTCAGAGTAATGTTGTTTGTTTGGGTTGCAAACACTGCAGGGGGAATTTTTAAGAAGCTTTCTTTTATTGCTGGGTGAAAAGAGAGGGGGGGGGGGAAGCAGCCAAATAACTTCTCTATTAATATGAAGCTTTGTAAGTCTTTTGTTTGGTTGCTTTGTTTACAAAATCTCTCATTTTGGATCTCGGCTACTTGACAGTGTCCCTTTGAATATGTGTTAAAATAGATCCTGGTTTCATTCCACGCATTTTGGGGAGGATGTGAAGCAATTTCACTTGTCAGCCTTGAGCAGGAGATGGATGGGGCCGTTCCCTGCTGGGTCACAGAGCAGTCACTCTCCTCCTCCCAGTGCCTGCTGGTGCTGACTGGGGAGGATCTGGCTGGGCTGAAAGATGTGGAGTGGAAAAATAACACAGAGAAAAGAGCCTTGTTGGGCTGGTTGGTGCACTGATATTTGGGGGTTGTGGTGCAGGGTGAAGGAAAGCTGGGAAGGCAATCCCACCTCCAGCAGCATCCTTACCATGGGCTCCCCAACCTGTGGGAGGGAAGGATGAGTCCTCATGTGGAGAGAGAGGTGACTATCCCTCTTGGTTCACTGCTTTCAGCTGGCCTTTTGTGGAGCTGCTTGCCAGCTGCAGACCTGAAGGGCTGGGTTAAAGGCTCCATGTCTGAACCTTGTGTGGCCCCAAAATCTGCTGAGAATTGGCACGTTTCCCTCAGCTCCAGAGGGATGGCCAGTGCTCCTTTTTGTCTCTCAGCTGCATCTTGAGATACGCTGTTTGTTTTGGTAATATTCCAGTTGGAGGCAGAAGCAAGAGATAGCAGAGGCAAGCAGAGAGAAAAATTCAGCCTCTTGGGGGCTTTTGCTGTCATGCCTGAGCCTGCCTGGGCCAGCTGTGGGTCACAGCTGGTTCCAGATGGCTGCAAAAGTCACTTCCAGGAGCAGCATCCTCATCCCAGAGCCACTGGACCTCCCTTTGCCTTGGTCCTGGGGTGGGTGGGAATGAGTGCCAGGGGGTCTGTGCACAGGGAGACTGCTGGAAGCTCCCAGGGTTTGGCTTCTTGGCTTCTGCACTGGAGCAAAAGGGAATAAAACTGGAGAGTTGTGCCAAGGAGGAAAAGCACGTGGAGAGGATGAAGGAGCGTTTGGGGTGAGCTGCATGTAACTGCTTTCCTTGCACAGAGAAGCCATTAGAGATCAGGAGGCTCTCTCAGATACCAGGGCAGCCAGGCTGGTAATTCCCAGGATAGAAAAGCAGTGGAGAACATCTCTGTGGATGTGTGGGAATGTATCTGTGGGATGTGTAGCATTAGAGCTGCTAAAGCACAGGGATGTCACAGCTCTCTCGGGTGAGTTCAGCCCTCCAGAATCTCCTGGGCTTCTGTGACAGCCCAAGGGAAGGGCTGAGACCCTGGGAAATGTTTGTCCAGGCATCCAAACCTGCAGCAGGGCCAGGCATGGATTGTTTCCGAGGAAAAAGCCCCCAGGCAGGATTTGCAGTGGGATTTGCTGCAGGCCAGCAGCTCCTTTTAAATTCCTTTTGTCCTTTGCTTCCTTCTGGAGGAAGGTTGTAGGACCCTACACAGAGGGGACCACTCCAAGGCCTCTTGTGGGGCATCCCCAGGTCCAGGGTTGAGGTTCATCTCCCATTTGGGGCAGAGGGTCAGGATTCAGCTGCTCTGTTACTTCTCAGGGGCTCCTCCCAGCTGGGTGGGATGTCTCCAGTCCTGACCATTCACCATCTCATCCAGGCCAGCAAAGCAGAGACCAGATTTGGCAGGGGAAACCTAATCATTCAACATGAATATGAAGGGTTGGGGAGGGTGAGAAGGGGGAGTTAACCCCAAAGTCCTGCCCTGGGATGCTGCCATGTGTCACCTCTGCCCTGTAATGTCCCCAGTGGCGCAGGGACCTGCATGGCATCCCCATCACCTGCCTGGTCCTGGGACAAAGCAGCCACTCTGGCACTGGGTCCTTCAGCTCCTGAGTCCATTGGGATTTGGGAGTGGTTGCTCTGCAAACGTGGGACACGGAGCTCTTTGGAGCAGCGAGTCGGAAATCACTAGTTGATAATAAAGCTTGGTTTCCACTGGAGCTCATTTCAATGTCACTCTGAACTGGCCCTTGAATCAAAGCTGCTTAAATTATTCTGAAAAATAATTGCCTCTATTCATCAGAAGAATGTGCCATGGATCCAAGTGTAGCATGAAGTGTTTGATTGGGGATTTTATTTTATTTCCCCCCCCCCCTTTTTTTTTTCAATATTGCAGTCAGGAAAAAAAAAACCCAAACCTCTTTGCTCTCCCAGTAATTCTCTCTTTGAGCAGAGCAGGTCAATCCATCAAATTGCAGTGCTGGGATAGGTGAGTGTTATCTGTCAGTGATGGATGGTGCTGCTTATTCAAATCCGTCACGAGATTCCGGCTGCAAAGCGTTCAGCTCTTTGGGAATGGCACTGAAGTTTTCCACAGCTGAGTTAAAGTAAGGAGCTGTCCTGGCTCTGGGGGGGTTCTCATGGGGACTTCCAGGGTCACAGAGTCATAGAATCGTTGGGGATGGAAAATTCCTGAAACTCAGTGTTCATGGAATCATGGAATCTCCTGAGCTGGAGGGGACCCACAAGGACCATTAGAAATGTCACGGTATAAATCCAGTCAGGACCCCTGTGTGTGCCAGGAGCTGTGCCCTGAGTGTCCCACGGGGCAGGCAGGGGGTGCCTGTGCCCTGCACCTTCCCTGGGAGCAGCTGGAAACCATCCATGGGGACACAGGGGCTGCTCGGGGTGGGGTCTGTGCCCGGGGCACAGAGACTCACAGGATTTAGGTTGGAAAAGCCCTCAGACATCATTGAGTTGAACCATTCCCCCAGCACTGCCAAGGCTACCACTAACCCACATCCCCAAGTGCCATATCTGAGTGTGTAGGTACCAAGTGTCACCCAGGCAGCCCCTGCTCCTGGGCCACCAAAGCACAGCAACAACAGGACCGAACCCAGAAGCTCTCAGAGCTCTGCACTGTGCAGAAATGAGCCTTTTCCTCCAAACAAAGGGCATGCCCCAGGAGCATCCCTGGATTCTGCCTCTGTATGAGCATTTCCCACTTCCTCTGGGCTCTCTGGCTGGCTGACATTTGGTGTTGTTCTTTGTTGACCCCGGGGACCACAGCCTTGGTGTTGTTGCCACCAAGTGACATTTCCACGGCCACGGCATCGGTAGTGGCAGCCAGAGGGGAAGGGCTGGAATAAAAACCAACCAGCCAGTCTGAGCTCCCACTGACCACATGAGAGCTGGGCAGGGTGGGGATCCTGGGTGGGAAACAGGGGAGCAGCCCAGCCACACTCCCTTCCTCGGGTTCCTGGTGGTGGCACGATGGATCTCTCCATGCATGAGCAGAGGATTGGGTTTATTCTACCCTCCTGGAGCCATTGCTGCTCCTTCCTGGTGTTTGCCTGGGATTCATCCCACTCCATCCTGGCCCTGGGCAGCAGGAATGTTCCTCCCCTGTATCCTTGTCCTTTGCTCATCCCATCCCACAGATGATTTGCTTTCCCATTATTAACTTGACCGTCGTCGTTATCATCATCCTCATTACTATCATTATCATCATAATAATCATTTATTATCATAAGTATCATCGTCATTATAATCATTATCATCACTGTCATTATTTTATCATCATTGAAGTTGTTATCATTATTGTTATATTTCTTATATTATTATATGTTATTAACAATGACACCACCAATAATAATAATAATAAATTCAAAGAGTGTTTTGCCTTTACCCAAAAGCCTCTCAAGTCCTGCCCAGAGCAGCTCAGCAGATCCCATTGGAGGGCTGCAAATATTTGGAAATCCTGGATAAGGGCTCTGGGACACGTTGAATTAAAAAAGGCAACAAATTTTTCATGTGAGTGATCCAATTTTGCCACGAAACACCCAAGTGGAGGGATCTTTATGGTCCCTTCCAACCCAGGCCATTCTGGGATTCCCTGAGGACCAGGAATCTTTCTCTGCTGATATTTCCCACCTATAAAAGGGACTTCTGCGAGGTTTAATTGCTTTGCTTGTTCTTGCAAAGCCCTTTTCCTCTGTGAGGATGGATGAGGCAGGGAAGCCAAAATCCTTCTCTGGGTGTTTTCAGGATTCCAGCTGGATTTGCTTCCCCAAGGGTTGTGTTTTGGAGCTGGGGGAGCCGTTTAGCTCAGGGCTAAATGGGAATGGGGTGCATTTTGTCAGGGGAAAAAAGGCAGATGGGATGCAAATGTGTTGCCAGGGGAAGTGCAGCCCTGGAGCAGCTTCGTGGCTGCACTGACCTTCCTCAGAAGGGGACACTGTGATGTTTGTCCCCTGTGGGTGACACCTTCTCCTCCTCATCTCCAAGGATTCTTCTCAGCCCATGTAACCCACCAGGATACTGGTGTAACTGGGAGAACCCAGGACCCCAAAAAGCCAAACAACCCCGAGAAGCTCTGCATGGTGTGGGAACCAAACTGGGCGAGATGGGACCGGCCCCACATCCCCCATCCTGTGTCCCCATGACCCAACCACACTGTCACAGGAGCTCTTTGGGGCTCAGCCTGGGGTTCCCCCCAACAGCAGCATCCTGAGAAGCCAAGCTGCATGCCCAAGTTGCCATGGCACTGAGCCACCCCCTGCCCTCCGTGACCCCTTCCCGAGGCTGCTGTGTCTCACCCACGCGCCGTGTCTCGTCTCTCCCGAGCAATTACCTGCTGTGATTGCTCCCCCTCGCCTCTCGCTGCCACCTCGGGCTCCCATCTATTTTAATCAAGTGACTCAGGCAGGCACAGGGGACCAGGCAAAACATTGGTCCTGTCCCTGCCTGGGAATTCGGGGAGCGTGGAATGCTCTTGTTGGGGTGGGTTGAGTGGGTTTGGTGGCTGGGTGGGTGGTGATGGGTTTGGCCCCTTGGAATTGCTGAGGGGGTTGAGCAGGATGAGTGGAAGTGGCAGGAGCAGAGGCTTTCCTGGATGGCCTGAGCTGGGTGAGCAAGGAATTCAGAGCTATTGTAGAATCAGGGAATCATTAAGGTTGGAAAAGAGGGGCTACAAGGAAGCTGGAGAGGGACTCTCCACCAGGAACGGGCGTGACAGGACAAGGGGGAATGGCTTCACACTGCAAGAGAGTTGGGATTAGATGTTGGGAAGGAATTCTCCCCTGGGAGGGTGGGCAGGCCCTGGCACAGGGTGCCCAGAGAAGCTGTGGCTGCCCCTGGATCCCTGGAAGTGTCCAAGGCCAGGTTGGAGCAACCTGGGCTGGTGAAAGGTGTCCCTGCCCGTGGCAGGGCGTGGCACTGGATTCCAACTGGCACCAAGTTGGATTCCCATGATGGTTCCTTTATAACAAACAAGTGGGGTGGAGTTATTGCAATAACTCAGGCTAATCCTTGCTTAAAAAAGAGTTCTGTGCAAGCAGCCCCATGTCCCCAGCCCTGTCCCAGCCTGGTGTCCCTGGGGCTGAGCTCCTGCTCTGTGTTTGTGGTGCTGCTGGGCAGGGAAATATTGCCCCAGTGTAGCTGCCTCATTTTGGTTTACAATTCCTGAGCAAACGAACCCGACTGATCCGGTGCAGTATGGGCACTAAAAATAGCTTTAATCAATCAACTTTTTAAAAATAAGAATGTTCCTTAAAATTATGCCAGCACCAGCCAGCGCTGCCTCTTGGGAGTTTTATTCTGACTCATTTTTGATTCCAGTTCTGTAATTTCTTTTTTTTTTTCTTTCTCTTTACTTTTTACTTGCTCCTATTTACCAAATATCATGAAGTTTGGGCTTTTCTCTCTTGCTTTCCTACAGGATGAGGGGGATATTGCAGGGTTTAAAGCTGCTTTTGTACAGGAAATGTCACTGGGAATTGGGCGGCACACGTAAATATTGGGAAAACAGGCACTTATTCAAGGCCAGGTTGGACAGGGCTTGGAGCAACCTGGGCCAGTGGAAGGTGCCCCTGCCCATATCAGGGGGATGGAACAGGATGAGCTTTAAAGATTCCTTCCAACCCAAACTCTTTTATGATCTCCACATTGGTTTGCTGACTAAAATGTGTGAAACACCCCTGAATTGCCATCTCTCTTTTTCAAACCCAGCCAAAGCCTCACCAGCTAAACTGGCACAGTGGGATAAGCAGGTCTTGCCCGTGCTGAGGCATCTTCTGGCAACCAGAGCTCTTGCTCCCCAAGGCCCTGCTCTTTGCCAGGAGGTGATTTCAGTAAAACCCTGCGTGAATTCAGCTGAGCAAGAGCCATCAGCGTCAGGAGAGCCTCAGCAGCACTCCCTGCCCCACCAGCAGCCTTTTTGGGGCACAGCCTGCTCTCTGGGCTGCCGCTTCTAAACTGGGGGTTCAATTTTAGTCTCAAATTTTCAGCCAGGTTGGTCTGGCTCTCCTCTTACATCCTTCCCCTTTGTTCAACGGGGTGATGCTTCTCCATGGGCTCCAAAGCTGCAGTTGTCATGGTAACCCCCAAATTCTGAGGTTTGCAGAGTCATGGTTTTCATGGATCTGCTGCTGGGGGAGGACCAGGAGCATCCCAGGAGCATCCCAGGAGATCCCAGTGCCGGTGGCACACGAGTTGGGGGACGAGCAGAGCCCGTGGGGCTGAGTTTGGTGGGACCATCCCTCACCTTCCTCCAGCTCCTGGTTGGGAAAGACCTGGACAAGGTGGGTGGGAACCCCTGGGAGGGGATTTTGTCTCCAGCCACGTCCTTGCTGTTCATGCTCATGTTGAGCTGCTCTAGGACTTTTGTCACCTTTCCTTCTGTTTCTCCTTTGGGTGTTTTCCCATCCTTTTCTTCCTCGAGGGACATTCCGAAGTGGCCCAGGCTCTGTGGGAAGGATGCTGGGAAAGGGGCTCTGTAATCCCACCCTGCCAAGCAGCATCTCCTCCTGCTGCCCAGGGCTTTGGGCTGGGTGATTTTGGGAGGCTCTGGGGTTCCATCCCAGCTTTTGGGGGCCAGAGGTGAGGAAGGGGCAGTGAACTGAAATCCCCTTCCATGTCTGAGCGCCGGCAGGAGGGAGGATTAGTCCCATTAGGGCCCAGCCCTCGGGGTTAATCCCACTTTCCAATTAGGGATTTCACTGTCATTAATCTGATGGGAAAATAAATAGGGCAGGGGCTTAAAGGCTGTGAGGGAGCCAGAGGGGCAGGAGGAAGAGGAGGAGGTGGCTTGGAGGGGCTGGGACATCTCAGCTCATCCCCTTGGGAAGGGTTTGGGGATGAGGAGCATCCCCAGGACACTGATCCTTGAGCAAGGGGCTTCCTATTCCCTCCTCCTGTGTCTTCTCCAGCCACTGTTCCTCCAGTGGTTTTCCTTCCACCTTTCCAGCCTTGCCTTCAAAGGCAGCACGAGTTTTCTTTCGTCTCTGTTCCATCCCCTGGCTGTGCCTGACCCTGCTGACAACACTGGCAGCCTCTAAACATCTGTGACCACTCTGGCACAGCCTTTCTTTTTCTCTTTGGGAAATGAAACTCTTCTACCACCCTAAAAGACACCCAACCCAGCTTTGGGGATGGACAGGGGACAGCAGTGCCTCTGCCTGTCTTTAAGGAATTCAGCCACAGGGACAATTGTTCTCATGCAGGTGATTATTTCAGCACAAAAAGCACAATTAGATCATTTAGAAGGCTGAAGGAATAAAGTGTTTTGGAGATCTCATGAGCAGAGCACCTGAGCTGAGGTCCAGGGTAGGTCAGCAGAGCCTTTTAACAGTTCCAAATCCACATGCTTTTATTTTTTTTTACTTTAAAAGAAAAAAAAATCCCTATCTGCAAGTGTAATAAGTGAAATGAATGCAAGTGCAGGTTCCCTGGGAATGATGCAGGAGCCCTGGGAACAGCAGAGGAGCCCTGTTTATAGGGAATTTCACATGGATCCCACCAGACAATGCAAATATTGTGAGCAGGATATGGCCACAATTGGGGCTGTTCCCTCCATGGGCAGGATTGTCACTGTGCTTCTAGTTAGGAAAGGGGGAAAAGGATCCAAACAGCCCCTGGAGATGTCAAAAATCAGGAATAAGTCATAGAAGGGAGGGAGAAATTAAACCAACATCAGTATTTCAGTGGTGCACAAGTCCCTGGGGTTATGGCCAGGAGCTCCTGCTCCACTGCCCTGGGGTTTTATTCCATTTCTTTCTCTGATTTTGTGCATTTCCCTTTTAGACAAGTGGGTTTCCAAGTCTGACATGTTCTGTCCCCAGCAAGGTGTTCCCAGCTCTGCCTTTCAAATTAAAGCCCTCTCTGAAACAAGAAGTGGGTTGGGATCAGGTTTGGGGGAAGCTGCAGGACCTGACCCTGCTGAGTTCTCTTTTTCCCTTCTCATGTGGATAAATGAGAGTGGGTAGTTTGAGTGTGCAACCCTGCACTTCATCTCATGCTGCAGTAAATCTTGTGCTGAACTGATAAAACCCTCCTGAAAGCAGCAGGGATGAACGTGGTGGGGGTTTTGTTCAGGTTTCCAAGGCAGAATTGCTGTTATCAGGACTAAGACAATGCCTGTGTGCTTCTCTCTCACGTGTCTGGGTGTGTTTGGAAGCAAAAAGGTTTATTCAGAGCCAGATGTTGCCAATTATTTCCCTAAGAACAGTTCCCTCATTCAGGCTCAGGTTGTGAAACCCCCCTGGGGTCCCCCCAAATCTGTTTTTATGGGTTTTATTAGTCCTGCCAGAAGCAGGACCCAGCAGCTCGGGGGCTTTTTGCACTCATGCAAATCACCACGTGCTACCTGGATACTCTTAATGGTCGTGGAGGACTGGGGGGGTCCTGTAAGGAATAGGGGGTTTGGTGACTGGAGACATCCAACCTGGAGCTCTTCCCTTCCCTTCCCTTCCCTTCCCTTCCCTTCCCTTCCCTTCCCTTCCCTTCCCTTCCCTTCCCTTCCCTTC
>JAWWEW010000424.1:0-11562 GCA_035583185.1 Anabacerthia variegaticeps | reverse complement strand
GGGGGGAGAAAAAAAGGTTCAAAAAGCATTTGTAGATCAGGCAGATATAAATGAAAGTTTCTGTTAGTTCTATTGCCTGGGTCACAAGTCTTACTGAAAAGATGGTTAGTGCCGTGTCTGAATCTAACATTATTAGCAGTCTAGCTTCACTCTACATTTACAAAGCATGTAAGTTCTGCTCTCTACCCTCATACCTTTAAATTTCACACAGTTGTTTAAATAACAGATTATTGATTATAGATTGCTGAACACATTGACGTTATTTTCCATACAATGAAATTGAACAGGAAGTGTATCAAAGCTACAAGGACAAGCTAAAAGAAAACACCACTCATACTCGGATAACACAAACATCCTGAAATACAGGCAGTTTTACTCATATCATAACTAACTTTTTTGTGGGTAATAAGGAATCATCAGCATATGTTAGTCAGAAATCACTCTTTAGAATTGTTAGCACATATTCCCTGAAGCAGTCTTTCTTGCTGTACATAAGGGACATGATTAAACTTCTGGGACACATGGCATTTACCTGCAAAAGAGTTCTGAACACAAACTTGAAATCAAATAACATCCTACTGAGACAGCACAGGAGAAAAGAATTTTCCAATTTATGTTGGAAAAATGATAGGAATCCCCTTAAAAAGGAATAAAATTGTTTCGTGTGGGTACATAATGAGGGGAAAAAAAGGCTCAGAGGTGAAGGAGGTACTCTGGGGTTCTGCATTTCAATGAAGGAGCCTCAGGTCATGGTCTTGTACTCCTAGAGGAAATTACACAGACAAAATCCAACTTTTCTTTATGAAACTTCAGAATTCATAATTTAAATACTAGAAGAAAACTGAAAATAATGCAGTCTTACATAGGCTTTGTCTCAGCAGAGCAAGAAGTGGAATCAGTTCATGAAATAGCATATATGAATGGCAATATCAAAGTAACACTTTGTTTAAAGAACAAAGCAAAATAAGAAGACCCTCTGAATTTTCACAAGATACATATATTTGTGCCACAATGACAAGTATTTGTTCTACCTGTTCCACAATTTATTTTCCAGGTCATTGCCTCTTAATTTTTCATATATGGTAACAAATATATCTATATATATGCTATATTATATATATGTGTATATATATAATACATATATATTTTATATATTTTATATTTCTTTTCTATATTTTTGGCATATAAATTATCAAGTCTTTTTTTCTGCATGTTAGAAGTAAAACTAGTGAGAAAACAAAAGAGAAAGGAGAAAAGGACAAGTCTGTAACCTGTTGTTCTAAATTCTTCCTATAATACTGTGATATTTTTTTCATGTGTCTCAAAAACTTTACTTAGAAAGCAATGTTTCTGCACATAAGAAATGTTGGGCTACTAAGTCCTGGGTAAGATCACTGTAGAACTTCTGACAGAAGGGATCAGCAGGATCTTGCAGCACTGAAGTTCTAGCCCAACCCAATTTCTAGGCATTAGATTTAGAAGGTCTTTGGCACAGTCAGCCAGTTGGCTGGACAAGTGGGGGTACATAAATATTTGGATAATTTAATTTTCTGAGCTTCCTCCACTGCAGTCATTTAATGTGTGTATATGGCATGCCAACTTTCTTTGCTGTCCCTTGTGTGGCTATGCCTTCTTTCGAGGGATTCAAAGCACATCCTCAGCTGCATTGTGGCGGAAATCAAAAAACAATTTCATTCAAAGATGTATTCATTAATAACTGTTACATTTAATTTACCATCAATTAAATATTTTTCTTTTTGTCCAACCTGAAAACAATCTTAAGTACTTACATAACCTGGGTTGTTAAGTTTGGGGTTTTTTAGTATTTTGTACTACTTATTTTTTTCTTTCCATGATATTTCTTTTACGACTTCCACTGCACTGGTATTTATCTATGCTGTAACAATGTGTGCAATTATCTGTCAATCCTTGTGAGGTAAAATTCCCAAAAATTTTTTGTTCTCAGTTTGTATATGTATTTATATTATATTATGCAAGATGGAGTACTAAATCAAAGCTACATTTCAGGTCTATAGGCAATGTAATAGATAAAATCTGTAAAATACACAAAGAAACAGCCCATCATACCTCTTTGTTCTCTAAAATGTCTTCAAAGCATTCACTGACAAACACATTTAGTCAGGAGACTTATGTCTAATCCCAAAGCTTGTGAGACAAGAAATCTTTCTTCCACTGGTTTCAAGGTTAATGAATACAAAATTCTTATGATGACAGTTCCTGAGAATAAAAGGAATGTCAAACAGAAAAATAAATAATAGAGATGACAGTGTCTATTTATAGGTAACATATGCTGCAAAACAAGACACAACAATTCAAACTGTAAGGCACCGGCACTTGCTTCTGTGTGCAGCACCTGAATGCTACATTTCCTAAGCTAGTCTGAATTTTTTACAAAGCAACAAACAATGAAAAATGAAATTAAAACATCATATTTGGGGGCCTGAAACCCTTTATGTTATACCAGATAAAACACAAAAATATTATTATTCCAGGATATATAGTACTTACAAAATTAAGAACTGTTTCTCTTCAATAAACACTGAATATACTGATAGAGGAAATACTTAAACATGGTGAAGCAATAATCTCAGCAGAACTACAAGATACTTCTTAGATACTTTTCTGCATTAGGTCTCATATTCTGATTTGCATTCAGAATTAACTGCATGTTCAGCATTCTAAGTGGTGTTGATTATGCCATTGTATATTCTATATGCTATTGTTAAAGAAAATATTTCTTGAAAAAAGTTGTTTATTTATGTTTACGCTACGTGTCCTCATATATTCCTCTCTCCAATTGTACACTATGAACATAACAATTTGAGATCTTCATCTTCAATAATCCTTGAGTTGTTGCATCTGTCTTCTACTGAAAGAATCAGTTTTTTAGGCTAAAATAGAATAAAATAGTATTTAAATTTAAATTCTCTCAGCACATTCTTCATCTAAATGCTGCAGTTGTATTGCTTAGCTTTTTCTACTTCATGGAGTTTAAATGCAATCTCCTAGCATGGTGTGGGGCAGGAGAAGGAAAAAGGAAGAATCCATAAGCACCAAAAATACTTAAATCTTCTTTCCACCAGATTTGTTTTGTGGATAATGGTCTTTTCTAAATTTTGAGGCTGGTGTCTTACTATGTCTTAGCACATATCAAGAGACATTTTGTATAAAGTAATACTGAATAGTTTATGATTCATTAAGTGCTAGATTATATAAGCAAGAGAAAATGCTACTCTCTGATGCCTCAGGAGTCAAGAGCAGCACTTTCAACTTTTTATTTTGTGTTTATATCACCATTCTCTGTGTGTGTATGCTTTGAAGATTTTTTTAGTGAAAAGTAAACTCATAAGATTTTAATATATTTTTCTACACAATGGATTGAAATGGGCCAGTTTTGATCAAAAGTTATCTTCAGGACACCAGCTGAGTGAATCCACAGGTTTTTTTTCTGCAGGAATAAACAGTATGTGTTTTCAAACCTCTTTGCAGTTTTCATTTGGTTTCTTTTAACAATAGTGGCTTTTCACTATGTCAAAAAGAAAAAGTCTTCTGTTCTGGGGTTTTTCTAATGTGTTTTGTTAAATTTGTCCAATCCTGACTTTAATTTCCACTTTTTCTTGGACAATTTTTATGCATGTTTTTCCTCTTTAAGACTTCTTTATTACTGTAAAGTACGAAAGTTTTCTGGTTGATAAAAGGCCTTCTATGAGGAAAATATCCCTGCTGTTGCATTAGGAAAAAAAAATTTGGGGAAATGAAAATTAAAATCAATTTCTCTAAGTTTTACAAGATCTGGAGCTGAAACAGAGCCTCTACAGAAGCAACACACTACTAATGCAACTTTATTTCAAGTTGTTATGAAAACCAGCTGCTGCAACTAAAGCCTCTGTGATGTGTATACATGGAGCGAAACAGTGCAGATAGAGTGTGTTTGCAAATGTTGGCCTGCAGGATTGCCAGAATATGGTAGGTGATTGCAATATTAGAAGGATTAAATAAATTTTTAAGTGTACTTTCAGGTGGTAGAACAATACAATATAGATTTAAATGTTCTTTATATGAATCATAAAGGAATGATGAAATGTAAAGTAGCAGAGTTCCACATTGATGCAAATTGTACAGAGGAAGTGTTATAGATTCAAACTCTACACTGAAGTTAGTTCAGATTGCCTAGAGGGGGTTTTGTTTCTTTCTTTATTTATTTGTTTGGCTGGTTGATTTTTTTCCCCCCTATTTAAAATGGCATTTCAATTTTCCCTTGTACTTGTACTCCAGGCTGCATTTTTCAGACAACATCCATGTCCAAAACAGGTTTAACACAGACAATCAGCTAGATCTTTGCATGGTAAGTACCATTTCCTAATAGTGTCACTTTTACTATCTTTAGCCTCAATGAATTCTTCTTAGAATATGATATTAATTGCTATTTTTATGATTAAAGCAAGAGGTATAGATACAGCAAATGTATTTACACACTGCAAATTTCCAGAGAAATTCATCTTCAAGTTAAGTATTTTCAATGCTTCCTCCAGACACATGTTGAAAATGTCAGGACAACAGGCAGACTTTCTTATTACAAGGCAAAGAGCTATTAAATTTATTTTTTTCTCATAGAGGCTTACAGTTATACTACTGAATTATGAAAGCAATATAGTGGATAGGCTATATAATTGGCTATGTGAAAGTGACTGTGTGGGAGTGTAATTGTTGGTCAAAAACAAATATCTCCCAAACAAATAAATTTATGAAAAAGACTCCTCTTTGTTTTATGGTAGGTAAAAAAAAGTACAATATTACTGTTTGAGGTTTATAAAAAATTTTCCATTAGGATATAAATAAACTTCAGTAATTTCAATTAATGCAAAATAACTACATACTTTTTTTTACCCTTTTGAAGTAGGATAGCTTGTATGAAGTTCAATATTACAATTATTTTCTTTTAAACGTGATGATAATACAGTAGTCTTCTGCTGCTTTTCTGGACAATATCATACAGTGCAACTCATACAAGTAGTCTGTAGGTACAGTGACATTTCTCTTGCTGGTCCAGAAACTGTTGAAATGGCAGTTGGAAGCTCATTGCAGATATAAATATTTGGAACAAATATCAACAGTTAAAATATTTTTCATTAGGTTTTTCATGTCCTCTACCAAAGACACATCATAGGACAAATTTTTAAGTTACAAGGCAAAAGTTTCTCAACCTTTTAGAAGAGTTTTAATAGTATAGGGAAGACAGCTTTCTCCCTTTCGTGCACAAAATATTCTTAAGGAAAGAGGGCTCAGTGAAGATCAGAAGGATACAAAAGCTCTGGACATTTAATCTTGTTTTCAGCACTCAATACACAGTAGTTGAGATGGGAATTTGAGAAGGGCAGAATAACTGACAGAACTTAAGCCAAGAGAAAATATTCAGATATCAGTTTTAATTTTTTTCTCTGGTGCCTTTTGCAACAGTATTTGCACAAAACAAACAGTTTATTTAAAAAAAAAAAAAATAGGCATTTAACTCTAGGAGTTCATTTATGTTTACAGAAGTCTACCTAGTACACTTCCACTTATTACTTGACATAGCATGAGAAGTTACTCAGTATAATGGTCCTCAGCATATTCTTTCACCAATTCTGCTTTTGGGGAGTTGCAAATTATAGTTATGAATGTACAATTGAGGCACATATATGTTTTCTGCTACTACAAAGCATAATAACAACACATGTCATCATAGGGGACTTTGTTTTCTTGAAAATTAGACAGTCAATGTGTCATGTTTTGACAACCAGAAACAGTTTTGCAATGGGGTAGCAATCATTAGCACCAGTGGAATTCTGAATAGTTTAGCTTTTGACTTCAAGATATCATACTGAGAGGCTGAATGACAACAGATTGCCATGAGAGAGAGTTACTTGCATACCATTGAAAATAGATGAGTGAAATCAACAAGAAATGTGTTAAAAAAAGTCTTATGACTTATTTGTGATCCAGACTAGGTAGATACAAAGAAAAAATTGTTTTTTAGTGATTGAAGTGGGTTCAAATATCAAGTAGATGAAATACTGGAATATAAGTGGTTTAGTCCAATTTATTTGCTCTAGAAGACATTCTGGGCAATAAAAAATATTTACACAGTGAACAATATAATCAAATTTCATTCTGTTTTCTTTAAAAAAACCCAAACCAACACTGCAACAACAACAAACCAACACCAAAAAAAGCCAAACAAAAACCAAACAAAAACCCAAAAAAAAAAAAACAAAAAAAAAACCAAAACCCCCAAAAAACAAAAAAAAAAGAAACAAACACAATAAACCAAAAATAAAAACAAAGAAACAGAAAAAAAAAAAAGGAAACAAAAACAAACAAAAAAAAAACCAGCTCCTTGATTGGGTAAAGATAGAGTAAAGATAGATATGGACCAGTTCCATCCTACCACCTCCAGCAGAACTTTCTAGATTAGAAAGTGACCATGGTCTACTAAAAGCAAAAGTTCTTAAACTGCATCACACTAGAAAGATATAGTAAAGAAAAACTGCTGCTCCTCTTATTCTTCTGGTCTTGAGTGTATGCGCCTACCCATCCCTAGAGAAGTGTTTTGAACTGGAAGGATCTTTGCTCTAGAACAACACAAGGCAGTTTTATACTGTTAAACACAAGACCTTAATGTGACTCTCTAGACTGCCAGTATGTCTGAAAAGTCAGCTGTCCGCACCAGTGGATATAGAAACCACCTTTTGTAGGAAGACAGTAGTGTTGGACACTCTTCTCTGAGTTGCCACCATGGTCAGGTTTGTTTCAAAACTTTTGAAACACAATGTTGTTGGTATAAAGGTATACTGATCCTAGATAATGAATTTGTCTAATCTATAGTAACTAAAGTCTTGTCCTTGAGAATGTTTTAAAAAGCAAATCAAACAACAGCAATCACAACTAAGATTTTTAAAGTTATTAAATATACTGCTTATCTGTAGGTGGAATCTGGTTACGGATAGAAAATAATTCGGTATGTTTATCTACATATGAGAGAGATAAAATTAACATAGCTATGCAGATAGTAAAACAGAGAAATAAAAAAAAAATATGTGGACTTTAACTTTGCAAACAATAAATCCCTGAAGTAGACATGAATTAAGGAAGCAAGCAATAAATTCTTTTCTGCTAAGCTAAGGTTCTTGCGTCAGGGAACTGTTTTATAAACGTCTGTAAAACAGCAGTCATATCAATAGCAAAACTAAAATCATTTAATCCTGGAGGAGACAGTATTAAGAGAAAGACAATATCCTTAGCTTTGTCCAAGATCAAACTTTACATTGGCAACTGTGTAACATGAGCCTTTCCAATGAGCTTCTGTATTATCTGCAACACTTTTTGATCTCATTAAAAACAAATCCATGTTTTGTACATAAATGTATATAAAAATTTATATAAAAATTTAAAAGAGTACATAGTTAATAAAAAAAAAATAATACACACTGTAGTAGACTAACCAAAAACTTGATCAGAAAGGAAAAAGAAAGGCTTTTAGAAGTCCTCTTTTACCTTGCTATTCCAGTTATTTTTCAACATTTTTAGGTAGCTTCACAGAAAAGACTGAAAAAGATTAAGAGCTTTGTGAATGCCACCGTCTGTGTTTTCATTGTGATTCTTCGCCCATCTCTTAACAGCCCCATTAATGTTCACAGATTTAGGATAGGATGTTCTTAGCATGTATTGTTTCTGGTTAAGAGATGTAAGCAGGAGACATGTCAGCAGTTGGCCTGTAGAATGATATAATTCTTTAATTCAGGTTAATCGATTTCTAATATATGAGATTATGAACCAACCGGTAGAACTGGTGAATTTAGAATCTGTAATCTCATGTTTTTCTCCTTAATATCGTGGGAAGTCTTAAAAAAAAAAATAAATAAATCATCTGCTGAAGATACAAAAACATTAGGAGTAAGTGTCTTTAGGGTCCTTGGGGAGAAAAGACCTAACTTACAGACTTTTACCCTGGGCAGAAATTCAGTACCTTTTGTCTGCTTGGAATATTTCTCATCCTAATTTCTCTGACACCTTACCTGACTGATCATGTGTGTAACTAACCCTTAGAAATGATGAAAAGACAACATCTTTTTGTTAGATACATACAATAACCAAAATGTGCCGTCTAAAAAAAACCTTAGATTGATAATCACATCAGAATTCTGTAACAGTGTATGGTTATGGGCATCCCACAGATACCTTTAAGGATTTTCCTTAACCTTAAGGTTAGGGATATTTTTCCAATAATAACTATTTAAAAAAATATATGCAAAAATTTGCCTGAGTAATTTTCAATGAAAAAATATTAAAAATTAAATTACTTATACAAACTTTTGAAGAACTTTTTTTGTTCTGTCTTAGTCTCTCATTCTCTCTTTGACAAACCAAATGTCAGAAGCATCTGGAAAACTGCAGTCATCTTAATGTGTTTAATACCCATACAACTTAGAATTATGAAAGGCTGAAATTAATCACAAAACAAATCAATGTTTCAAATAGAAAAATTATTCCATAGTTATAAAATAAATTTTAGCTTTAATTGGGCAAACTATTCTCCATGTATAAGTCTAACAATAAAATACTACCTAAATCATGCACTTGAAAAATATTTTAAAAAGCATCTCTTGATTTAAATACCTGAAACATGCTTGACACGTTTCTTAAAAGGATCACTTGGAGCTTATTGCAAATTCCCAGTGCCAAGTTTGGCCAACAGCTCCCAGAAGGCATCCGTTATTTATCAGACTTATCACTGGTGCAAGGTTTTCTCAAGACACCTCACTTTCTTTATTAGCAGATTTCTTTTTTTAACTGCAGATGAGAAAGAAGTGACAATGGCATCACAGCTATTCTTTTTTTAACACAGCACAAAGATATTTGTTTCTGAAATTGGTATTCCATTTTGGCCATCTGGTTACAGAGTTCTAATGATATCTGACTTCTGCATTCTGAATACCTCCATGAATAATAACAGTATAATATTTATCATCTTTTCAGCTTCATGTACAGGGTCCTTCTGTAAGAGCTGATCTAAATGCTGTCTTTGCAACATACTTATGCCAGAATAATTTGGCTTTATTGTTCCTTAAGATGATTTAAATAATGCATTTAGCTAATAATGCCTCTTTTCTAAGAATTTGATGAGTGACCTGAAAGTAATTTGCCTAACATAACCTTGGAAGCCACAATACTCATTTATAAACACAATATACAGTAATTTCCTTAATGAATTTTGTTGTTTACTCACTAGAGCTAATACTAAGTATCTAACAGGTCCAATCTACAGACAGCAAGTGTAACTGCAGGTCATATTATATTATTACAAGTTGCCACAGCAGCTGCATAAAGAATAACCACAATGAACAAGAGATTAAAAATCCAAATTCCTCCTGCAGAATGTCAGTAAAGTTCAGTAGATCTAGGAGGTCTGCGAAGTGCAAGATGGGTTTTATGCATAGACAAATTGCCATAGGGTACCATTTGCAAGTGAAAGGAAGCAGCTAGAAAGTCACTGGATGCAAAGAGCTTTGTACTTTTTAACAGCAGTAGTTCATGAAATCTTTTATAACCACATTCAAAATTACTAGAGTTTTAACTGTCTGCTGATTTCCACTTAATGGTCTTAATCCTCACCAAGGTTAAACTACTGGAAACTGGTGTTGTTCAGAATAACCTTAGTTTTATTTTAATTTGCATACAGTAAGACACTACACAGGAGGTTTATAGATTAAATTGCATTTTCTGTCATAGTGTAAATACCACCTTTTAACAATCATTAAAAAATGTTTAAAATTAAAGATATATATTTAAATTACAAGAGTTAATAATAAGGATTGCTGTCATAAACATTTGTTTTTGTGTGGTGAATATTTATGTAAGAAATTATACGTAAATCCATGAGAAAAATAACCTCTTCAAAGTTTTTCTTAACTTCTAGTGAGTCTTGTTTGACATGGCGAGAATTAAAACACTATTTTTTTTTTTGTTCAAGCTGTATTTCTTCCATTTTTAAGCGAAGAGAAGTATAGTTCTATTATGTATGAGTTGTATACATGCAACAATTCAAAAGATTTTCCATAAGTGCCTGATTCTGCAGTGCTCCAAAATTGTAGTCAATCACAGGTTGCTAAAGTGATTGAAAAATATATTCAAAAATATTAGTAGATGACAACTATCTCTCTGTTCGAAGACAAAACTCTCCATCTTTCTGAAAAGGAAAAAGCTTTCTACATCTCAAAATAAAAGCTTACATTTGTTAGCACTTAAAAATATGCTTCAATTACTTCTGTCTTCTACTTTTTCTGTTTAAAACCTTGCATACACTATTTGATAAAAAAAACTTCTTGGATCACTTTCCTTGTGCAACACATCAGCAACGTGTAACTGGATTGTCAATTCAGAAACTGCACTAAAGACAGTAGATATGCTACAGAGACTAATAAGAAGTAGTTTCTCCATTTCTATCTCCAGGCTGTCTGCAATTTCATTGTTGCTGTTGTTACTTATATAAATAGTTTGCAAAAGAAGAAAAATGAGATCATTTTAAATACTTCTGAGCTGTGTCTCATTAACTTGTCCATTAAGGAGAAATGAGAAGAGAGAAAATACTCATCTAGAAAGTGTTTTTATTTGTCTCAGTATTCTCATCTTTTGCACCTCAAGCCATAATAGAGGAGTAACATCTTAAGGACAGCTGTTCTTAGGCTCTTGGCCAGGAAATCTTGAATCAAGTAAAGGAAAAGACAAGAATTTGGAGTTTAGCAGCCCAAGCTCTTCCTAACATCACTATCACAGGCATGTGAGGAAGAGGTGACTCACTGATGCTTAGCCCTTTGTCCAGATTTATAGTTTTTGACATTTATTGTGACTAACAGCTCTCATCCACACATATTCTTATAGCTGCTATGCAAAAGTGCCAAAAGATACATCTTTTTCGTGTAATAGAAATTTTGCAAAAAAGTCTGCTAAACATTTTCTGTGATTACACCTACTAAATGCCTTGGGGTCAAAAGGATCTTCAGAAACAAATTAAAAGCTTTGTGTTTACTCTGGGGAGTTTGCTTATAAGTTGTTAAGAAAACACATCAGGAAGAAAACCAGAATCATTGACCTGGGTAGCAAAACTTTGAATCTCATATGTAGTAATGTTCTTTATTTCCAGGCTGTACAGTAGACTTTTTTGAACAGTTCAAAAGCTAGAATTTTTTTAACTAATGTGAATGTTAACTACTCTTAAGTTCACAAAAGTGCAATAATTTTTAACATATCTTCTCTCATGTTCACTTTTGTACAACTTTTACATATTATTTATAAAGTTTTCTCAGTTTGGTCTTCTCATGTAGAAGATTCTCATATAATCACTTTGATCTTATAATCTATACTCCCCTATACCAGATCAGACTTGTACAGCACTTACTTGTCCACAGTTATAATCTTCTCAAGCTTGTCCTCTTCATACTGCAGATTAGGAATAAATTAATTTCCTTAACCTGCACTTTTTATCCCTGATTTCCTTTCTCAAGA
>JAWWEW010000423.1:0-11569 GCA_035583185.1 Anabacerthia variegaticeps | reverse complement strand
CCAGGGAGGGTTGGAGTGCCCAGCCCTGGAGGTGCCCAAGGCAGGACTGGCCGTGGCACTCAGAGCTCTGGGTGGGCTCCGGGCGGTCCTGGAGCTCCTCTCCGACCGCAGTGATTCAACACCAGCGCTATTTTGCTTTAATTCCCTAATTCCTGAACCCTTAGCTCAGGGAGAAGCGCTGCACAGAGCAGAATGGGACGGAATTAGCCCTGGGCCACCTCGTCCCGAGCCCTCTGTTAAACTTCTGTTTGGTGCACTCGAAGGCTTGGTTTTGCTTTTGTTTTTAAATATGTACTTGAACTTGTTTTCCTATCAAGCTCTTCCTTCCAAGTGTCTTTGGTAGCGAAGGAAGTGCTTAGCTTTTAAAGAGATGGGAATTTAATGGCATAGACTTGTAAAATTAGGCAATAATGGCCCTGCTTTTAAATCCCTTTAAATCATTGCCTGTCTCCGCCTGAAATGGGGCTTGGAGTTGTTGTAGTCGCAGAGCTCGACCTGCTGACAGGCATAAGGTATTAAAAATGGGCTTCAAAGAGGGCATGCAGCTCCATTATGTTGCATTTTCGAAGGTTATGTAATGTTTAATGGCCAGGGACCCTTTGGGGTGTTTGGAATTCCAGGCTGATTGGGGTTGGAAGGGACCTGAAAGATCCATGGGCAGGGACACCTTCCAGTGTCCCAAGGGTGCTCCAAACCCTCTCCAGCCTGGCCTTGGACACTGCCAGGGATGGGTCTTTGAACACTTAAACCATTGTCCTGCCTTTCTCTTAGGATTGCACCAAATCTCTGTCTCCAGTCATTTAATTCAGGTGAGGACAGAGCCTTATGTGTCATTACACTACAATAAAACAGTCAGTTTAATTTCTTTTGTTTTCTTTCTGAGAGCTGCAGCAGGAAGGGGTGCAGGTTGCTTAAAAGAGGAGCACATTAATTAAATGTCCAGCATCTCAGCATAAACTGTGGTCTCTTCTTACCCCTGGGTGCCAGGTTGTAGAGTTACTGCAGAAATTACATTTCTAAGGAAAAGAAGGGAAGAATTACCTTCAACTTGAATAAATAGGTGTGTCCAAGAGGGAAGAAAAGCCTCAAAGTTCTAAAAATAACACAAAGTGGTTAAATGAAGTGATGGTGATTGGGAGGTGGTGATTTATAAACGGGGTAGGTATACACAGACTTTTAATAGGTGGAAAAAAATAGCTGAAGTGTTACTTAACTGCATTTGGAACCATTGGAACACATAATTTAGCTGCAATTAATACACTTTACAGAGGTGGTAAATAACTTTAAAGCTGGAAGTACATGAATGCTGTGCAGGAAAAGAGATTCATGGGCTGAATTTGTTCTGCATTTGTTTTGTTGGCCAAATGTCAGGGGTTTGCAAAGGGAGAGGAGGTGGAATGAGGCACTAAGGCTGTATCCCAGATTTTGGGGGGGGGTGAAAGGTGCCATCAGCATTTTGGGTGGTGGTTGTATTTTTATCTATTTTTCTAAAACTATACGTTTATTATTTTCTGTAACAAGGTTAATTTAAAAGTGTGGAGAATACTGAATCCTTCCATGGTGCCTCCAGTGTTCCCACAGCATTCCCTGGTTCTGGAGTCCCAGGAGGTGAAGGTGTTTTGTCACTCAGAGGTGTAAAGTGATGCCGATCACATCAAATGCCACTCGCTGTCTGCAGTGACAGTTTTCCATCTGAAAAACGATTCCAAGATAATAATTTTAAAAGGCCATGCTTGGCTAGGGGGTTCATTGGAAGAAAATTCCCTTGGTTTACTGTGGAGTGTGCCCAGAATATTCAAATGAGTGCAGCAAACAGTTGTGTGGAGCTTTGGGGTGATGAAGGGATGAGTAAAGGGACTGTAAAATACAACACCAGACACTGTTTGCTAAATACCCTGTGAATTTTGGTGCACTTTCTGTGTTTCCCAGTGTGTGTAACCCTCCTGAAATACCCTCTCTGGACAGTTGATGTTTCTTTTTCCCTTCAGTAGGCCCCTTAATAATCCTGGATTGCCCTATTTGAGGAGGGCTGATCCAGTCAAAGGTGAGACAGGACAGCCACTGACAAGGCTTTCTATTTTACCCTTCCCAGACGGTGATTTGTACTTGAAATGCTGTTTGAATTTTCTTGTTCCTCCTCTTTCTTTATTATTTCATTGAGGTCTTGAGTGTCCCAGTTGAGAAAGCTGAAGTTTTATTTGGTTTGGGATCAATCTCTTAAAAATAGACCCTCCTATCAAGGTAGCAGTTCTAGTGACTGCCAGTTTGTTCTCTCCTTTATTCTCCTAAGAAATAAAAATACCTCAAGACTAGTTTTTGAGTGTCAGCCCCAAAATCTTCCACAGAACACCTAAATACTTACTCTCAAGTTTTTCTAAAGCACACTCCAGGAATACCTTTAAATTTCGTGCCTTTTGTTTTGTGCTGAAGCACCAGAAATTACCTCGAGTGAAGATTTTTGGTCTTTGCAGTTTTGATTTTCTGAAATGTCTTCCACCTCTGACCTGCACCTTTCTGGCAGTTTTAATGTTGGTTTTGTGCTTGAGGAGCTGTAAATCTTTCTCCAGACAGCACCCAGATGAGTTTTATCAGTTAGAACTCTGTTCCTGCGTGCTCGCTTGGTAAGAAAAAGCAAATTTAAAAGGTGTCAGTAGCTAATCATTACCCCCAGCAATTCTGCTTTTCTGCTCAGCTGATAACCACTTTTTTATGTCAGAGGAGGACACTCAGGGTGTTTTTTCTGGGACTTGCCCTGTCAAAGGTAATAAATAAACTCCCCTGGGTGCTGCCATCCCAAAGGGATGTGACCCATTTCCTTCCCTGCCGGCTGGGAACGATCCTGGGGGCAGATGCTGCTTTAGGGGTGATTTTGTGGTGCTTATGAAGGCCTCTTCCATCCTTAATAATTCCATGATAAGTCCCTTCATCTGCTAATTTGTCCAAATTGCTGCAGGTTGATGAATGTAGCAGCAGGTTTTCCAGAATTAAAACCTTTCCTAGATAAGTTGAAAATGGGCTTTTTCTGTGAGGACACCAGTTTGTCCCTGGGAAAGCTTCTCTGGAAAGCTGGATAATGCCATCAATTCAGCTTGCTGGAAGAGCAGTGGAAGTGGGAAGGAGCCAGTTTGCTGCTGCAATGTGTCCTCACATAACCCCTGTGGCAAACCCAGGGCTGGCTGTGAAACAGTCTCTGTGATTGTTGATTTCAGAAAATAAAAGATGTTGAATTGCTGCAGGAAGACAAAGCCTAAAGGAGGTCAGAAATCCCTGGGGTTGTATAACCAGCAAAAGCAGCACTGCAGGTGTGTTGAAGCCTGGTAATCCTGGTTTAAAATACAATTTATTACATAATAATATAATTTTAGAACTCCCAATAGTAGAGTTTCACGTATTTTATAAATAGAATAATTTCAATGAAATGTAATTTCTTATGTACTATTGTAATTACAGCTTCAAAATCCTTCTTTTCCTTCAGCTTTGTGTAGGAAAAACTTGTTGTCAGTTCATGTAAAATAAAGCTTCTAAATGAGCCATGTTTTTAGGCATTTTTAATTGAGTTGCAGCCCACTGAAATAACCATGAGATGGATTTAGGGGGTTTTAACTGCTTAAGGAATTACTGGAATTACTTGTACTTTATAGGAAGTTTGTCAGATTTCTCAGGGGTTTTTAGAAACCTACCTTTGTCAAATAATGCTGGTTTTGATAATCTCTTCCTTTCTCAGTCACATGTCTCACTAATCCTGTTACTTAAAGCTTGGTGATCCTCTTAGATCACATTAAAAGAGAGATATTTCAGAAAAAGATGAGTGTTTCTACATGATCACAGCTCTGCTTGTGCCAAAACGTTCCCTGAGGGAATGTAAAACTTATTTATTGGCCCCTGTGCTTTACTCCATGTATTTGGAAGGTTTTCATTCTTTCTCTGCCAAAAAAAAAATCAATGTTTTTTGACAGTGTTTGTAGCTGTTTCAATGCTGTTGCTTTCCAGAAAAGCCCAGGGTCAAGATTGTGGTTCAAAATCACATCCCAGTAACCTGGTTTTACTTTGAACAGTAAAACCATCAAAAAACCCCCATAAAATTTAGAACTCTTCCATTATGAAAACTTACACATTAAAACCTCTGGGAATATTTATAAAAGAGGAGGATTTTTGAGCATATGCGGGTTTATATCACACTTGGACCCTCTGTAGGTCTCCCAGGTCAGGTGAAAATAACAAAATACTTCTTTTTGTGTCAAAAATCCACTCTTTAAGTTCTTAAACTGGGCACATCAGTCAGTTCCTCAAGAAACAATACAAATAGCTTTGCAAAGAGAAATACAGTGGAAGTATATTTCTATAAAATGCTAATTGCACTCATGGAGAGAGAGCAAGCAACAGTCACATTTCTACTTATTTAGCAGCAAATCCAGTAATGCTGCACAAAGCTGGGGGCCTTAAAAATACTGAAACCCCAACACTGTGAAATTGTCATTATTGCTGATACAATGTTGGAGGTAATAACCAAAAAAATCCCAGCAGAGCAAAGTAATAAAAAATCATGCCATATAAATAAATAGTAGCACTAAAACTCTTCCTTAGGATCCAGTGCTCTGCTCACTAGCTCAAAGTCATAAAAAAATCCTACAAGAGGTGTGTGCTACCCCAAGATTAAGAACTTTAATTAATCTGCCTGGAGAATCACATGGAAACTTTGGAAAACCTTGTGTGCTTTCAATCACTGGGCTCACCGAGTGGAATATCCATCAGAATTCTGTGGGTGTTTCTCCTTTTATTCCTTTGGGACTCTCCTAGGATCACATCTAGCTCTGTTCTCCAGGAATATTGCCCCTGCATCAAAGGAAAACTGGAGGAAAAGAGCTGCAGGGTTGAAATGAAATAATTTAAATAAAGGAAATAAAATCCTTAAGAAACGCAGTGACTGCAGAGTGGGCTTAGAATTAGAAGAACAGAACCTTTTTAGCATAAACAGATTAATTTTATGTCAGTTTATACCCAAATTGGGTTGGATCCTCAAGGATCAGCCAGTTCCAGCCCCCTGCCATGGCTTGGCTGTGTGGGGTTGGTTTGGGTTTGGATTTTATTAATGATATTTTACCCAAGATGCTTCACCTCCCTCAGGGGGAATTTGGGAGACTTTTAGTCGGGGTTGGGTTGGTTTTTTTTTTCCTCTTGCTCTAAGTCTGGCCTGGTTTTATCCATTAGACTTTTCCTGGAGATGCTTCTCAGGGTAGTGAGGAAAAATTCAGTTTTCATTGCTAAATATTGCTCTATCTTCTCTCAAATAATCCAGGAAGCAGTTTTGGCACTGGTATGAAAGAGGAATTGGTGAAAAAAATGAGATCATTCAGAATTCCAGGTTTTCATTGAGACTTAACTTGATGAGACAAAACCAAGGATGACTTGAAGAGTGTGGGGGTTTTTTTGAGGACTTTTTTTCCCTCCTCCAGACTTGATTCAGGTGATTCTGGAGGGATCTGAGGGATGGACTCAACTCAGGACTTCAGTGTGTCTCACAAGAGGTTTCTGGACACCTCAGGCCTGAAAAAGAATGAGGAATGACTTTGTGATTACTAATTTTTTCCATTCAGATCACCAGAACCTGCCCCTGAGGGAAACTCATTTTCCAACCCAAAGAGCTCATTCCTGCAGGATGAGTTATTGTAACCTGGCATTTGGGGGGATTTGTTTTCCAGGTCATTTCCATGAGAGGGGAGTGGTGTGGGAGCCACTGTGTGGAATGTTTGCACTCCTTCTTTTCCCCACAGAACATGGGAATATGTTGGGGATGAAGAGTAAAGCTGAAATATGGGCTGTGTTCAGGGAAACTGAAGTCTCAAATATACATATTTTTAAGTTTTCTGTGGGTGTAATCCTTAATTAAACTCTGGAGCCATTGTCCTAGAATGCTTGGGAATATTAAAAGTTAATTATTAAAAATTAGGTGGGACTGATTTGTGAGTGGTCTCTGCTATGAAATGTATGTAGTATATATGGATGTTAAAACTTGGAATACATTTTAAAGGCACAGGGATTTAGGTGTAACAATCCTCAGAGTCTGTGAGGTTTCATTGCCTGGTTTAGATGGGAGAAGAGCAATCTATAAGTATCTGATTTATACCTTTTGTCTCTTCCTCCCAGCACTTTTTGGTGCCAGAGATAACCAGAATGACTTGTTTAATTAATTCTCTGTGTCATTTTTTATTACTGGTCCCACTCATAAAGCAGAACTGTCGATACTGAGTTCCTTCCATTTATACAATGAATCAGAGAGGAACTTTCCTCTTTCCTTTGCACTTTTCAGATGGTTCACGAGTTGGGTTTGGGGTTTGAGGTTTTCTTTGGAGTTATTTTGGTGTTGGCTGATTTCCTGCAATGAAAACACTCTGTTGGCTGCTGAGCTGGGAGTGCCAACCTCAGCACTGGCTTTAGTCACTCCTTGTTCCTGAAGTACAAAAGGCAGCCCCAAAATGCAGCCCCCTGACCTGTGAGACAGGAGTTCTTGGATCCAGCCATGGGTTTGGAGGGGGAAATGTGATCCAGCTGCCCAAGGAGGGAGCTGAAATATTCCATGGACATGGCAGGAGCTCAGGGTTGTTTGATGAGTGGGTTCATTGATATGTGTCTGCATCAGCTGCTTGGAAAAAATCATCTTGGCATCCTTAAAAAGAAAGCCTGATGTTGACTTTTAGATGTAGGCAGGTAAACCAGAATCACTTTATTTTCTTTTAGTGGCCATTCTGGAAGTTTCTGTGGTTTCAAAACAAGTGTCTGTAGAAAGGCCTCTTAAAAATCAGGGTATTTGCCAAGTAAAAATTGTCTGCAAGGCAAGGAGAATCATTTCCTTTTCTTTTTTCTAGAGGTGCTCTTTCCTCTCTCTGTAGAAATAGAAAGCTCAGCTGGTGGACTGCTGGATTGCTAAAATAAATTGTTTTTTCTCCTATTTCCATTTTTTCAGGTGAAGGAGCCCTTCACAATCCACAGTTAAATAACACACTCATGTGGGTTTGTCCTTAAAATGTCCCCTCCCTTCTGATAACCCACCAAATGTAAATAATATTATTAAATATAGGAAGGATAACTGCCATCTCAGATATTTTTTATAGAGTTTGGGAATTATTATTATTTCTGATGGCAAATAATTATTATTACTTGTTTCTAGACTGATAATTGCTCAGAGCTGGTGGCTCTGAGCTTTCCATTGCCATGGAAAGCTGAGGTTAGGCTTTAGGCCTGGGAATATTTGCTGTAGGCTGGTTTGCCCAGTTCAGGGAGGAACCTGGAATTAAATACCAACCAAAGCAGGCAAGAATTTAAATGTACATTTCTTGCAGGTTGTGCTGTTCAATAGTCAAAGATTTTCTTGTGCCAGCAAGAACTTGTGGAGTGAATTTGTGTGAGCCCCAGGGGATCAGTGGGAACTCCTGAGGGGTGTTTTCCCAGCTCCTGAGCTCTGTGGGCACCTCTTTGCAGGCTGCAGTTTGGTTCCCATGGATTCCCTGTCCTAGCCCACTTGGCTCTTGGGGCCACATCCCCTCCAGCCCATTGCAGGGATCTCTTGGCTCATGGAAAGTGTGATTAAGGGCCTGACTTTGCTCAGGCTCCAGGGTGCCAGAGAAGCAGCTGCTGGGGCAGGCAGTGGAAAGTGTGAATAACTCCAGCCTGGGGTTGTATAACCCACACAATAATCGGATCAGGCCGGGTTCACTCTTGGGGAGTCTATTAAAAACCCCCGGGCTGTGGTCACTCCTCATCTCAGCACATGGCAGGAGCCCACCTGTAGGGCAGCAACAAAGCCTTCCCCTCAGGACTGGGCTATTTTTCCCTGGGGGAAGGACTGGGGGAGAAGGTATATAATAGATAGAAGGTATCTACTAACTTTGAGCATGGTTTAGATGTTTTTCCTTTGCTATACCCCACTATAAACCCACTTCTGGTAACCTCCCCCAGAGCAGATGAAGTACAGGAATTGTTCACAGGAGATGGTTTAGGAGAGGTTGTTCCTTAATTAACTGCTTGGAATGCACTTGAGTCCTGTTCCTTCCTTCCTGAGCTGCCAAAGGAAAATTCCATTTTTGTCTCCTGGACTGCAGTGAATGTTTTCATCTCCCTTGCTGAACAAAAGGGAAACCCCCAAATTCCTGTAGCAGGAGTTAAAATGAGGTGCAGAACTGTGTTGGCTTTCAGCAAGTGGAAGTTCCTCAACCAAAAACCACCGCCTTCAATTTTCAGGAAGTTAAAGTGTTTTCAGGAGTTGTTTTCTGATCATTCCCCCCCCCCCCCCTTCAAGCAAAACCATAAAATCAAAGGCATCAAATGCATCCTCAGAGCTCTGTTGTTAAATCCCTTAAAGGCTTCCAATGCCACTGTGATACTGACAAGTCTGAGAAAATTCCAGTATAGGAGAGATTAACCTTACCAAAACTTCAGGTGGTTTAGGATAAAATCCAGACTCTTCTGTGGCTCCTTTGATTATATTTTATTCTCTTAACAAGGCCAGGTTGGAACAACCTGCTTAGTGAAAAGTCCCATGTCAGGAGCTTGGAATGAGATGATCTTTCAGGTCCCTTCCAAGCCTTTTTATGATCTTCATTAGTATATTTTTGAATGCTTTTGAAATTCCTAGGTGCACGCAGTATGTTCTTAGAGGTACAACAACTTACTGTAATTGCAGTGGGGTTTTTGATTACCCTCCCAGAACATTCTTGGAAGATAATTTGAGACTTCTCTTCCGTTCTTCCTTCCGTGACTTCAGTGGAAAATTTCATTCTTCAGAGTTCACAAAACACCAGCCCGGTCCTGACCAGCCCCTGTGGTTTTCTGAACTCCTCTGTTGGGGTCTAAGGTTTTGGTTCCTTGACTTTTTCTTTTCCCTTAGTCACAGAGGGGGTGTCAGAGGGTGGACACGTAGCCACTGCTTCTCTGTGATAATATCTTGAGTTAAATTCTTGTGTTAAACAAATACTGGTGTCATGAAAAAACCCCAAACACATGCTGTTATCCTACACCTTAGCACTTACCTTTGCACTCCCTCGAACAGCAGTTTGGGCATAAGACAGCTGCTCTTTTCATGATCATAAATTGTTAATTGCATGTGCTTCCCGTTCTGCTTCATCAGGGTTGTGGCCACACCTTCACTTGCTGTGGCACTTCTTGTCACAGCTGAAAGAAACACTATAAAAACTTAGAAAAATGTTTTGGGGACAAACTCTGCATCACTTCTCAGCAATGTTTTGGTCTTCAGAAATGGCAACTAAAGAACAAAAGAAAAATAATAATAGACCTCTGACCCCATAGAGGGTGCAGCCTTGAAGGTGTGTTTGAAGCCTGAGAGAGATGTTTGCTGATCAGAGTGAATTAACTAGTATAAAATAATGTGCAGCTGATCCATTCTTATGTCCTGCTGGGAGACTTTTCTCTTCCATAGTGCATGGATTTGGGGTCTTCTTTGCAGAGCTTTTTATCTCTGAAAATGTTCTGAGCCAGCTTTTATTTAATCACAGAATAACAGAGTGGTTTGGGCTGGAAGGGACCTTAAAGCCCACCCAGTGCCACCCCTGCCATGAGCAGGGACACCTGCCACCAGCCCAGGGTGCTCCAAGCCCCGTCCAACCTGGCCTGGGACACTTCCAGGGATCCAGGGGCAGCCCCAGCTTCTCTGGATTCCATTCCAGTCCCTCCCCACCCTCACAGGGAAGAACTCCTTCCCAGTATCCCATCCAAACGTGCCCCCTGTCAGTTTAAAACCATTCCCTGATCCCTCCACGACCTGTGGAACAGCAGACTTTGGTTAAATGAAACCTATTTTAGAGACTGTCTCGTGGCACATTCCCCTGGAGTCAGGAGTGCAGGAAGTAAACAAGTGGGGAAGTCAGGCCCATTGTGCCTTGCAGTGCAGGGGTGATGAGGAAGAGCCTGGTGTGACATAGCTGGGACCTGACTTGGTGCTATTTAGAGACCACTTTAGGCTGGGAAACAAGTGCTGGCACCAGTGCCTGTTCCTGAGGGGCCTTTGGTTCCCACCATTAATCAGCCACTGGAGGTATTTGTGGTAAATCCATCCTTTTCATCCTTTGGTGAGGAGTGAAACACAAAGGATGTGATGCTTTAAAAAGGCAAGTCTAATAAGTAAAGAAATACATTCAACCCCCCTCTAGATTATAGGAGAAGCAGATGGAATGATGTGAATCAACTGCTGATCACAGTGATTGTACATTGGAATGCAGAGCCACTTCTGTGTCTGCCTTTCCTAGACTAAGCCTGCCTTAAACTCCCAGAGCTCAGAGCTTGGTACTGATAGTTCAATCTTCATTATTAGGAGAGCAGTTGCCCCATCATTTTATCCTTAAAAACTGCCCAAGGATGACCTTGAAGCACGAGGGAAAGGATGCTGTGACAGCCAAGTGACAGGAGAACAGAGTCTACCTGCAACTTGGCACACCGTGAGGATTTGGGGAAAATCCTTGGAGATACAAATCTAAACCCAGGGAATGACCAGAAACAAGGGAGAGCTGAGAGGTCTTAAACCCAACCAGGTCAACTTAAACCTTGGAAGTGAATAATCTCATTTTTTTTTTTTTTAATAGATTGCATGTGGGACACCAAAGTTGACTAATGAAAACAGAGATCTGATTGAATTTATTTCGGTGTTTGCACACTTGTTTAATCTCCCCTCCTTCCCCCCGAGTTATTTTAAGTATCACTTCCTGGCTGACTGTCCTGGTGAGTACTTTGAGTTGCAAATTGCCTGATTTGAAGACTCTGTAATTCTTTTGCATTTAAATCTGCAACCCCCTTGGCTGTAGCACTGGGGTTGCATGACACAGAACTGGAAATGCTGGTTTTAAGCTCTTTTTGTTGCTTGGCTTGGCAGGTCTGAAATGTCAGCTCTAATTTTCTGAGGGGGTTTTAGAAGCAATCAAGGTGTAGAGGCTGTTGGATCAAGTGACTTTGGGAAGTGACTGCTCCGTGGTGGTTAAAAGTACACTGTTTCAAGTGTCCCAAAAGAGAGTGTTAATGATGCCCAGGCTGTTTCTCTGAAGAACGCTTGAGCACGTTCATGTATTTCCCTCCCAGTCCAGCTTGTACCATAAAACACTGTCTCCAAGCTCTTTAGAGAAGTTCAATCAAACCCCAATTCATCTGGAAAAAGTGATAAGCCTCAGCTGGTCACATGGGAACAGTCTTTGTACTATATCTATATCTATGAAACAGTGTTTGCTTAAAGGCTGAGCACACAGTAGAAGTCATTCCATTGACTGGCATGTTATTGTAGGAACTTCATTAAGTTCCTCAGAAATGCCTTGGAGAGGAGCACTAAGAGTAGACAGGCCAAGAATAGCTCCAGGCAGGGCCCAAGGGGGACCTGTGTGCCTTTCTTCCCTCCCTGGAAAACAGTTTCCTGGGTAGATTTTCCAAAACAGGGGCTGGGGGACTGCAAAGACAAGTAAATATGAAATTTGAAAGCACCTGAGGGGCCCAGCACAGGAATGGAGCTGCTGGAGAGAGGCCAGAGGAGGCACCAGGATGGGCAGAGGATGGAGCAGCTCTGCTGGGAGGAAAGGCT
>JAWWEW010000422.1:0-11582 GCA_035583185.1 Anabacerthia variegaticeps | reverse complement strand
CCGAGGAGGTGGGGTCTGGGGGGGCAGCGGAGGATGCCCAGGGCGGGGGGGGCTGTTGAGAGGGGGGTCGGGGGATGCCCAATGCGGGGGGAGAGGCCGCGGGTGGGGATACCCGGTGCGCGGGGGGGGCTGCGGGGAAGGGAAAGCCCGGTGCGGGGGATGCCCGGTGCGGGGGAAGGGATGCCCAGTGAAGGAGGGGAGGGATGCCCGGTTTGGGGAGGGATGCCCGGTGCAAGCCCTTCGCGGTTGCCATGGCAGCGCCCCCCCCTCTTCCCGAGGGATGCTCACGGTGCGAGCGCGGCCCCCCCGCACCGGAGCGGGGAGGGGATGGAAAAACCGGGGGGGAATCCCGGAGGGGGGGGGGGGAAGGGGGCAGGGAAGGGAATCCCTCCCCTCTCCGCCGCTCCCCGCCGCCCCCGCACCCTGCAGCGGGGACCCCCTCCCCTCCGTGACCCGCTTCGCTAGGGCGGGGGGGCGGACACACCGTTAACCCCTTCTGTACCCCGGGAATCCCCCCCGCACTGCGGGACTCCCCCGCACCCCGCCTTGGCCAGGGCAGGGGGACCCCCCGCACTCCCGGGGGGAGGGAATCCCCCATCAATCCCGCATTCAAACCGGGGGTCCGGTCGCCCCCTCCCTCCTCCTCCCCACCCCATTAATCCCTTCAGCTGGGGAAACCCCCCTTGCACCGGAGGGGTTCCCCCAGCGACCCTCCTTACAATGGGGGATCCTTTACTGGGGGGGGGACCCCATTAGCCCCTCCCTTCCTCCTGCACCGGGGTGGGGTCCCCAATATCACGGGAGGGTCCCTTTCCATGGGGAACTGACAGGATGGGGGGCTGGAGGGGGGCTCAGCCTCTGAACCCCCGTGGAAGGGGGGCCCTGCAATCCGCAGCCCCCCCGTGCTGTCACTGCCAGCACATCCCACCCGTGCCCCCCCTCGCGGGGGGACACCCGGCACTGCCGCAGTGCCGAGGAGGGGGAGGAGGAGGAGGAGGAGGTGGAGGAAGGGGGGCGGGTGGGCTCTGCTGCACAAAGCCAGGGCTGTGCAGGAGCCACTGCGCCATGGGGGGAGCGGGCGAGGGCAGGGAGGGGGGTACCCGGGCATGGGGGGGCAGCCCTGGAGGGTGCAGGGGTGGGAGGGGGTCGAGGGTACACACACACACCACACACACACTCACATGGGTTCATTATTCCAGCATCAAGGAGCAGCAGGAATGGGGGGGGCTTTCCCCGTGTCAGGCACTGCAGTTCAGCCACGCACGACCTGCTGGGGTGGGGGGTTCAAAGGGGGACCCCCCTCCCGGAGAGACCCCCAATCTAGGCAGGAACCACACACCCAACTCCCAGCTGGATTTTCCACAGTGTTTCAGGGGAATAAACAGCCCCTCCGTGGCAAGCCAGGAAAAGAAACCCCCATCAACCCTTCCCTCCTTATTCCTTCTCCAATTTAAGAGGATTGTGGGGTGTTTTTAATTTTTAATTGGGTTCAAACACAACAAACTCTCACAGAAAGGGGACGTGGCGGGTTCATTCCTCCCTGGCTGGACCGGCTGGGTTTGGGGGTGCAGGGTGGGGCACTGGCCAGCCCAGCTCCTTCAGGGGGGTGGAGAGGGCTGGGGGGGACCCCAAAACGGCCACGGGGTCTCAGCTTCAAAGGTTCACCCTGGCTTGGGATGAGTCTGATTTAATCCCACGGGAAGAGGCCGTTGGGATGTGTAGCCATGAGTGTGACTGGTTTTGGAACCCTGGTGAGACCCTCAGGCCATGGAGCTGCTGGAAGGAATTCCTTGGAAGGAATTTCACTCCCAAAGGGGAAAGGAGAGGGAGAGAGGGAGGAGAGGAAAACCCAGTGGCTACTGGAGGCGAGGGCAGGACTGTGCTCTGGCTACAGGGCCAAACTGCTCTGGCATTCCCAAGGGTGCTCATGGATCTTACCTGGCATTCCCATGGGAGCTCATCCCATTCCTCCTGCCTGGGCCAGCACAGGGACCCCAGGGCTGTGCCCAAGGGGAGCAGAGGTGGCACAGGGGGTCAGTGTCACTCCCTTTCCAAAGGCCCACACAGCACCTTCTGGCCTGAGCCCACGATCAGGCAGGGGGAGAAGGGATGGGAGAAGCAGCAGCTTCCATTCTTGGAGTGGATTTTGGGTCACAGGCCCTCTGGGAACCCTCCTGTGCCACCAGCAGCTCCCAAGGGACACTGGGAATGTCACACAGAGCAGCCTGGCACCAGCATTCTGCCCAGAGAAGGCAGGAACCACGTTGGGCTGGGATTTCTCCCATTCCTCCTTGAGAAAAGGTGATTTTCCCTCTTCCCCACCCTCCTGCTCCCCTTGGGATTGAGATCAAGAGAGAGGCAGCCGGACCAACAGCAATCCCAGTCTGGAATCTCTTCGGGGACACTCCAGGGGTGACACTGGGAACAGAGAGCAGGTGCCTTCCACGTGATGGTTCCAAAATTCCCCTGCAAAGCACGAGGGTGGGGACAGGGACAGTCTGGGAGGGGGTGGCCACCACGGGGGTCCCCACCTGGACCTGCTGGAGGTCTAGAAGCGAGTTAGTAGCTGGTTTTGTCAGGGAACACCCAGATTTGGGAAGGTGAAGGTGGCGTTAGTCTGTCCAGGGCGGGACAAGACTGTCCCCAGGCGGGTGGTGGCCTCGTGCTTCTCTTCAATCCAAGGAGAAAGTGGGGACAAGGGAAAGGAAACCAAAGGAGAGGAGGTTCTTCGTGTCTCCCGTTTTCACAGAGCAGAGCCCTGGGGCTCCAGCCCCCAGTCCGGGGGGTGGCATGAGCAGCTCGAGTTCTACTTTTGGCTGTTGTAAGCCTTGTGCCTCTGGTTCATGGGATTCTCCGGGGACTTCATCCACTCCTTCTTGAGGAGCTGCTTGAGCTGGGACAGGCGCATGTTGGGGTTCTCCTGCTTCAGGCGGGGCAGGTGCAGCTCCTCGAAGGCCGTGAAGGCGGCTTTCATCCGGCGCTCGGGGTGTCGGTCCCCATCGTTGGCAACACTGCCAGGATGGAATCAGCACACATGGACACCAGGGACACCCCCACCCCACAGGGGACAGCCCCCCTGCCCACCCTGCTCCTTGTCAGAGCCACCAGGAGCAGAGGAAGAGCGGGATAAGGATGGAAAGGTCCCCATCCCGCATCAAACCCTCCTCGCGGGGTTCCCTTGGTGAACATGACTTGTTGTTGGGATGGAAAGGCCCACTGGGTTTGGGGGAATGTCTGCCAGAAATTCCCACAGGGAAGTGATGCCCTCAAAGGAGAGCACAGATGGGATGTGGCCACGCACCTGAGGACAGCAATGGCATCTTCGATCGTCCTGGCCTCCACCGAGCCCTCCTCCAGCACCCTCCTGTTGATGTTCTCTTCCAAGGGGACTTCCAAGTGAGTCTTCTTCTCCACTGCACAGGGAAGGGGAAAAAGGGAGCACCATTAAATCCAGACTGTATAACACCCACCCAGGAGAGGGATTTCCCTCTGGAAAACTCAGCCAGAGTCCAGGGCCAGCGCTGGAAGAGCTCTGGCTCTGCAGCTCTGCTCCACCTCGAGGTGCCAGGAGGGTTCTTTTTTCCCATATTTGGGTGTTAGACATGGGACACAGCAAGGCAGGAAGCATGGGAATGGCTGCAGGCAGCACAGGAACAGAATCATGGAATCACTAAGGTTGAAAAAGACCTTTAAGATCATCAAATCCAACCATCAACCCACCACTGCCACATTCACCACTAAACCATGTCCCCAAGTGAAACATCCACATGTTTTCTGAACACTTCCAGGGATGGGGACTCCACCACTTCCTGAGCACTCTTTTCCCAAGCTTTGCAACCCCAGGAAGAGCTGCCTGCAGCTCCTGCTTTCCAAACACCTTGTCCTTCAGAGACAGCAGGTGGAGAAGGAGCAGCCCCCCATCCCACCCTCCAGCCCCCCAGGGCCTTTCCACGGCATTCCCAAACCTGTATCCGCGTTCTCCTTCTGCTGCTGGTCTTTCCTGATTGTCTCCTCGATCTGGGCCCTGGTGACCTTCCCTGGAGTGACCTGTTTGGGTGACTTCCCTTTGAGCTTGGAGTCCTCCTCCTCCAGCAGGCGCTGCAGCTCCTTCTTGCGTTCCAGCTGCTCCAGCCGCCGCTTCTCCCGCTCCTCCTGCAAGGGACAAAGGACCAGGTCACCTCCAGACTTTACAGAAGGATCAAATCATCCATTCCAGGAGCAGGGAATCCCCTAGAATAGGAATAGGCACCTCAGTTCTGTAGCTGGATCACCTCGACCTTCAGCAGGACAGCAATAGCCTGTCCCATCCCTTTGGAATAATAATTCCCACATCCCTGCCCGGTGATGTCAGCCCTGTGAAACACAACCCTGCTGTGGAGGAGGAGTGCCAGGACAATCAGATTAAGTTCTCCACTTTAATTTTAATAAGTGGTGGGAGGTTGGGAGTTCAGCAGTTGCTGGTGAAGAGCCTGGATCCATCCTCACGTCCTTCCCCAGGGCTGGGACACGCGGTCGGATGGATTCGACAAGCAAAGCAGCTCTTGTGGGAACCTGAAGTGCTCCAGAAGGAGTTCAAGAGTCACTTTGCCCAGGGAAGAGGGTGACAAGCCCTTGAAACAAGCCCTTGAGGGCTTTCAGTGCTTTGGCTGCGAGATTTCTCCCTCCTTTCCCAAAGCCTGGAAGGTCTGAGGGGAAAAAAAGGGGAGGGAAGAGGGAGAGGGAAAGGGGGAAAGGGAAGAGAAAGGAAGGGGTACACAGGGATGTGCCCTGTGGCCACAGTTCTCTGCCCACCTTCACTCAGAACAGCACAGGACAACTCCAGCTCCAGGAAAAGAAGGGAGGGAGGAAAAGAAGGGAAAGAGGAAGGAAAACCTCACCTAATTCCACTCCAAGCAGCCGGAGCCAAGGATGGGAAAAGCCATTAGAGGGATGAAGCCCTTATTGCAACCATCAGTTCCCAAATTTTTGGACACTGAGTCCCAGAAATTTGAGCCACAATGTCCTGGGGACTGGGACTCAATCCCAGTATTTCCCAGTGCAACTCCTGATTCCAGATCCCAGCTCTCCCATCAGGCCTCCCCCTCCTTGAGTAAAGGCTGAGTAAACAAATGCCCTGGGCCTCCTGGATTAGAGGGGATTTTGGCCACTCCTGGAATGGGGAGGGTGGCACCAGAGGAGGGGGGAGATTCCTCCATCCTGTTAAAAATGCCTCAAGCACAGGGATGTGCCTGTGGCTACTGAGTTTTCTCCCTCCTCTCCCAAAGCCTGAAGACCTGGGGAAAAAAAAGGAACAGAAGAGGGAAGGGGGAGAGGAGGGAAGGGGAGAGGAGGGAAAGGGAGAGGGAAGGGATATACAGGGATATGTCTGTGGCCACCCTCACTCAGTGCAGGACAACGATGCATCCAGGTGGAATCTCTGGGTCAGCCAATGGCACCAGGGAGTGTTAAGGAGGCCACAGGGCATGGGGAGGAGCAAGGGATGAGATTCCTTCAGCAGGACATGTCCATTCCCAAGGATTTGTGTGCTAGAACACGAGTTTCCAGCCTTGCAGAGAACTGTCTGAGCAAGGAACGACTCATCAGCTCCCAGAACAGCTTCCCAGCTGCTGCGGGGGAGGAAACTCATGTCCCAGGCAAAGGGATGTGGGAGCCAGAAGTCAAATGGAGCCTCAGCTCCTGATCTCCCTCTCAGCAGAGGCCCTGGAAAGGCTGGAGAGCTCCTGGCACGGCAGGAAGGCGAAGGAATGCGAGAAAATGACGCAGGTGGGAAATGAGAGGAGCAGAACCGCCCTGGAGTGTGTCCGAGTGCTCACTGGGATCTCCAAGGCTCATCAGAGCCTGGAAAGGGGATCAGACACGGCCCTTTCATCACCCACAGGCAGGGAAAGCAAGGATTGAGGGGATAACAGAGCCTGGGCAGTTAGTTTGGGGTGTGAACCCCAGCCTGGTGTCCTCAGGGCTCTCCTGACATCTCCATCCCCTGCTCTGATCCAAGTGCTGCAAATCCCTCCCGGAGCACGTGGACATTCCACGCCAGCACCACCCCCAAAACACCTCCTTCTCCAGGGAATGGTTTGGCTTCTCCAGCCTCATCCTAAAGAGAGCAAAGTCATTTATAATCTGAGTCCCACATCTCTTCCCTGCCAGGATGTGACAGGACACAGGCAGCTCCTCCTGTTCTCCACAGGGATATTCCAGCTGGAAGGCACCTGAGATGCAGCCAAGGAGGGTTTCCCTGATTTATCTCCCTCCACCAGCCTGGCCATTCCTGTCTCTGGCAGCAGAAAGAGCACCTGGGCAGGAACAGTCAGCCTTTCTGGGCTCAGCTCCACACCTGAGCATTGACCTTTGCTGCTCTGAGCTGCATATTCCCAGGGAAAAGGGGTTTCTGGGAAGAAAAAGCACTAAAACAGCAGCTTTGGACGAAATTCAGACCTGGACATTGTGGTTGTGCTGACAAAGGGAGAGGGGACAGCTCAGGGGACACTGGAAACCACCTCACTGGTTTCCCTAAAACCCAGTCCGAGGCTCTGGGACAGAGACTGGTGCCCCAGTCAGCAATCCCAGCTCCCAGCACACCCCCTCCCCTCCAAATTCCTGTCCTCCTTGCTTGCAGGAGGCTGTTTTGGTAGCACAAGTAGGTCACCTTTGGCCAAGCCCTTAAATCCAGCAAAAACAAGCCCTTGTTCCAGGAAGCAATTAGGGAGCATTACGGGATCGCACTGGGAACAACCCACAGGACTCCAGATTCCAGGACACAAATTAGGGATGAACTCATGCAAGGGGACACAGCAGGAAGGGCCCAAGGTCACAGGGACGTGGTGCCTCCTGCCACAGCTCAGCTGGCACCAAATTTCCTGGAGCAGCACAAGCCCAGCAACCCCAAAAATCCCATTTTTGGCACCAACAGGCCCTGCCCGGGCAGCATGAGGGTAGAAGGGTAATTTCAGAGGAAGCAGCTAAATTATCACTAAGAGTTCCTAGAAAAATCCACAAACCAGGAGGTGAATTTGTATAACAAAAGCAGGACATTAAAAATCAAATAAATAACCCCAAATCCCCCCCCAAAACCCGACCACTGAGGGAAATGGGTATCCAGGGAAGGACAAACCAGAGAGAATGTGAGGAGAGAGACATTCCTGGTGCAGGGAACAGCAAAATAAGGAGGAAAAACAAAGGGCCTTGAGACCCTTAATCTGCTGATTCCATTTTCCTTCTCTAAAAATCAAAGGCAAGAGAAGCAAAGAAGGAATAAAAAGGAGCTAAAGGAGTATTTGGGCACAATCCAAACTGCTGATCTTTCCCTTAATTCAATTTTAAACGATTCCAACCAGAAAGCTTTCACTGTCTCCCTCGGGAACTCGGAGATCCACCAGATTTGGGAATTACACAGCGAAGCTCACACTTCCCTCCCACACTTGGGCTGCTTTTAGCTTGGGGAGAAGCCACCAATTCCAGCTTTTCTCTCCAGAACGGAGCATAACACAAGGTTTGGGGATCCCTGGATCTCCCAGGGTTTAGGAGAGGCTTCTCTGGGCAGGCACTGACCTTCCTCTGTTCCTTCCTCATCACGTGTTTGTCTTCATCCTTCCAATAAGCATCTTCCAGCTCCTGCTGCCTCTTGGCATCGGCTGCTGCCTTGGCCTCGGCTTTCCTCGCTCGGGCAGCAGCCGACTTGGTGTTTTCCCCCTGGAACTTCTTGGGCATCACTCAAGGTGCTCTTTTGGGAGGAAAACAGTGTCAGGTCCTTGCCCTGGAGTTGGGGTTTGCTGGGAAAACCCCTTTTAGAGGATCACAGGGTCACTGAGGATGGGAAGGAGCTCCAAGGTCACGGAGCCCACCCTGTGCCCAATGCCCACCTTGTCCCCCAGCCCAGAGTGCCACATCCAGGCATTCTTTGGGCACCTCCAGGGCTGGGCACTCCAAACCTCCCTGGGCAGCCCCTTCCAAGGCCTCACCACCCTTTCCATGAGGAAATTCCTCCTGATCTCCAACCTGCCCCTGCCCTGGCACAGCCTGAGGCCATTCCCTCTCCTCCCATCCCTGTTCCCTGGGAGCAGAACCCTCCCTGGCTCTCCCCTCCTGTCAGGGAATTGCAGAGCCAGAAGGTCCCCCTTGAGCCTCCTTTTCTCCAGGCTGAGCCCCCCCAGCTCCCTCAGCCCTTTCCCCCTCTATTCCCTCCCCTGGACATGCTCCAGCCCCTCAATATTCTTCTTTTTGTGAGGGTTCCAGGAACTGTCCCCAGGATTTGAGGATTCCCCCCAGCACAGGGGGCAGACACTGCCCAGGCCCTGTGGCCACACCGGTTCTGACCCAGCCCGGGCTCATGTCCAGCCTCTGTCACCAGCACCCCCAGGCCCTTCCCCAGCTTTCCAGCCCCTCTGTCCCCCTGCCCGGAGCGTTGATTTTAATGGCAGGTAATTAATTTATCAAACAAACAAAGAGACGAGATGCTTTGCAGGCTCTCTGGTCCATTCCCAAGGCTCCAGCAGCCCGGGCTGGACCAAAACCCTTCTCCTGCTCTCTGGCCCTTCCTGAGGAGCGGGATCGGGGCTGAGCTCCGGCCCGGGATGGGGATGGTGGCGGGGGGGAGAGCCGAGCCAGGCCTGCCCCACCCCCGCGGGCCCCCCAGGCCTCACCGCCCCGTCACCCCCATGCCCTTGCCCTCTCTCCCCGTTCTCCCGTTCTTCCCCCATCCCATCCCATCCCATCCCATTCCATCCCACCCCACCCCGCCCAGCCCCGAACCGGCCCCGCTCCTACCCGGGCCCCGCCGCCCCGCCCGTCGCGCGCCTTGCGCGTCACCAACGCGCGCCGTCGCTCCCTCCTCAGGGGCGGCCGGTGCGAAGGGGGGGGGGGGCGAATGCGCCGCCGCCATGTTTGCTAAGGGCGCGACACACCTTTTCGCTGCCCGGAGCGGCGGCGGAGCGAGCGGAGGGAAGGGCGGCGGGTCTCGCCCGCGGCACCGCTCGGGGCGCGGTGGGAAGGCCGCGGGGAGAGCCCGCCATCCGCCCGCCGCAGTCACCTCCTGGTCTGCCCGGCACAAAGATGGCGTCGCCCTGAGGGGCGGTGGAGGGGGAGTGGGCGGGGCCAAGCGAACGTGGGGGCGTGGCCAGGAGAGTGGGCGTGACATGACAGGGCGTTAACCATTGCTATGTGAGTGGGCGTGGCTTTGGGCGTGGCCACGTGTGTGGGCGGGGCTTGACGGGGCGTGACCATTGTCACCTGGGTGGGCGGAGTTTGGCAGGGTGTGGACATTGTCACCTGGGTGGGTGGGGCTTAACAGGACATGGTCATTGTCACCTGGGTGGGTGGGGCTTAGCAAGGCATGTGCCATTGTCACCTGGGTGGGCGGGGCTTAGAATGGTGTGGACATTGTCACCTGAGTGGGTGGGATTTACCAGGGCAGCTCTTTCCTCCCCCATCCCCTGTCCCCATGTCCCCCCTTGTGCCCCTATGTCCAACCCCCCCCAATTCCAGCTGCACCCCCCGAGGGTCTCAGCCTTGTCCCCCCTCTTATCCCCACAGCCCCCCAAGGACAGGCTCCTCCCCGGATCAGCTCCTCCTTTATTGGGGACGCCAGGACAGGGATTTGTCCCCCCCTCCCGCTGTCCCACCACAGCCAGCTCACCCCTGTCCCCCTAAACGTCGCTCTCCTGCAGCAGCAGGTCCGTGGCAGCTCCGGGTCCTGGGGGGTCCCGGGAGGGGCTCCCCTCCCCTTCCAACCTCTCCGGCAGCACCTGGGAAGCTCCAGCCTTTTCCAAGGGCTCGTCCCCGGGGGTCTTGTCCCCCGTGGGGACCCCCGAGGGCGAGTTCCTCACGATGTCCCACCACAGCACCCCTCGGGGCCGCTGCCTCTGCCGGGCTGGCCCTGCCGGGAAGGGGGGGAGGATCAGGGAGGGGGTGCAGGGATGGGAATCCCCACACCGGGTCGTGGCCCCCCAAATTCCCCCAGCTCACCTGGCAGGGAGCTGAGCAGGGCCCCCACCCCCACCGTGCTGAGGGTCCCCAGCGCCCCGTAGTACAGGTAGGACATGGAGTAGAAGTCACCCAGGACGGCCGGTCTGTGAGGGAGGGGACAGGGACAGTGGTGTGATGTCACATGCAATGGTGTGACATCACAATGAACAGGGACAGCAGTGTGATGTCATAATGAACAGAGAGCAGTGTGACATCATAATGAACAGGGACAGCAGTGTGACATCATAATGAACAGAGAGAGCAGTGTGACATCATAATGAACAGGAATAGCAGTGTGACATCATAATGAACAGGGACAGTGGTGTGACGTCACAGCCAACAGTGTGATGTTACAGCCAGAAGGAACAGTGTGACATAATGAACAAGGGCAGCAGGGTGACAACATAATGAACAGGGACAGTGGCGTGATGTCACAGTCAACTGTGTGATGTCACAGCGAACAGGGAAAGGGGTGTGAGGTCAGAGGGAACAGGGACAGTGGTGTGACATCACAACCAACAGGAAAAGGGGTGTGACATCACCAAAACCAGGGACAGCCATGTGACATCACAGGGAGCTGGGAAAGGGGTGTGATGTCACAGCCAGCTGGGATAGTCGTGGGATGTCACAAAGGACGGGGAAAGGGGTGTGGCATCAAAAGGAACAAAGAAAGCAGTGTGACATCATAAGGGACAAGCACAGCAGTGTGACATCATAAGAGCAAGGAAAGCAGTGTGATGTCATTAGGAACAGGGACAGCACTGGGACATCACAAGGGAGGCAGTGTGACCTCACAAGGGACAAGGACAGCCCTGTGACAACACAACAAGCCACCCACCTCCCCAGACCCACCCCTGCCACCATCCCCCCCATCCCCCGGCCATCCCCACTCACCCTGGGGGCACTGGAGGGTCCCCGGGGGGGCCTGGCAGGACTGGTAGGATGGTGCCATTGGCACTGGTGACATTGCTGGGGGGACAGAGGGCCCCGGAGGTGGGCAGGACCCCCATGGTGGCCGCACTGGGTGGGTACAGGGTGGCCCCCACAGCCACCCAGAAGGACAAGGCGAAGCCGGCGGCCAGACCCCCCAGGACACCCTGTGGCACAGGATGGGGGGGTCTGCATGGCCCGGGGGGGCTGTGGATGGACTCCAGAGACCACCCACCCAAAATCCCCTGCAGAGTGGCAGGACCCTGGAGTGCCCCCATCCCAAAATCCCACACGCCCACACATCCCTGGACTCATGGCAGGCACATGCTCAGGAGTCCAGAACCCTCCACCCCAAAATCCCCACTCCCAAAATCCCTGGATTCACAGCAGGAACATGCCCAGAACTTCAGACCCCTCCTCAAAGTTACCCCTCCCCAAAATCTTCCCCCCACTCTTGGCCATGCTGGAGAGTGGCAGGACCTCAGAACTCCCCTCTACCCCAAAAAGCCCCTCCCCAAATTCAACCCCCACCCCACTCACAGCCATGCTACAGAACTGCAGGACCTCAGAACATCCCCCTCCCCAAAATCCCCCTCCCCAAACCCCCCTGGAGACCCCCCACACTCACGACCGTGCTGCAGAAGGGCAGGAACATGCCCAGGACAAAAGCCCCCAGCAAGGGACCACTGATC
>JAWWEW010000421.1:0-11611 GCA_035583185.1 Anabacerthia variegaticeps | reverse complement strand
AGTTAATGGGGTAACATCGGACTGGTGACCTGTCACTAGTGGGGTTCTGCAGGGCTCCATCTTAGGCCCTGTTCTCTTCAACATCTTCATAAATGACTTGAACACAGGACTGGAAGGGAGACTAAGCAAGTTTGCAGATTATACAAAACTGGGAGGAGCTGTTGACTCCCTCGAAGGCAGGGAGGCCCTGCAGAGAGACCTGGACAAATAAGGGGACTGGGCAATCACCAACCATATGAAGCTTAACAAGGGGAACTGCCAGATTCTGCACCTGGGATGGGGCAACCTCAGATGTATGGACAGACTGGGAAATGAGATGCTGGAAAGCAGTGCCGCAGGAAGGGACCTGGGGGTCCTGGTCGATGGCAAGTTGAATATGAGTCAGCAGTGCCCTGGCAGCCTGGAGGGCCAACTGTGTCCTGGGGGGCATCAGGCAAAACATCACCAGCTGGTCGAGGGAGGGGATTGTCCCTCTCCACTCTGCACTAGGACAGCCTCACCTTGAATACTGCGTGCAGTTTGGGGCACTGCAATATAAAAAAGACATTAAGCTATTAGAGAGCATCCAAAGGAGGGCAACAAAGATGGTGAAGGGCCTTGAGGGGAAGCCATATAAGGAATGGCTGAGGTCACTCAGTCTGTTCAGCCTGGAGAAGATGAGACTGAGGGGAGACCTCATCTCAGTCTACAACTTCCTCATGAGGGGAAGAGGAGGGACAGACACTGATCTCTTCTCTGTGGTGACCAGTGGCAGAACCCAAGTGAATGGCCTGAAGTTGTGTCAGGGGAGGTTGAGATTAGATATTAGAAAAAGGTTCTTCACCCAGAGGGTGGTTGGACACTGGAACAGGCTCCCCAGGGAAGTGGCCACAGCACCAAGACTGACAGTTCAAGAAGCATCTGGATTATACCTTCAGGCACATGGTGTGACTTTTGGGAATGGTCCTGTGCAGGGCTAAGAGTTGGACACAACGATTCTTGTGGGTCCCTTCCAACTCAGCATATTCTGTGGGATTCTGTGGAGCCAGGGTCCTCACAGTGGTACATGGTGGGAGTATGAGAGCCATTGGGCATACATTGAAACAAGAAAGTTTCAGACTGGATACCAGGAAAAACTTTCACCACAAGGGCTGTCAAGTATTGGAACAGGCTGCCTAGAGAGGTTATATAGTCTGTCCTTGAAGATTTTCAATACCTGACTGAAAACCCAGAGTAACCTGGTCTGACCTCATAGCTGATTTCTTTAACCAGAAGGTTGGGCTAGACACCCTCTGAGGTCCCTTCCAACCTGAATGATTCTGCGTTCATGGACCTCTTCCAGTCACATTAAGGGCTGGATCTGCTCAATGGACCAGTTGTTTCCACCCTTTCCATATTTTATCTGACAGTAACTTCAAACAAGTTTGTGAGAATTTTAAAGGAAAGCATGGGCAAGAAGGAAATGTAGGAAATACCATAGCATCATAGCATAGCTGAGGTGCGACAGCACCTCTAGAGATTGTCTAGTTGAATGCTCCCTGCTCAAGCAAGGTCCACTAGAACAAGTGTTCAGTTGTGTTTTGAATATCTGTAAGGATACATCTCTGCGCAATCTGTTTCTGTATTCAACCGTGCCCTCACAGTAGAAAAGTTTGTTCTTATGTTTAGGTGGAATTTTTCTGTGTTTCCATTGCTTCTTGTCCTGTCACTGGGCACCACTGGAAAGAGCCTGGTTCCATCTTCTTTACACTCTCTCATCAGCTATTTATACATATTGATAAGATCTCTTATGAACCTTCTCTTCTCTAGGATGAACAGTCCCAGCTCTCAACCTCTCCACATATGTCAGATGTTCCAGTCTCTGAATCATCTTTGTGGCCTTTTTCTGGACTGTCTCCATTATGTCCTCTTGTACTGGGGAGCCCAGAACTGGACACAGGACTCCAGGTGTGGCCTCACCAGTGCTGAGTAGAGAGGAAGGATCACCTCCCTCAACCTGCTGTCAACATTCTTCTTAATGCACCCCAAGATACTTTTGCCTTCTTTTGAAGGCCTTCTCATTACGTTTTAAAATTCTATTGTGTGTTTTCTAGAAGGTGTTTTAATTTTTTATTGGTAGCTTGCCTTTGTGCCAGAAGCAAAAACTATCACAGTTGAGAGCTCAAGTTCTCCCTCTGGGGTCTCAATTTCAAGTAATGCAATGGGTATACCTTTATGTTAGCAGTAGTTATCTGTGAAAGGAAGGCTTTACTTGTGTTTCTTATGTGTAGTTACTTGATCATCTGGCTTCACTGCATGGATGACTATGTTGATGTTCTGTTTCGCTTTTTAAATTATTACTTTAGGTTAATTTTTTTAAAAATTTGTTACATTTCCTTATCTTGTAGGCATCAATCATTTTGCAGCATGTTTATAACAGAGAACGTGTCAATGAATGAAACCTTTGAAATGTCTGATGTTCTTCTTTTCTTTGGGAATTACTACAGGCACAGCTGATTGCACAGTCTATAGGTCAAGCATTTAGCATGGCCTACCAGGAATTTCTGAGGGCAAATGGAATCAATCCAGAAGATCTAAGCCAGAAGGAATATAGTGACTTGCTCAATACCCAGGACATGTACAATGATGACCTGATTCATTTTTCCAAATCTGAAAACTGCAAAGACGTATGTCTCTGCTTTTTTTTCCCCGTAGCACCATTAAGCTCATATATCCTCAGTTCAGGCCTGTACTGTCAACAATTAGAAAGCTATTAGTGCTTCCAATAAATAACCTCACTGAGGTAATTTCTGTCCTTCCCAGTAGGTTTATCCTGTGGCCAATTCTGTTTTAAGACTGAGCAGTGAACCCTAAATCTATCAATAGCTGAATGATTTACTGTCTCTGTGTGTTCTTTTTACCAAACAATTTTCACATTTGAGACATTACATGTCAGTGAAGTGAATATACAGTAGACAGCATAACATTTTTGAAGGCACTGAGGTTGATAAGACCCTGGATTTTAAAAGGCTATATATTTGATACTGGTTTTATTAATAAAGATGAAGTAGTGTAACACTGTAGCACACAGATAATTGTTTCTGAAAACACAGTCACAATTGCTTTAAATCCCTCCCTGACTTAGTTCTGTCCACCAAAGTCCATCATGCCAGGGTTTCTTCTATACCAGCTCCCTCCAGCTGTATGAACAGATGAATTTTATTTGGGAGGGGAATTTTGAATTAAACAAAGCCTCTAGTTTCAATCTTATTGGATGGTTAAAGGCATCTAAACTGTTAAACTATATACCCTATTGTGTTTTGCCTTTGAATAAGAAATGCATTTTGCAAACAAAAAGCCTGTGTTTGTTTATATGAAAACATATGGGGGTGGGCTCATCAGTTCCATAGATGAGAAAAAAGCTTTTGTTTGAAACTCTCTTTCTTATGATTCAGGTTTACATTGAAAAGCAAAAGGGAGAAATTCTAGGTGTAGTGATTGTGGAATCTGGCTGGGGATCCATTTTGCCTACAGTTATCATAGCCAACATGATGCATGGAGGACCAGCAGAGAAGTCTGGGAAACTAAATATAGGGGATCAGATCATGTCAATTAATGGGACCAGTTTGGTTGGCTTACCACTCTCAACGTGCCAGAGCATTATAAAGGTACAGAGAATATTCCTGGATATTACATGTTTTAAAACCTTTATTGGAGTAGTGGGAGGGCAAAGAATATAGAACTAGTTGTTGTTTGTTAACTCTGGTCTTGTGCATTTTACAGCAGTTTCCTCTTGATGACCTTAGAGGGAAAATTCTGGTATACCTATTTTCTGAGCCCTAAGTAGGGAACTATACATTTAGCTGCTTAGACCAGGGCATGGTGCAGGACTTCAGGCCCCAAGGGAATATTTGGATCCAAAAGGAAGATGTCTGTTACTATCTAGAGGCACCTAAACTTCATAGGACAGTGTGAGACACAGGTGCCTAAAATCTGCATTGGTGCAATTTTAACCATTTAATTGATTCCTGTGATTTAGTTTCTAGAGAACATAGTCATTTTTTAAAAAAAGCTTGGGTTTTTAAAACATATTTTACAATTTTTCTAAACTTTGAATTTAAAAGAAAAAGTAACCCTATTTATTTTCTGTAGAAACAACTTGAGTGTATTGGAAAGTATGTTTCTTTGAACTTGGCTAAATGGTGGGATCCTTTTATTTGTAAGAATGAGCATGTAAATGCAAAAAGCAGGCAAGTCACCTGGAAATTAAGAGCCTCTGGGGTAGATGCAAGATAGAAGAGAAGGGGTATTTAAACATCAAAGTTTCAGGAGGGGGAAAGATACAACCCTTGAGAGTGTTGGAAATGCAGCCAGATTGTCTTCTGGGTGACCTATTGAAATAGGCAATCACCACAGAACTGCTGTATATTGTAGCATGTAGACATGCAATGTGATGTTATATATGACTATAGAAAACCTTCTATGTCTCTGCTGGGTAGTGGTGTTCTGCAATAAAAAAATGTTTAGTAACTCACAAAATAAGTATATCTTTGTTGCCTGTGGATTCCTTTCTTAATGCTTGAACTAAAAAATTCACTATAAAGATCTGATATTCTGGTTTCTGAAAATGTAAGCACCATGCACTGGCAAGTAATAAAACAAGCAATATATTATTTAAATCTCTGAGACCAGACATTCTGAATTCAGCGAATTCAAATGATATCTTGTGAATGCCATATATTAAAACCTTAGCAACAACACTTTTTTTTCTGAAGCAGAAAAATCTTTAGGTATCTCTGTTCCACCTTCAGTGGAACTAAGCTCACTACCCTTCATGTTATCAACTTTGTCATACTTGTTTTCTATCCCAAATCAGTTTTATTTCCAAAACTGGTGTATGCTTTTCCCATACAGGTGGACTTCTGCTGTGATGTATTAAGAATCTTCTGTCCTTTCTCAAAATGAAAACAATCAAAAGCTAGCTTTTCTGTCTCCTGCCTTGAGAGGCCTTTTTACTCCTTTTTCATGGCTATATAAGCCTGTTGCCAGAGGAACTGCTAGTCATTTATCTTTCTGTTAAGAAGGTAGTTGATGCATTTGCAGGTCTTTATAGCCACACATCTATAACTGTTTATGTAACATTTTTAGACAACACAAATGAACCTCCAAATGAAACATCAGTCATCCAAGTATATATTTCAGTGTTACAGAAATATCCTAAGATTGCAAATGTTTTAGTATGCTATAAGGAAACAAAAAGATAAGCATTTTATACAGATGAGGAGAATATCTTGCAAGTACTTCACATAACATTATTTTTAAATTAGAGATGTAAGCCTTGCTACTAATTCACTATAAACCATTTTAAAACTGACAGAGCTAGGAAGAAACTTTTCATATGTGAAAGTTATTCCCTAATTGTATTATGCTACTTATGTCTTTTTCAGAAGCACCTGGTGCTAACTACTATCAGAAACAGATTCAGGGACTGTGCAACTGTCATGTCCAGATAACACTGACATTTCATCCCAGCAGAATGTCAGCCTCCAGTCAGTACCAAGTCTAGAGTTTGACTCAACAAAATCAGCAGCAATAAACTGCATGTAGCGACATCAGTATACTACCTTAGCTGTAATAGGAGTTATTTTTCTGAATGAAATCCTAGTCTTCTTAAAGTCCATGGCAGACAACCCATTGTTTTCAATGGGACCCATTTTTGACTTTGTGCATATGAAAGAAATTCAAAAGCACGTGTTGGAATTGATAAATGTTAACATGATTGAAGGTTGAAGCTACTGCACTGTCTCTATAGCATCTCTTTCCCATATGTGTTCTGCTTATTGAAGGCTAAATGTGTGTAAATGCAACATTTAAGAGCACTGTGTGTTCAGTTCTGTATGTTGTATAGATAAAAAAGGAATCTATCACTGGAGTTGGATTTATCTACAAGAAACAGCTCTGAACACTTGAATATGTGTAATGGTCAGACTCTACAAATATCTCCACTTTTATGTTTGGGTTTTCCTTTTTCATTTAGTTCTTCTGATAGCAAAGATCAGTGAGTGTGATAAATCCAGTTTAGAAGAGAGTGGTAATGTAAATGTGAGTATTGCTTAATACACAGACTTGATGTTTGCATTGCAAAATTAAATATAACTACACCAGGAAAGCCACTTATTTGTAGCTACATATGTTAAATTTCATTTCCCAGTCAGAATGTTTGGCAGTTTTCTGGTCAACTGCATAGACCTGCTTTTTATTTCCTTTGCTTCATTTAGAACAATAATTTGTGTTTTCAAATGAAGAAATTGCCAACAGGAAACTAGATTTCTTAAAGCAACCACATCACCTTCTTTACAAGAAGAGTTTTATACTGCATCATTCAATTCACTGAGCATCCTGTTGCTTGTGTCTGGTATTCAGGAATCCTGTTTCATGATACATTCAAAGAACTGCTTATCCAGGACTATTCCCATGTTAACATTCTAAGTATTGTTTTTCTAGTGCTCATGGTAAATTGCTTCACCCCATCTTTTTCAGCAGTTTTCATGGTGATTGTTATTTTTTTGCAGGGTTTGAAAAACCAAGCCCAAGTTAAACTGAACATAGTTAGATGCCCTCCGGTAACCACAGTATTGATCAGGAGACCTGACCTCAGATACCAGCTAGGCTTCAGTGTACAGAATGGGATTGTAAGTAGCTTCCAGACCATCTGGTGATGCTTTTACCTATGTTAAAGTTTACATATGTAATGAATTGTATTTTTTTCCTTCACTGCAGCAGAGTCCAAGATATCAAAGTAGAACTGGTCAAAGTTATTCATCTGACTTTTTTCCCTAGTCAAAAGTAGGAAAAAACTTTATTTCATAGCTTTAAAATCAATCAGACCAGTAAAAGCAATGGTTTAGGCTGCTTTCAGTCTGTAGCATTTGTATCTCTGACCGAACCATTGTCTATGGTCTCAAGAGTCTGTCTTTGATTGTCTCTTAATGCTGATGCCGAAAAACCTCGGAATAAAAGAGAAACTGCTCAGAAACAATGTATCTTTAAGAAGCAAGGTATTTGTTTATTACAATGCTGGGAGCCAGCCAGCTCGAGCTGGACAAACTAGCTCCACTCAAAAGGTGCAAAACAAATCATTTATACATTTCAGGTACACAGTTTCGTCATCTAACATACATGTTCATAACTAGGCAGAGTCCAGGCGAAGCTTGGGCAGAGCTTTCAAGAATCTTCTTATGGCTCAACTTTTAGGTGGTCTTCTCCTCTTACTTCATCTCCTGGGGGTTGTTCCAATACTCTTCATCGGCCTGACCTTTTCAGTTCTCTTTGTTAGTGACCTGGTTACTGAAGCTTGCAGAAACCACTTGGCTTAAGGCCATTCTATCCTATTCAAATGTCTACCTTGTCTTAATTTATGACTACTAGGTTGATTCTATAGAGTTCTCTTAGTATTTTTCTAAGATCAGGTCCAGTAGGCAGGACAGGACAAGCTATTGGCTAGTGCCAGGCAGAACAAGCATTGAGCAATTCTCTTCTAACAGAACAAGATACCTCTACTCAGTTAAGTTTTTCTAGACCTTGCTCTGCTTTCAATGCAAGGCTTAAGCACTTTAAACTTTTTTTAAACTATGGCTCTTCATACACTCTTAAATTTTCAAACCATGAAGTAACAAGAATAATACAGATAGATTTTTGTGGATGGTTTCTTTTGGAAGAGAATGTGTAGCACTCAATTGCTAATAAATATTACTTTGAATCAGTGATCCACTACATTTTAGACTTTGTTGAAAAAATAAATACTGAACTATTGCTTGTGGTCAAAAGTCTTGTTCCACATCAAAACTGTGATAATTTTGTCCTTTCCCTTTCAGATCTGTAGCCTTATGAGAGGAGGTATAGCAGAGCGAGGAGGAGTGCGAGTTGGCCATCGTATCATTGAAATCAATGGACAGAGTGTTGTAGCAACACCTCATGAGAAAATTGTTCATATTCTCTCAAATGCTGTTGGTGAGGTAGGAGCAAGCAGTGTGCCTAGACAGTATTGCATATTCTATCATGATTGCCTCCTTTGGGTTGTTATTGTTCAAGCATAAATACTAGAAGTGAGAATAAGAACAACCAAGGTTTTTCTTATTATTGAAGTGCCCACAACATCAGATAAAATTGAGATGGTTGGTAGACACTGAACACCTTAGAGAATCCTTTTTCCCCAGACCTTAGTATGGATATTAAAATTCTCAGGCTTTTCCTTTTCCTTCTGTTGTATGTTATCTCAGCTAGTTTCCTCCCTAGTGCTCCCTAGACTATGGACACTCATCTGTTTGGTAGCATGCCTAATAGGAGTATTGATTAACACATCTTATTACCTTCTAGATTCATATGAAGACCATGCCAGCTGCTATGTACAGACTGTTGACTGCGCAAGAGCAACCAGTTTATATCTAAGACTATCACCTCACCTTCGTAATATGCATGAAGGATAGTTTTCCTCATTACTGTTTCTATTTCTAGTGCTGCATTTGTGTTTGCAGATACATTTCTCTCTCCCCAATATTTGTTGTCTATAGAGGGGGAGGGAAAATATAGCCATGAGACTTTTTGGTTGCATCTCTATAAAAGTAAAGCTTTATCCAACTCCACACACAGAGTAAATAGCAGCAGCAGCGTCCATGATAAGATTCACAAAAAGAAGACTTGCATGCCTATGAAGAATGAGTAACTGATGCTGTCATAAAACCTGTTGTTCAAATGCACACCCTTTAATTTCTGTTCACCCAAAAGGTGCTCTGTGAGTTGGTACAAACAATGCAATTTTGACATGTTTCAGCAAATAGTTCAGGAGAAGGGATTTTCTGCAGTTCGGTCCCACGGGTTTCTAATTTTTTTAAATGTTTCTTTTTCAAGTGTGTCTTCTACATGCCCATTTCACAGGTTAAAGCTGGGGGGGGAGGGGAGTGATCTCTAAATATGCAGCAAGAGTAATACTGAAGGGCTCTGCTGAGAAGCTATACATTTTAAGCCCTTAATTACAGATTTGGTGCACACAATTGTGTGCTTGTTTATAATGACATTTTTAAATTGTGTTTGATATTTATGAAGCTTGAAAATAATAGGCTTTCACACTGTTCTAAGTAATTTTGTTACACTAAGACAGTTTAAAAGTATTTTTTGTTGAAAGATCTAGTTTTATTGACATTTTTCTTTAGATATAGATAAATAGGAGAAGTAAAGGTAAGGTGGAAAAATTATTTATTTATTTCATTATATAAGTTAATTTGTGATTTGATTTTCCATATGACAGAGGATGTGTGAGTACTATATGGACTTGTATGAAGAAATGTAGAGATGTGTGAAATGGAGGATTTGATTGGTCTATAACTTATATCAGGGGCAAAGGGGGAAAACAGTAAAAGAATAATACAGCTGATGGCTCTTTTTACTGCTGTTTACACTGAATTTGAACCATATATTTAGACGAGATTGATGCCTTGAATTTCCTGAAAGCAACAGTTTCTGCCATGTCTTAGTGTAATATAAAAGCTCAGTGGAATTAAAAACAAGACCACAACACACATGGGGAAAAAATCCTCCATCCCTTTCACTTGAAAATGGTGTTATGCTTATAGCCATTAGTTTCTCAATTATTGTGGAATGGACTGTGCAGTGCATAGTAATGACACCTGGACTTTATTCCAGAGACTTCATGGATGTGTGTATATATGTTGATGAAAACCATGAAAACTCTGGGTTTTTCTGAGCACTTGGTTTCCATCTGTGGTCAGAGGTTTATTGTTGCCTTTCAGAAACCATGGACATACATGGGCTGAATGGAGAGAAAAAATCAGCAGTAAGGGCAGTAAGGGAGATAATGGAACAGAGCATAAGATATTGTAGTAAGTGAATACATTTTAGTTTCAAAGTAGTGTACAATGACTTGATTTACTGCAATTCTTGTTGCATAATTTAATCTCAGTGTCTGGAATAGCAGATCTTGCAAGCAAATAGTATTAGTATTCCAGGTTAATATTTACATCTGCTATCAGACTGATGTAAATAGACTGTGAAAGATTTTTGGTTAGAATTTTTTAATTGTAGACAGCTGGCTCATGAGGATAATTTGATTTTTTTCATAACTTCTTATAATTATAGCAATATAACTAAATATGATATATAACCATATCCTATTTAGTAGGTTATATAGACTGCAGCCTTTCCAGTTGCCTGAGGAAACTGAACAGTCTTAAGACAGTTATCACACTTTGATTCCTACTGTGTTTTAAACCCTCGACTTCACTTGTTTTTGTGGTTCTGTCCAACTCATGTTGAGGAGTCTTCCCATTGACTTCAGTGGGAGATGAAGAAAACCTAAACACACAAAAAATGGAATCATTAAATCCAAGGCTGTTTTCCTGTAATCAAGCATATACCTAATTATAAGCAGCTGTTGACTTCATGGTGAACAGGTGCTTCAAGCTAAGCATGAGTTCTTGTAGGATTGGAGTCTACTGAACAATCTTCATTGTTCCAATTATTTGTAATATGTATGATTTCTACACTGGAAAGTTTCCGGTGTGCACTCCTGATAAGTCTTGTAAAAAATCCCATCATTTTAGTTTGCAAAAGTAAAGATAGTTGCAAGAAAAATGAGCTCAAAAGGAAGAGTTGGCAATTTTCTACAGTAGTGCAGTAGTTTATTAGATTAGATGTGTGAATTCACCATGGATTCAAAACAATAAACTGTCATTTTACATTCCTTCTTCTGTAAAAGGTCTGAAAAGTTTTTTCCCCTCTTCACTATTTCATATGTTTTTATTAATGCTTCAATGTTTACATTAAGAATGAAACATCCTTTTTATTAGCAAGTTTCCCCATTTGTGTTGAATCTTGTTTTGATTTGAGATTTGGTTGGAATTTCCAGATTTGTTTTGTGTGGTTTTTCCTTAATTTTCTAAATAAAATCAGTTTCTGAAGATGACAATGTGCATGAGATGTCTTGTACATATTTTGTGTAGTGCCTGAACTCTCTTGTATTATTGTTCTGTAAAAAGGTTGAACAGGAATTATTATAATGTATTGGGGAAAGTATAGTACTGTATTTGTAACAATATTGTTCTTTGTAAACTCTGAATTTGGTGATCTCTCTCTTCATATATATAAATGAGCCTAGAATGTGATCCTGCACATCTGAATGTAATTCCTCTGCTGTTTTTGTCACAGGTCTTTGACACTTTCTCTGTAATGGAGCTGCAATGGTTTCATTGGTGGGGTGGGGGGAAGTTTGGGTTGAGAGGGAGTTGCCATCTTATTTGTTGTGATATATTTACTGTGCTACATTCAGTTGTTTAGCAAAGCACTAATGTCTATAAGAATTGCAACAATAAAATACAGAACAAAAAAACCTCAGACAAGTCTGAGAGTTTGCTGATAATTTAGGAAGTGGCTTGCCAAAACTGAATTAATGTGTGCTAAGAAGGTGTTTCTTCTGCCACTTAGTTTGTAGTAATATATATGTGCATCTGCAGAACAAAATGCATAATATTAACCATGTATTTAATGCCCTTAAAACAGCATTGTTTTGATGCCTAAGGATTTGGTGTATTTTTATGTATTTTTGGTGTGTATTTTATGGATCTTTATAGCTTTAGAAGTA
>JAWWEW010000420.1:0-11613 GCA_035583185.1 Anabacerthia variegaticeps | reverse complement strand
CAGGCTAAGCAGGACTGGGTTTAATTTACAGTCAAAACTCTTCTCTGTGGATACAATATGTTGCAGAATCTCATCCTGTCTTCACACTGCCCAAAGCAGTAAAATGCATCTGCTGGATGCTCAGGTGACAGAGGCACAGGCAGGATTCTGATACCCTGTTCTCCTTTAATTGAATTGAACTTTTTATGAATACTAGGAGATTAAAATTTTAATAAAAGAGTGTCCTAGTTATAGTGGCCAGGACCAGTTTGTCACTGTCTGGGTGTGGCCAAGGCTTTGTCTTCTACATCCTTTATGCCATTTTCTCATGGACTGCTAACAATTGATCATTTGCAGCAGCTGCCCAAGGCACACCTGACCCCTCAGGCTACAAGCTGGGTGTTTAGGAACTCTGTGAGATAAGGAAGTTTTCCTGTCTTCACACCAATGACTTTGGTGTGATAACTCCCCTTCGATGAGTCATTAGCACCTTCACACTCAGTCTGAGGGGTCATGTCTGCCAATGGACCATCAAGGAGTATCCCATGGCTCATAGTGTAGTAAATCACCCATTGTGAAACTCTGGGGAAGGTACTGGGCACTCCCATCTGAGCCCAAGCATATATAACCTTGGGGGTTTGGGACTTCTGGGACCACTTGTGGGATCCAGTGTAGGACCAGGACTTCAATAGGACTGCAACTGCCCCTCTTAGCCAGACTGTGACCATCATCCTCAGCAACAGATTTTCTCTTTCCTTTTACTTTGTATTAAGGGGTGGGCCACGTGGTGCTCAGCACAGGGGCTGGTGAGCTCCATTAGTTCGTGCCCCGGGGTGCTGGGTTGTATATCTGTTTCTTTGCAGGTCAAACATATTTTTCCTCTGCATCATTGTACTTGTTGTGATTTTCTTTATTAAATTGTAATTCTGACTTGCAATCTCTTTTGGAGCTGGTTTCATTTCTCCTGCTGGTTTACCTTTAAACCAGGACACAGAGTTAGTGAATAGCTTTATAACAAGGCTGCTTGAACTGCCCAGGCAGAGCTGCAGTGCATGCTTCAAGATGAAAGTCATCAAAGATGTTGGAGGGCTTCAGTTTCCCTCAACAGGCTTTGGAGCAGGACTTGTCTGTTCAAAGGCACTTCCCCAAGGTTCAGCAGTGGCCTTGAGAGCTGTCTGACCATTGCTGCGGGCAGATAAAATGTGGGCTGCCTAGCACCACCCAGGCATGTCCCTTATACACCCACCAGTTTTGCTGCACAGACCCCATTACTACAAGCTGTGCCCTGAAAGCAGGATCAGTCCTTTAGTTTGCTAATCCCTGCCCCGGGTGCATGGGTTTCACAATGGAAAAAATGGCAAAGCAATTTAACAGCAATTTTTAAAGCTTCTTCCCCGTGGTGGGAGCTTAAACCTGTATCCCTCCTTAGTGCTCTCATTCCTGACTCCTGGGTGAGTAGCAGGAGCTCTTTTTGTTCTACAGGAGCAGGTACTTATCAAAGTGGGGAAGATGAGGACAAGTGTTGTGACACAAACCTGCTGTTTGTGTGATCCACGGTTCCTAAGTTTAGAGCTGCTGGAAGCAATCACATGCTTCTCTCTGTGTGTGGTTGTTAACAACTCTGTTTTGATGGACACATGACAGCAGCACTCATCAGGAAGAGCAGCTATAGAAACTGCTAGTGCTGCTGCTGGTTTCAGCTCACAAGATTTTGGTAAAAATATAGTTTCTCACATTATGTTCCTGTGTGAACTTCTACATCTTGGAAAAAGAGATATCTGACTATGTCATACAAACGATTTTTCTGACCTTAAGTCTCCGAAGGTAGAGATGGAAACTCTGATCCTTTTTTTTTATGTGTTGTCATCTTCTCTCTTCAGAGAAGCCTGTGATGCACTTGAAGAGACTTTGGGGATCACTCATAATTGTATCTGGGTTTGCAATTAAACACTATTTAGTCAATATATTCCATAATTTATTAAACTTAAATAAGACTAATTTAGTGTATAGTTATGCTTCCAAATACAGTCATGTTTACAGTTAAATTTATCATTTATTATACACAATAATGGAACTTAAATATAAATGTTTAGAAGACTTTATGAGCTTAATACAAAACTCTACCTTTATACAAAATCAGTAGCAGGTGAAAGTTTATGATCAGTATCTGTTCCTTTACCTTAATAGTGCTGGTGAGGGCATAGTTTTAAGATAGCACAACAGACAATCCACCTGAAAAAAAAGCTGGCCACAGGGAAAGTCTATGAAGATGTTCACCTGTTTGTATTAATTTAGATCATGAAATAGAACAATCAGCTAACAATCGGAATTATCATCTCTGTAAGTCAAACCTGAGAGGATATGGCTGTATATATTTCCTCAGGGCAAAACTGGGACACAGAACAGAACTCTTTTGAATTACAGGCACTGAAGTTGCATTTTTTTCTCTGTCCTCTGATGTGCAGGGAGAGGTAATGGGATTTGACAAGTTTCTATATGAGAAGAAGAGGACAGAGGTAACACTGAAAAATAGATCAAAATTGGGAAGCTTGAGTCACCTGAAATATGTTAATAAAATTGAAGGAAAGAGAGTGAAGAAGGTGTAAAAGAAGATGACAAGACTGTCCTTTTCAAACATGTTCAATTTCAGAAAGCAGTAGCATATATTGAAGAGACATCTTGAGGGAGATGGTCTAGTGAAAATCTAAAGAGGTAACTTCTTTCTACTGTCACCATCTTTTAACATTTTCATTACCACATTTTTAACATTTTCATTACCACCTGTTGAACCTGGACCTGAGCTGTGGGTCTCAGGTAGAGTAGGATGAGAGCTGGTGTTGCCAGGTCATTTATTTACCATGCAGCTTACCAGATGTAACCATGGACAGTACTTCTACAGGGTCCTGTTGCTGACCCTGAAGGGGTTATCAGGCCCAAGGTACTCTGAGGGCCAGTCCCAAACTATTGACTGCCTGTGCACTGGAAACACAGGAATTTTTGTCAGTGAATGTATGCATGTTTTTATTTTCCTTGCTGTATAGAGGAACGTGTGGTTTGGCAGCTGGAATTTTTGCTTTTTCAGGAACACAGTTTTACATCTTGGTTTTGCATGAAGAAAAGCTGGATTCTTGCTGTGCTGCCAGCCTTCATCTCCCTGCCTTTGGCTCCCATTGCCTGCAGCAGAACAGCACCAGCTCTCCCAAACAAGAGTCAGATGAAACTGAGCCTCACAGTCTGACACTCCTGTCCCAGAAATTTCTGTTGTGGAGCTGGCATCCAAATAACGATGCCATTCATGCTGACATCTGCTCCAGAGCAGTTTAATCTTTCAATTACACTGTCTTTGTTTGATTCTGTGCAGACACTGCACCTGAAATACCACCTGCTACTGGTCCATTCTCCTCCTGGAGACCCTGCTTCCTGGGACACTTGGGACAATATTTTTGGGGTGTCCTCTTCCCCTCACTGCCTGCATAAGTACTTTTCAAGTGCCTCCAACTGCCAAGGAGCAATGTACACATATAAGCACCATATCACCACTGCCTTACCACCAGCATAAGGAAAAAGTTCTCTCTCTGGACATAGTGTACAATTGTAAAGAAAAAACAAAAGGCTCCTTCTGAAAAGAGTCCATAAATGTTCTCAGAGAGGACTCTGTCTCCCTCCAGTGACTATTGAATATCTACAGGGAATAGCCTTCTAATTTGTTTAAAGCTAGATGGTTTAAGTGATTCCCTCAAGTCAGAAAACCAGACTGAACCGGAGATAGCTCAGCTGACTTTTTGTGTCTTCTGGGATGTAGAATTTCACATCATCCTGCACTGAATTTACTGTTCTGCCAAAATACATCTCTGAGGCAGGATAGCATGGCTTAATGCTTCCTGTTGGTTGTACTGGTGGCAACCGCTGTTGATTAAAGACTTGAGCCTGCTCCTGACAGATGCAAATACCCCTGACAAATCTTTTCATCTACATTTTTTCCCTCCTTCAAGGAAGACCCCTTCAGTGCGTTTCTCCCTGTAAAGCTATTTGCGTCATGCAAGCAAGATTTTTTTTTTTTTTTTAATATATTAGCTTATGTACCTGACATAGGTTTTTGTTTTCCCCAACATTCAAATAGTTTTTAGGTGTGCTTTCCAATTTTCTGTTTTTAAAGGTGAGTCTCAGAATGTGTGAACATGGAGGAGTATCCTAATTTCAACACTTTCATGAGTTGTGCAAAAATGCAAAATGATCTTCCTGTACACACTAGTCCTTTATCACCATTTAAGAACAGATTAGTCTTTTTTTCAACAGTCTCAAGATGAGAATTACTATTGAATTGCCTGTAGATGCTGAACAAAGTTATTGTATTTCAAAAGAAGCACCACTCTGCAGGTGGCTGCAATCATCGACCCATGATGCATGACTTTGCATTTGACTTGCATGTACTAGAAAATGACTGACCCAAGTCAAAACGAGAATGCACTCTAAGACTCCCATATTACTAACATTAGTTCTCTCTTGTCCAAAGATTATCTAATCTGCAGCTGCCAGCCATAGGGTGCGTTTTTTTAATTTAGTTTCAAATACTTAATAAAGTATTGGAAAGAACAGAGCCATCAACTGATCAATAAGAATGCTGGCAGAAAAACACTCATTTGAGGGTTTTTGACACCATTTTTTGCGGTCTACTGGGTGACCACTTCCTAAGTCATAGTAACATGTTTTATTGATAATCTGACAGTGCTAGTGCATTGCTAAATCAAACTGCACTGTGCAGAACTGCAGTTACTTTTATCAGTCAACCCAGTTATCTTCTAAAAACCAAAGGTGCATTTTTTGATTAAAATAATTTTCCATAATACTGTTACTTGGCATTAGCTGTGCTGCATCCTGCAGTTGCTTCTTAATTAATCATACATGAGTCTTTTAACTATGTTCTGTCAGATTGATGATAAATTCATTATTTAATTTGACTGTGTAACATGATGTTAAAAAAAAAATATTAGGACTACACACAAAGACAGAAACTTTATCATGACTGATTCAGGACTGTTCTTGGCATTTTGTAGAGTAGAAAAAAGGTTGTAACTGGCAGTAATACACACCTTTTGAGAAATTTAAATTAATTGTCATCCACAACAACTCAAGATATGAAAAATGGTCCTGAGCAGTTTCAATTAGATACAACATCCACCAATTTTGCCTACATTTTGAGAGTCTGGACTGTAGTCTGGGTTTGTTGTTCAGCAAAGTGAGAGGCTTTGTACCTGTGACTGTTGCTATTCCGAAGAGGTGAGACTGTATCATTCATCAATAAATCACTGAAAAGATGAAGAATTGGAACATAATGTTAAGTGAGGTTCTGGTGACAAGACAAGCAGATGGCTCTTTGCATTACCTAATACTCAAAAGATGGTAGTCACGATGCTGCCTGGTTTTCGTCAGCTGAAGGATGCTGAAAAATGCACAGGTGCATCACTCAACTTACCTTCTACAAGTGCATTTTCCTTGAGAAAACAAATGCACAACACTTAGTTTTTAATTTGACATGTTCTTCAAAAAGATAAATTACTACAGAGCCTTCAGTGACCTTACCAAAAAGTGGCAATTTTAACACTTAGTACATATGGTTCCTATACTTCTTTATAACAGAGAAACAAGGTTATGCAGTGATACCATGTGAAGTGAGGTTTATCTTCTCTGTTCATCTCTGTTCTTATGATTCAAAGACAAGGTCTTACTGTTCATCTTCATTTTTACAGTGAACTAAATTTATATATATAAATTTATAAATTTATATATATTTATATAAATTTTCTTTAAATATAAAAGAAATGGAGGGCAACACACACAAACTGACAGTGCTGTTTCTATTACTCTAGTGCCCAAAATTCAGTGTGAGTTTCATCCTGTTATAGACATATCACTGAAAATTGCCATTTGTCTCATATATGCAACCAATAGGGAGCAGTGTCTTCCCATTTAATTTCCTGGAGAAAAGAAAGCCCAAACTTACTGGTATTGGGAATCATGGATGTTACAAACCTCCTGCTGGTAAAGTTGATCTTATGGTCTTAGCACTAAGAGTTAATCAGATTGGGTGTAGCTGGAAAGAAATGTTATGTAAAGGCTCCCTGAGTGAGAACAAGCTAGAAGGTGTAGCAAGTTCAGAGATGGGATTTAGGAAGAGGGCAGGACATGATATTTAAGACAGAGACAGACTGAGGAATGTGTAAGAGAGGTGTCAGGATTCTTAAGGAGAAACTTATCAGTGACTGAAGGTAGATCCACACAGAGCAGACGGGATGGATGTAGACTTAATTTGTTGGGCTGCATGAAGGTGAGAAGGGGGGTTGTGAGCAGTTCACTGAAGAAAGACAGTATTTCATGTAAGAGGAAAGAAGTGTGATCAGAGGACAGATACTTGTGATCTATTTGAGACACACAATCTGAGTCACCTCTGCCTTCCAGACAAGCTGTGGGGAACAGGAAAGAAATCTCATGCTGAAGCCTAAACAAATGTGATAGTAGCAAATGTGAGAATCACTGTTTGGACAATTCAGGCGGGAGAGTTGTTGCTGTTGCTGTTGAACGGCTACAATATGGTGAGAAGTAGTGAAAACTTGCCTTAGTCACCAGCACAATAAGCTGAGGGAAGGCAAGTTTTATAGGGAAATATCAACAGATAATCTTGATCAGAAAATCCAACGAGCAGTACTGTCTGAAAAGAATAGAAAACATAGAAGGACATTGGGAGGAAACAAAGGTTGTCATATCTCTCTTTTGGCAGCATGGTGGAGAGGGTTGCAAACAGACCAAGACCTAACGTGATCTTGGTTACTTGTGATGAACAGATCAGTAATTGTGAGTTATTAGAGACAAATGTGTGATACAAACTTGGCTGAATCATTGATTTCTGTCGCTGAAGGAAGTCAATGTCCACAGCTCACTTAGTCTGTGTTGCGAGCAAACCTCCTTGTAGTTGCCATCAGTGATGGAACTCACAAAAATTTCAGGGACAGATGAGACATTGCCATTCAGTCCCTCCAAACCACACACAGGTGTATCATGTAATGATACTGAATTTCATCAGGGAAGGGAGACCACTGTCCTGTTGATGAGAATGAAATCATTTTAAGTCAAAATTAGGAACTCTTCAGGAATGGCTGAACAGCTCAGTTTTTCATCCCAGTCTCATTTTAAAATAGTAAGGTCACCCTGTAAGGACAATGTGTGTAGCAGGAAATGTATATGAATGTGAAAAAAAATGCCTATCTGTACAAAGGGTAGCTTTTCTTCATTTTCACTTTTACTAAATAAGTAACAAAACAAACTGTTTAAGTCAGCGCTGTCTTCCAGTAGTGCTGCCTATACTGCAATACTTGAATTACTCCTTTGGGGAAAATTGCTAATAATGTCATAACTATTTGACTGTCTGGTCTTTCCCACTTGTGAGCAAAAACTGCAAATAAAGTTTTATGTTTTATTTCCTGTTGTTTACTTAATCACATTCTTTTCCTCCAGTTTTAAAAGCTGATTTGTTTTTTTTAGGGCCAAAAGGAGACAAGTGGTCACTTTTAGGAAACTGAGAAGATTATCTGTTTGTTTTTTAAAATGGGTTTTTTGAAAGAAAAAAGTCGTTATTTTCTAAAGAGTAGGTGCTTGTTTCTTTTAATCTCTTCTGGAAATTTTATAGATAGTATTTTATCTGGTGAGGCCAAAAAAATAACATTTAAAGAAATACTCAGCTTATACTCCAGAGAGTAAATAATTGCACATTTCTGGCCTACCAAATATTTGTCAATCTGAACTGGACTAAGGATCAGTGAGTAGAAAAAACGATGTAATTTTAATTGTGTCTAAAATTATTCCTTCTTTCACTGAAGAGAATTCCATTAACAAATGTATTCATCAATTCAAAGCTGAAATAGGCGTTATGAGTCTGTTTGATAGATTCTTACTTTCCCATTGGGGATCAACCTCAGAGATAAACTACTGCTTTTATCCACTTCACAAAATCACAAAATAGTTTGCCTGAATTTTTAAATGCATTCTTCATACATTTTCAAATCTTGTAAATGTTTGCAAAGTGCATATATTAACTTTGAAATCATTACAGCTGTGGTCTGCCTGTACTTCTCAATTTTAGTCCAGTGTTGTGGGATTGCACTTCTAGGACTGAAGCTCCTTTCTTGCTTTACAGAAAACTAGTGGAGGTCTTGTAATTGCTTATGACCCAAGTCAAGAGCCTTCACTGCAGTATGAGGAGCAGGGATCTTCTAAGTGACTTAGAAGCTCTCAGGGTGACAATATGCCATAAGAATCATGGCATTACATCTGTATGGAGCAGAAAACCTGAACACTCTTTGGCTCTACATTTTAATTTTAAAAATATATAATCTCAATATTGCTCAACACTTTTAAAAGCTATATAGTCCAAGACATGCGTAGTGAAGTGAATGGAAAGAAAAGGAAATATAAATTTAACTTTGATATTTCATATTTGTACCCCTGTAATGTAGTCCTTTATTTGATTAGTGATTAAATCCATCACAAAAATAGCAGTGGTGTTGTTACATGCTGCAGTGACTTTGACTGAGAAAGTGAATGTCTATATTGGAGTCTAGAGTTTGTCTTAAAAGGAAACTATAAATACATGGAAAATCTGAGGATCCTCAAAACTAGATGTAAGAATGAAGCAGAGAGTAGGTAGCTCCAAGCCTTAATAGGCCTTTTGGTATCTATCAACTAATATTTACCTCTAGTGCTTTGGTCACAACACAAAAAAACATGCATGTTACTTCTATTAATTTTGATCTTGCTCTTTCAAAAGTGTCCAACAGAGAACAGACTGTGAACTTCATTTTATTAATTTATTAACTGTTTGTCAAAATTATATGCTGGACATTTAGGTAGAGTTGAGGAGAGGTAACTAAGCATCTCACAATTATATTTAACAAATTTCCGGCATGAAATCACACAGGAAGACTGTTGTAATGCATTTTTTTGAACTGAAAGCTTAGCCGTGAAAATAATCTTAATTACAACAATCTTCAGCCAATGAAGGATCATTTGATTTTCAAATATTTAGAGTTTTATTTTCATTACACTTGCCTTTTGAATGTCAGTTTCTGAATACCAAACAAAACATTTTTCCCATGTTTTGGGGTGAGTAATCACAAGCAAAGCAGAAGGGCTTTGTGGGAAGCAGGGCCTGGCAGCAGAAACAAGACTGTGATTCTTCATCACAGTCACAAATGAAAGCAGCATTGAATGGGTCATCTGGCGCCTGAAATAGCAGTTTTCTACCAATGTCCCAAACTTGTTGTTTTACTCCCAGTAGCAGCGAAACTTTGCCACTGGGAGGGGGTCTGTTAGGCTCAGTAAAGCTAATTTTCATTAAAAACCATGGATTTCCCTTCAAGGGTTAGTTTTTCTTGAGCTTTCTGATAAAACTGAGAATTGGTGAGCAATAACAAAAGGCATCACCTGTGGGAACTTACTCCTCAACTTGTGCTTCTGGAAGGAAACTGTCACATATGGAGTCCAAAATCTACAAACTCTCACCTCTTTTTCTGAACAGCAGTGGAACCTCTGTGGGGATGTGTGGGACAGAGTAGGGAGGATCAGAGAGCATCTGACTCAGCTGACAGAACTGCTGCTTGACCCTAACGGAGGATAAAATAAAATTATTAAAATACAATTTTAATACATATGTAAATAAAACAAAACAAAAAACAAACAACGAACAACAAAAACCACACAATCCCCACCAAACATATATTGGGGAAAAAAAAAGAAATATGTTCTTTTCCCCACTGCAAGTGATTTTTCATACCCATATTATGGACGTGTTCTTCAGCCGTCCACCTACCTCCGCATCCGTGCTTAGTGCAACCCCTCTCTTTGGCCTCGTTCCACCGTGTTTTCCTCCAATTTCCTCCCCTCTTCCTTCCCCCTCCCCCTTTCCCAATTTTCTTTTTTCCCCATTTTTTACTTTGGTCTCCGGCTGCTCCAGATAGACCCGCTGCGGACACACCTCATTTCCCGGTGATTTTCTCAAGTTTCGAGCATCTCGTTAAGAAGCAGGAAGTCTCCTTTATTTTTTGGACTTACTCTGATTTTTGCTTTATTTTAGAGAGCACGGGCACGGGGAAGGGTGAGGGTGCACTTGCTCTCTCCCGCCTAGACTCCGCGCGCCTTGTCATTTCAGTACTGTTTTTCCTTCCTGTTTCTGATGTTTCCCCGTTTCTCGGGTCCCGAGGCAGCGGGGACGGTGGTGCGGGATGCCCGAGGATGCGGAGATGCGAAGCCCCCCATGCGAGGAGCGAGGCGATCCCGCGCGGGGACGCCAGGGGGAGGCAGCGCCGCGTCACAGCCCTTCTCCCCTCCTCAAGTCCCCCTCTCCCCACCGCGATCCCCCCCGTCCCTCCGCGATTCCTACCATCCGCCCGCGCCCCTCCCTCCCGTACCCTCGGGGTCGCCGCCGCCGCTCTCGGCCGCCACGGGCCCGGCACTACCCCAGGTACCGCCCGGCGCTGAGTGTTGTCTTCCACCGAACGGGGGAAACGGGGCACGGAGGGGTCTCACCAAGTCTGACCCTCTCTTCCCGTCTGTCTCTCCTACCGTCTGTCCGTCCGTTCTGGGGAGAGGGTTCCGCTCCGCTCCGTCTGTTGGTTTCTTTTTTCTTTGATACTAATGCTAATGGTGATTATTAATAATCATATTTATGATGGTAATAGTAAAAGATATAACATACTATTTGGGTATTGGGGGTTTTGTTGGGGTTTTTTTTTAGGGTCTTTTGGTGTTTGTTTTTTTTTTTTTAATTATATTTGTCTCTCCAGAGGAGCAGAGGACTGGGCATCGGTCTGTGCAGAGCAACTTGAAAAACAGGCAAAAACAGTTATATCGCTATGGAAACGGCCGGAGGGAGTAGGAGAGGAGAAAAATGCTGTTTGTAGTTGTTTTCCCGAACGCTGGACGTTTTATCCCGGTGAAGTTTGCTGTCGGTGCCGGGGCGGGCAGGGAGTCCCGGTGTCGGCGCGGAAGCGGGAGGTCTCCATCGTGCTGCCCGGGTGTCTGCTCTGGATGGCGCTGCCTCCTGCCAACCCACAGCAAAGAGAGTTTTCCCTGCTCTGGGAGGTGTGTCTCTGCGTCCTGGTGTCCTTCCCGTCCCAGCTTTGGGCAACCTACCTATAAGAATAAGGTGGGTTCTTTTCTGGAAGTAGGAGGGAAGAAACAACGCGCAGCTAGTTCCTGGGGTGGGGGAAGCTGTCTGTGCAGGATGAGGGGACTTCACCTGGCAAGGACTGCGACTGGGAACGCTTCCTTTGCGTTTGACGACCCAAGCTCTTCCTTCCGACCTCCATCTATCCCTAACAACACACAGCCGCAGAGCCATGTGCTCCACAGGTTACGGGCGTGTCTGCAGGACCACGGGGACACCTAATCCCTGCCGTGGGTATAACACCTGAGCGCGGGTTGCAGACTTGCTCCTATACACTGTTGATTCACACCTTCAGGTGTGTCCTTGGCAGCAGGCCCATAATCACTATAGGCCTAACCACTCCTTAAAATAATTTCCAACTCTCGGTCGTTCGCGAGTCTAGGTGTTCCTTTGGGAAAAGAAAAAAAAGGAGCTTTTGA
>JAWWEW010000419.1:0-11622 GCA_035583185.1 Anabacerthia variegaticeps | reverse complement strand
CACAGCTCCAGCCATTCCCTGGTCCTGGCACTGCTCACAGAGAGCACGGGTTGGTCTCCCCAATGGTCTGCCCTCAGTCTTTGTTGACCTCCCCATGGTTGGTGATTGCCCATCTCTGCAGTTTGCCCAGGTCTCTCTGCCTTTGAGGACAAGGAGTATTTAGTCTCGAATCTAATTATTGAAACAAAACAGGTTGTGTTGTCAAAAGGAAGCCACGTGGGGTTATGGAGCTGACCAGAACCCTCCTGTTCTCTTCTGCTCCTGATCTCACCTTGGACTTTGGCCCATTTTACAGCAGCAGAACCTGAAGTGCCAAACGTGGCCCTGCATGTCACGTTGGTGCCAGGAAGTTCAGCACCATGAGGAGCTTCCTGGGGGAGCAGCTTTGGAGCTGGATGAGCTCCTCCACCCTGATGATGAGCTTCTCCAGCAGCTCCTGGGAGCTGCCAAACACTCCCATCCCTCAGCCAGCTCTCCAAGCACGTCTCCGGGCTTTCCTCAAAGGACTTGGTGTCTCCTTTCTTCCTCTGGAGCTTAGCATAGAATCATGGAATGGTTTGGCTTGGAAGGGACTTTGAAGAGCCTGCTCATCAGCCCAGGGGTGTGACTGTCACTGGGTGGTCATGTCTTCAACCCTTCTTCTGGGGAGGAATATTCCCAAAGCCCAGCCCAGGGCTGATGAACCAGAGCTCCCAATTTTCCAGCCATCAGGAGCTTCCCTGGGACACAACCCATCCCAGACCCTCCTTATGGACAGAAGCTGTGCTGAAATGGGTGTCCTGGGCATGACAATTCTGTCCTTGCAGGAAACAAGGACACGGTGGGGAGGAACAGCCTCTCCTGTGCCAAGGGCACATTTGGCCTCCAACCCCTCTGGGATCATTGAGTGGATTTTCCAGGCAGGGAATTACTGCAGTCCCACGGATTTGGGGCTTTATCTCCCCTGCACATTCCCTGCCTTGGCACTCCTTGCTCTGAATTTTCTAACACTCTTCTTTGAAAGTGCTGCCAAGGAAGAGCTGCAGAAAGAAAAGTCTGAGAGGTTTGGGCTGATGGTCCATCTGATGAGTTAGGGGAACATCTGCTCACCACAATCATGGAATTGTTTAGCTTGGATAAGCCCCCTAAGATCCTCAAGTCCAACCATTCCCCCTGCACTGCCGAGTCCACAAGCACCATATCCCCAAGTGCCACATCCACACAGCTTTGGAAGCCTCCAGGGCTCTGTGCATCCTGCTCCTGGTGGGCCTCCATCCACTGAAGCAACCATGGCCAGCTGGACCACTGGACACACGAGCAGAGCCACAAAACCAGCTCTGCTGGCCACCAGCACCTCGGATTCAGGACACGGGGGATGGACCCACCTCCCCCCAGCTGGGATGCCCAGAGAAATGAAGCAGATGCTGGGCAAAGCTCTCCAGGGTTCCAGCCTGCAGCAGCACAGATGGCTTTGGTGATGTGGAACATCTGCCCCACCTCTGCCTGCTGGTGCTCGTGCCAGATCTCCAGCCAGGCCAGGATGTGCTGGGAGGGAAGCAGGTCACAAACCACATGCCTTGTTTGCCAAACCCAAACTTACTGTTCTCCCACACAAATATTGGCCAGGGCTTCACTCCATCAATATTGACTTTGTGGGTCAGTGGATCACTGGAAGTGAGGACGGTGCCGTTCACCTTCTGTTTCTACTGAGACTTCCTTCCTTTCTCTTCAGAGAACAGTTCCTGATGCCAGGGAGTTGTAAAATCTTCCTGAAATGCCTTAAAGGGACAGCCTAAAACACTCATATCCAGGTTTTATAAAAGCCCAGGATCCTCCTGGATTCTGTTCTCAAGACAGATGAAAATTTCACTTGAAGCTTCACGAGCAGAGTGTTTTGCCTCAAGCCCAGTGTTTGCTGGAGAGTGAGGGCCAGTGTTGGTTCCCAGAGATGAATGGAGTGCAAAGATCCCTAAAAAGATCCCTCTGAGAATTCAGACCTACACAAAGTGTTTGCTTTTTGTCATTTAAACTGATACTCGACTTTATTCCTATTTATTTATAAAGAATAGCAGGATTTAGTCTTGGTTGTTCCTCTGATTTCTGGTTTCACTCGCTTGGGCACGAGCCTGGGGTTGCTCCTTTTGCTTTGTTCTCCAGCTGTGCACAGATGTTAATGGGAGGGGAACCCATAAATCAACTCCAGCCTCAGGGACAGCCTTCCAAGGTGGCAGCTCATCCCCTTATCCAGAGAAACCAAAATGCAGGGGAAAAGTGAGAAAGAACTGTCTGCTTGGCAGGAAAACTGAGACAAGGAGTCAAACAGTTCCTGAAAGAAACACACCCTGAAACCATTGGACTCAAAAATGGGTAGAAAAAAGGAATTTTGATCTCCTGGGAAATTACAATAATTTTATTGAGGGTTTTTTGGTTGTTGTTGTTTAGATAAGAAAGGAAATCTCACACCATTTTGCAAAACACACACTGAAGGTCTTTGGAAAATGTTGAAACAGGGAATGTCTGAGCTCGAGTGCTGAACAGAGACTGTGCTAAGAGAAACCCTGAGCGTGCCAGGGAGGGGATCCAGAGCCAAGAGCTTTCCAGCGGGAAGCTGGGATGGCAAAGGGACTGAGCAGATGGTGGAAGCAGGAACAAAAGAGGAGCCCCAGGGAGAAACCTTCATGCAGGAGGGAAAAGACACAGAGAGGACTTTTAGCAGAAGAAAGGGTGTGGGGTTTTTTCTGCAGGAATGACCCTGAGACAGAAAAAACTGATCAGGATGAGGACTGGTGGGAATGATCCTGCAGATGGAATCACAGACTCCCCTCCCAAACAGGCTCCTGGGGGAGCAGAGCTGGGCACGGGGAAGACCAGGAGAGGACAGATCCCTGCTGAGGAGTGTCTGGAGATGTGGGGCAGCAATGGGGCAGCCTGGTCCACACCACCAGCCAGGCCACAAGAATTTGGGCTAAAACCGCCGGAGGTCTCACCACCAAGAGGTCCTGGGTAAAGGAGAAGGACACAAAGCACTGCCAGGACGTTCAGCCCAGCTGGAAACTTTATCAGGACAGATATAATTGCTCCCATTAAATTCCCTTTATCTACTCAGTCCACAGGTGCCCTTCAGCAGACAAACATCCATCTCCCCAAAGCCCACGTGGGAAACCACTCACTGGACTATTCCAGGGCTCTCCTGTGTGGTGGGAACTGCTCTGGTTTGTGATGCTGAGGACACTGGAAGGATCTGCAGGAGACACTGGGGAATATTTGGGCTCCAACAGGCAGGACTGACCTTCCCAAAGGGGAGAGATGAAATGGTCACAGAATCGTGGAATGGTTTGGGTTGGGAGGGATTATCTAGTCCAGCCCCCCTGCCATGGGCAGGGACACCTTCCACCAGCCCAGGGTGCTCCAAGTCCCATCCAACCTGCCCTTGGACAGTTCCAGGGATCCAGGGGCAACCTGTGCCAGGGCCTGCCCACCCTCCCAGCCAGGAATTCCTTCCCAATATCCCATCTATCCCTGCCCTCTGGCAGTGGGAAGCCATTGCCTGTGTTCTGTCCCTCCATCCCTTGTCCCAAGTCCCTCTCCACCTCTCCTGGAGCCCCTTTAGGCACTGCAAGGGGCTCTCAGGTCTCCTGTGCAGAAAGGCTGAGAGAGTTTAGTTTGTCCAGCCTGGAGAGGAGACAAGAGATGTGCTGTCCATGGACCCCCCTCACCCCATGGATTGTCTCCCAGGAACAAAGCCACCAACAGCCAGGGAAACACAACCCAATGGCTGCTGCTTGGCAGTCCCTGCTTCCTGAAGAGTGTGTGAGCAGGAGAGGCTTTCCCAGCACAATTCTCCTGGCAGTTTAATGCAGCCACTCCCGAGGATTTAAAGAGCAGCAGGGTGCTCCTGCCCAGCTTCCCACCCAGCAGGGATGGGAGCTGGTCCCAGGGGCAGGGGAACCAGCCACAGCCACAATAAAACCATCCTGAGTCCTGTGGGTGCTGCTTCCCAAAGCTGTGCTTTTCCCTGCATGCCTGGGTGGAGAAGCAGCTGAGGTTGGAAACATCACCCTCCTCCAGAGGCCCAGGAAGAAGGTTCAGGACCTTTTGTGCCACTCATCACCTCCAGCAGGACCAGCTCCTGCATCTTCCCACGATGTTGCTGCTGTGCCCTGTGCCAGAGATGGGAGAATTTCAATGATGTTTCTTGGAAAAATCCACTGCTGTCCAGAACAGGCAATTATTGCCAAATAACAGCAAGACCTCAGGACTCTGAGGCAAACAACATCTTGGAAAAGCAGGCACTGATTGTGCTCTGAAACAGCCCCAGCTACGGATGACCAGATCTCCTTGGACTGCACCCAGGACATCCCCTGGCAAAGGGATGCAGTGAGAGGTGCAGGGGCCCTGAAGGCTTCAATTTGGGGTCACCTACTTGGGGCACTTGCAGCACGAGCTGTGATGGTTCTTCATGCCCCCTGGAAGACAGAATGGAGGGAGGGAAGGGAAGAGGGAGGGAGGTTGTTCCCTCCTGCTGTTCCATGTCAAGCTGCCACCTCGGATTTCACGCTTGCAAAAGCGTGAGACAAACAGGTCCCAGCAGCAGCTGAGCATGGGGACACAGGGCCCTGTGCTGCTCCGAGGGGCATCCCCTGCCCTGGGTGGCCAGGGAGGGCAGGAGGGCACACGGGCATCCCTCCCCCTCTGCCCCAGCTCTGTCCAGAGAGGTGCAAGTGCCAAAGGATGGGGGGTGAGGGGAGAAGGTCGGTGTGTGAGCCCCTGTGCCACCTCAGCAATCTGGGCTCGTGGGAATGAATGATGTGGGCAATCAAACTCTCCTTTTTAGTAATAAACATTAGTTAGTAATGGAGTGTTGCTGTGATCCCACATCCTGTAGGGTTCTCTACCTGCCCCCAGACAGTCACATCCTAGGCAAAATTCCCATTCCAGGTAGTGGGATGAGGCTCTGGGATCTGCTCATGAATAACTCAGCCATTCCCTGCCTGCACCAGAAACATCTTATTGCAGCCCCTGCCTCCGCAGAATCCGAGAATCCCAGAATCACTGAGGTTGGAAAAGCCCTCCCAGCCCATGGAGCCCACCCTGTGCTCGATGCCCACCTTGTCCCCCAGCCCAGAGCTCTGAGTGCCACGGCCAGTCCTGCCTTGGGCACCTCCAGGGATGGAAAATCCAAACCTCCCTGGGCAGCCCCTGCCAAGGCCTGACCACCCTTTCCAGGAGGAAATTCCTCCTGATGTCCAGCCTGAACCTCCCCTGGCACAGCTTGAGGCATTTCCTCTTGTCCTGTCCCTTGTTCCCTGGGAGCAGAGCCTGACCCCCACCTGACTGCACCCTCCTGTCAGGGAGAAATTCCAAACAGCACGTCCCAGGCACACAAACTGCTTCCCATCCACTCTTTATGGAAAACTTTCTCCAAAAAAAGGCACCTAGGGCATCTCAAACTGTCTTTGGATTCTCCCTTGTGTCAGAGGGAAGCGCTGGGAGCTCTGCTGGAAATATTGTTGTTGAGATGAACTGGGGGATGTGTCTGGGTGACCTCTGGGTCTCTGTCCGTGTGGGTATCTCTGCATGGCCAACTCCATCCATGCCAGAAGATGCCCTCTGGCAGGGGTTCCACAGGAGGGAGGGTTGGGGTTCCCCTGGCTCTGCTCTCCTGATTTAGCTGCTCTGGGGACTGTTTGCAAAAGGAGCCAGGAGCTGCTGGGACCACCCAAAATAGGGTTTTTCTGGGCTGTGATGGGTTGCAGACCAGATCAACCACCACAGTTTGGGAGCAGGTCCTGTTGGCTTGGCTGGGTCACACCATTTCTCCAGGCTGGTGGTCCTGAAGCACAAACCCAGATGTCCCACCCAGCCCCCTGGGGCACAGACAGAAGGGTGTCCATTGGCCCCTGTGCTGAGCCATGTGGAGTGCAGAGGAACAGGGAAGGAAACCTGTTGGTGAGGATGATGGTCACAGTCCTGGTGAGGTTCTGGATCCCATGAGTGGTGGCAGAAATCCCAAACCCCAAGATTAGCTGTGCTCAGGGTCAGTGGGAATGCCCAGCACCTCCTCCAGGGCAGGGGATTAGCTGGGTGGGAGCAGCATCCTGCAGTCACTGTCCAAGGAAATCTATTTTGGGATGTTGGAAACACTGCTGTTGTTCACCCACATGCTGAAATGCTTTGATTTCTGGACCTCTTGTTGGAGAATAGGATTGGGTTTATCATATTTATTAAGCCCACTGTGTTGGAGCCTCTTGCAGAGGTGTGGATTGGCCTCTCATGGACCATCTGGATTCTCATCACTCACAGGAAGGATATTTTTATGACCAGGTAAAAACAGACAAAGCATTTCATGCCCTCCCAGTCTCTGCTGAGCCAGAGGAGGAACCAGAGCCTGCAGAGCCCTCACATTGCTCCCTTCAACTAGGACATATCAACCACTTAATGAATATAGATAGATTTTTATGAAAAATGCATGATGAATGTACATCTCATCTCAGAAAAGGAAAAGTGCATCTCTCATAAGCCTGGAAATTGCACCAGGACGTTTAGGAAGGTACCTGAAGTTCACCTGAATGACACTGTGCACACAGAGAAATTATTCTGCTCGTACAGCCAGGGCCTTGAGGGCTCTTTGCTGCACGTGGCTCACACTCCAGAACTTGAATCATCATGGAATGGGTTGGATAGGAAGGGATCTTGAAGCTCATCTTGTTCCACCCCCTGCCATGGGCAGGGACACCTTCCACTACCCCAGGTTGCTTCAACTCATCCTTGGACACTTCCAGGGATGGGGCAGCCACAGCTTCTCTGCCCAGCCTGTGCCAGGGGCATCTCCACTGGCATTACTGGTGGATCAGCTTTTCCATGGCCACACATGCAGGGAGTTTGCCACAGCCCAGGGTGAGGGGTTTTTGGCTGCTGGAGGGACAGTGCTGGGAGGGGCTGGGAGGTGCCACTGAGTGCCCTCAGCTCACACAGCACACTGGAATGACTTCTCCTTGCTTCCAGAGACTGCACTCATGCATAAAACAAGAAGCTGGCCAAGATGTTTTTATGCTTATGAGGCTCTCAGAAGGGAAGACAGGGAAGCTGAGGTTGGGATGAGAGATGAAGGACACAACCCAGGTGACAAGTCCCAGCTCTGCAAGATGGGTTTCTGCCAGGGGTAAGAGCAGCAGGGGAAGATGTCCAGGAGTTTTTCTTGGAGGGTCATTCCATAGGTTGTGTTTAGCCACTTCTGCTTCAGCTGGGTCAGATTTTCTTCTCACTTAGAGAATTGTCCCCCCTCACCCTCAACTGCCCTGCCCAGGCTGCTGTCCCCGAGAAAACTGAGGGACATGGGTAAAAACAAACATTAAATTCTCGAACATTGAATGGAAATGGGTGAAAATAAGCAATGAAATGTCGTTTGTGCTTCTGTAGTCGAGCAGTGCAGGTACCACTGGGGACAGCAGTGCTGGCTTGGAAACCACAGCTGAGGCTCAGAGGGGTTAAAAACACACTCCAGAAAACTCTGCTCCTTCTTCCCTCCCAGCAGCAGCAGAAGGGTGGATTCCCCTTCTCCCAGCTCCCCTGGGCTCAGATTTCACTCTGTGTCCTCATTTGTACCCCTTTGCTGCCTGCTCAAGAGTTTTACAGCCCACCCGGTCTCAAAAAGTGGAGAAATAAATTCAAGCAGCGAGGAGATCCTTTAATTTTTTATACTTTTTTCCAATCCCGGGAAAACTCCCCAGCTTAGCTGGTCTTGATCTGCAGCGTGTCATTTTGGGCTTCCTGAAAAACGAGATAATGCAGCGATAAAACCCCCTGAGGAGACAAGAAGCCGCTTCACTCCCACCTTGTGATGCCACATCCAGTGCAGCCTCACGGGCATCCCGCTAGGATGATGAACATCCTCCGGGCTCCCCAGGAACATCTCCCCCATGGGATCCTGGTCCAAGAAGCTGTCAGACACCCGGGATAACATGTGTGTGCAGGGTGGGATACCCCTTGCAAGCCTTTCCTGCCCGTGGATGCCTCCCAGCCCGCTCTGTGCCTCCGTCCAGCTGTGCCAGCAGCTCCCTCCTCCTCAGGCGCTGCAGACCCGCTGCTCCTGTCGAGCCCCCGGTGATTCGTGTTCCCAGATTAATGGCTACAGCTCTGCTTAAGAGCAGATCAATAGTTTTCGCCGCTCCTTTGGTGCCGCTCCCCGGGGCCGAGGCGTGAAGCGATCGCTCCTGGAGATGTATTGCACGAGGTGCGGTTCTCCATGGAAATGAGCTTCCCAGGGAGAGCCGATGTGGGGATAATAGCTCCTGCCTCTCACCGGGCCTTTATGGATGGCGACTGCCTAATCAGGGCCATGTGTTCTTTCGGGGCTCTGAATAATTCCTGACCTCATTTGGCAGCTGAGGGAACCAGAAAAGTTTCTTTCTGGGGACAGGACCGAGAGCTGGTGAATAAAGGAATGTGTGTCACTCGCTGTTTGCAAATCCAGGGAGTTTAATCATCCTGCCAGAGACAAACCTGGGGAATGCCAGGTGTGATCAGACATGTTCTGCTGTTCTCCATCCTCTCACATCCATTTCAGACCGAGATTTGTCTCCCTGAGCCCCACTTTGCCCAGACAGATGCTCCCTGAGCAGCCTGGAGAGCAAACTCAGAGCACAGGAGAGGTTTGGCTTTGCCTGCAGGTTGCTGACAAACCCTTGGGCCCTGTGGCATCCTGCACATCTTAAATTCAGTGACTAAACACCCGTTTCATCAGCACATCTGGGTAGCAAAGAGGGTCCTTGTGTTCCTGGCCCCCTCCAGGCAGGAACAATTCCAGCTGGAGGCCGCTGGCACAGGATAATGGGTTCCCTGCTGAGGCATCAGCACCAAGGCAGAGCAGAGACACTTATTTTCCAAGCAGGAGATGCTCATCTTGTGACAGAGCCTCTTGTCTAATGACACTAAATGATTGATGTGGTGGATGCAATCATGTGCTCCGCTGGCCATGCTGGAGCTGCGGTGCCACACGATGAAACCATCACGGGGCTGCTCTGCCCTCCCCGCGTCCCTCGCGCCACAGGACTCGTCTGGAACACACATCAGCCCATGTATAAAACAGCAGCTCATCCAAAATGCATCTTCACTCGGTATCAAGAGGGTCCCTGACTGACTAAGCTTTATTTCATCTTTCAAAATGTTTTCCCGTCTGCTGCTCTTCCCTTTGCCGGGTGTCCCTGGGAGGAGATTCTGCTCAAAGCTCCAAAACGATGGGTTTGTGTGTGGGGACTGGGCCCTCTGCAGAGCCATTCCACGAAACAATAAAACCTTCCCGCCCCACGGGTGCAAAAAGCCTCAGGAAACCCATTTGTGCTGGGTAAATGTTGACAGATTTTTTTTCCCTCTGTCTGGCTGTGATGATCTTTTTGGAGGACGTAAATTGGGAGGAGGTTTGCAGATGCCGAAGGGTGAAGGCTGAGTTTCTGCAGGATGTGGCCTCCCCAAAGAGGTGCTGATGCCCTTGGCTGGGGTCAGCCTACCCTGGGGAGAGCAAGAGCATGTGACAGTCCTTGAGAATCATGGATTCAGGGAATGGTTTGGGTTGGAAGGGACCTTAAAGCTCATCCAGTTCCATGGACAGGGTCACCTTGCACTAGCCCAGGTTGCTCCAGGCCCTGTCCAACCTGGCCTTGGACAGGGGGTGGAACTGAATGGGCTTTAAGACCCTTTCCAATGCAAACCATTCCATGACTCTGTGGAAGGTGGTAGCACAGAAAAGCATTTCTAGATACTTGGATGACACCAAGGGTCCAGGACAGGGGAGAGCCTTTTCTCCTGCCACACTGAGATGATCCACAGAAAACCGGCTCTCTTCAGGATGTTCTACCGATGCTCAGGGCTCTCAGAGAACATTCTCATGCTTCCCAGCTCACCAAAACTGCATCAGACTGGGAGAGGAGGGTCTCTTAAATCCGTGGATCCTGACCTCTCTGCTGGAATCCTGCAGTCTCCAGGACATCTGCAGAGCTGCAGGGAGTTTTCCCAGATGTCCTGTTCTCTTCTGTGGCCAGACTGTCCCAGAGGTGCTGACCCCCTCCCTCACCCGGCCCTGTTGACGTGACGGGAGGCAAAGCTGTTATTTTAGCTGACCAGAGGTGAGATCACGATAAGATAGAGAAATATTGGCTGAGGGAAAGGTGAGATCAGGATAAATTAGAGAATATGGGCTGAGGGAAAGGCTTGAGATGTGCCCAAAGCTGTCAAAGATCTAGGAAAGAGATTGTCACCACACGTGGCCTGGGGTTAACTGGTATTCCTTGGAGTTATTAAATCCACAAAAACACCTCTCAGGTGCTGAGCTGTGATTAGAGCTCCCCGTTTTGGGGGACAGGGGTTTGTCAAGTGCTCATAGACTGATAAATTCAAGAGCTTTTGCTTCCCTTTAAAGCCACCACGTGGAGGATCCCCCACCATTTGCTCTGCCAGGGGTGGAGGGGCAGGAGAGCCGGGAAGGGCACTGGGCTCTCTGCCCTGTGCCAGGCACAGCACCAGGGGCATTTCCCAAAAGAGAAATTGAGGTTTGGGATGAGTGACAGCGGCAGGCAGGGCCAGGAGGGTGCCGAGATGCTCCGGGAGCAGAGCCGGGCTGGACTCTGCATCATTCCCCGGCAGCGCCCGGGGAGCCGTAAATGCCACTCCTGTGATCCGCAGTCCCTGATTTATGGACCTGCCTCCCTCTTTCCAAGCGCTTTCCCTTTCTGCTCACGGAGGCAGCGCCCGGGGAGGGGGGCAGTGTCTGGGTGCCTTTTCCACTGCCCTGGCTGGGACCTCCCTGCTCCCCTCTCTGCTCTGCCCTGCATCCCACACTGGCTTTGGACACGGGCATTAAGCAGAGCCGCTCCAGCGGGTGCCAGACCGACCCCTCTCTCCTCCCAGCCAGCACCCAAACCCTCCCCCGCCGCATCCCCTGTGAAGACGAGCCCTAATTAGTGCTCGGATCAACTCATTTCTTATTTATTCCGCAAGCAGCATCCTAACGCGCACGGGCGTTCGCGCTCCGTCCCGCACCGAAACCCCCTTCGGATCGCACTGCCCCGCTCTGCTTTGGGGAGAAATCTTCCCAGGCGTGTTTACCCAACGAGGCTGAACGGGATGCGCTCCCGGGGCTTTTAATTAGCCCGTGTTTAGATTGCCCATCGCGGGCCGGCCCCGCTCGGAGCCCGGAGCGGCTGCTGAGCCCGCAGAGCCGTCCTGCCCCGGGCTGAGCCATGCCCAGCGAGCTGCAGTGCAGATAAGGCAGAGCCCTGGAGCTGCTGCAGAGGGCTCTGCCCCTTATTCCTCCAGGCCAGAAAGCAGAGATGGGCTTTCTGCCTTTTTTTTTTTTCTTCCTTTATTTTATGCGCAGTCTGCAAGTTCCGTTTGATAAATCCCAGGCAAGTGACAGTGGCTGTGATTGAATGGAAAGAGAGTGAAGGTTTTCAGCTCCTGTGGGGACAGGATGGCTCTGCAGGAGCTGCACGGTCCTGGTGTGGTGCCAGAAGCCTCTGATGGGAGATAAGAGAATGGTTTGAGTTGGAAGGGACCTTAAAGTTCATCTTATCCATCCCCTGCCATGGGCAGGGACACCTTCCACCAGCCCAGGGTGCTCCAAGCCCCGTCCAACCTGGCCTTGGACAC
>JAWWEW010000418.1:0-11629 GCA_035583185.1 Anabacerthia variegaticeps | reverse complement strand
CTGGCAGTGGGAAGCCATTCCCCCTTGTCCTGTCCCTCCATCCCTTGTCCCAAGTCCCTCTCCAGCTCTCCTGGAGCTCCTTTAGGCTCTGGAAGGGGCTCTCAGCTCTCCACCACAATGTGCTGAAGTCCCTGACTTGACCCAGAAGTTCCCAATCCAAACCATCCATGCCCAACCCCTGCCCTGGGAACATCTGACAACCACGCACAGCACTCGACCCTAAAGCACACAGGAGTTTTCTGCTGAGCTGCTTCACTGGCACTTGTTTTTGAAACCCAGGCAGAAGTAGCAGAAAGCAGCCCAACACCACATGAGTTTTCTTCCTGGAGGTGCTCAAATGCCAAAAGACTTGGAGATTTGCATGTGCTGTTGCTATAAAAGGGCACACAGTGCCGAGGACACTCAGTTTCTGGGGGAGGAGATGGGAACTTACTTCACCCTTTGAAACAAACCAAGCCTGCTCTGCTCTTACATGTTTACTTGACCCTCACCAAAGGTTCAGAACATAAGATCTCTGGAGACCAGATGAACTCTGCTGATGCGCCTGGGACTGCCAAACTGCCCGAGGCAGCAGGGACAAGTCACACAGTAGTGCACAATCTCTACTCCATTTTCTTAATCCTAAACCATAAGAAACCACCCTCCTTATCAAAAACTGCTTACAAGTCCTGTTTGTATGGAAATCAATGGTATTTTTATATTACACTTGTGCCAAAATTTTAACTTTCAAGAACAAGAGAAGAGCATCAACTTAGGGTCCAGCAAGGGTGAACATCCTACATCCTTTGGCCATGGATGGGATAACTTCTCCTATTGAGAGACCTCAAACATCTGAAAGACATCAAATGATTTGAGAATACAACTTTTTTTTAAAGTATCCCAAAGGTCAAATCAGAACACATCATTTTATAGCACTTCAGGCCCTCTGATACACTCTTCATTATAGGGAACTAAAACCACAAGAATTCCTGGCCACAGGAGCATTTGGATATTGTAATGCTGCAGACTGATGCAGAAAGCACTGATTAGGAGGAGCAAGATGTGTATTGCAGTGCAGAAACTGCTTTACTAATTCATACAGAATCCAGGCTGGTTTGGATTCAAAGGGACCTTAAAATTCATCCCATTGCACTCCCCTGTCACAGGCAGGGACACCTTCCACTAGGCCAGGTTGCAAACACAGCTCTAGAATCTACACCTGCATCACACTTTTGTTTTTTCCCTAGACAGTCACTTCACTCAGGAGAGTTCTGCCTTCTCCTCCTCACCTGGCAAAAGAGGATTCCTCCAGATCCCCCCTCAGAACCTGCAAGGCACCACCTCCTTCCTACCAGGGATCACACCAGTACCCGACATGACAATCTAAGAGAACTGTCCTTCTTTTGTTCAGTGCAGGGCTTGGCATCGCTGCTCCAGCTCTCCTAATCAATTGCTCCTAAAACCCAGGAGCAATAAGCTTTACACTGGGGGAAAAAATTAAATCTGATTTCTAATCCAGTTTCTCTCTTCAAGGATTAATACTTGCCCAAGGCCGATCCCTCGCAGTATGACAAATATGCCAGCATATTTTCACAGTAGTCACGTTCCCCTCTCCCATATTTTATACACAAACAACCCAAGTCATCTCTATTTATTTATGGATACCTCTGAAATGCACCAAGTTATGACAAGCATGTTAGGGCACAAAAATACCACCCTAACCCAGTTCAGAAAGGAGAAAATTCAGCTACAACTCAGTGCTCTTGTCAGTTATGACTTGTGCAACACTGAATCATTTATTTGCATGTGCCAGACACGCTGCAGAATTAACCCAAACCACTGTGCCCACATCCTAGGAAAGCCTGCTGGGAAAAATGCTTAAATGTACTGATGACACTTGGCATTTCAAAGCTGCCCTGACAACACTTGGCATGCTTTTTTGCAAGACATTAAGTGATTTTACCCAAAAAGATCTCATATTTATTCTGCTTAACACATGTTATTTTACATTTGGCTAAATAGGATACAGGAATACCAAAGGCACCGGTCTCACCACGCTCTTGACCATGATAGAGGCATCAAAATCCACAGGTAAAACTCTGGAAGTATTTGATCAGCAGAGACCAGTCACAGAATCCCAGAATGGTTTGGGTTGGGAGGGACCTGAAAGCCCATCCGAGGGCAGGGACACCTTCCACTATTCCAGGATGCTCCAAGCCCTGTCCAACCTGGTCTTGAATATCCTTCTGCACACTCTGGACAGAAACCAAGCCCTGTGTGTATTGCTAAATACACAGGCACAGCAAAGACTGGTGTTCCTTCCTCACAGACATGCTGAAATGTAATCCTTCCTTTATTGCAGCCCTGGGTGCTTTCTCTGCTCTCCCAGAGCAGTTTCCATTCCCTTTCAAATCCTGCAGAGCCCGAAGTGTACAACAGCCACCATTATATAAATAAATCAAAAATAAAAGCCCACCAACCCCTCAACTTAAGGGTCTCCCAGCCTCTCCAGAGAGGACAACCTCTCTGAGTGAGCTGTTCCCCATCTTGTCCTGCAGAGCACCTCCTGCTCAGGAGGATAAAGCTGGGGCTCCTTCCTAACCCTGTCCCACCAAGCCTGCTCCCCCCCAGCTGCACTGCTGGAGAAGCAGGCCTGGCTTTCCCATGGCCCTTTCCCTCCTGAGCCCCCAGTGAGCTGCAAGGACGAGACTGGAAGAAGGGAATGACACAGGGGTGACTCAGGGCCCAGCTCCTCCCCAAGGGCAGCTGTGCAGCAACTGTACAAATGTCCAGCACAGCAGAGCAGATTTCAGCTGGGCTTCCCAACCTGCCCTCCCTGCTGGAGCACAAGTTCACAGGCACAGCTGGTGCTGCTGGAACCCATAATTTGCAGTGCTTTAATCAAATTATTACATTTGCAATGGTCAGAGTTCTGCTTTCACCCTTGGACAGTCATCTCGTGCATGCTGATCACTGCAAATCCATTCTCTGCAGCTAAAATTGGTTTTCCTGCCCCTGGTTCAGACAGCATGGGGGTGAAATACCCGAGACAAGAACTTAGATGATGCAGCCAAGCTATCAGAGGAATAAAATGTACCCTGAGCCCATCGTGCAGTGCTGGCACTCATTTGTGTCCTGCACGGCAACACGGAGTAGCTGCAGCTTTGCTCCCACCTGCAAGCCCCAAGTTTCCTGGCGGCTGTTGTGAATTAGCAGGGCTGGGAGATGGGGAAGGGATTGGCAAGGAAACCCTCTGTAGATCCTCCTCAGAATAAGCCACCACAGTGCTGGACTCCTATGCAAACAACACCTTCCAACACCAAATTTTTAAGTTTTAATTCTGTGAGGTGTTTGTCTTCTAAATTACATCCCAGTGCTGAGGTCTCAGTAACTCTGAGCTGCCAGTTTAGTTCCCACTACCAGGAGGTCTCATCTCAGCCTCCATGTTCACATCTCTTAAAAGGGCTGATCTGGGGAACTCCCCCAGTCTGCCTCTGTGTTAGTTTTGCCTTTTCTTCCACCTACATGGGAAGCCAGCTCAGCCAAGGAAGTTATTGTAAGCAGATATGAAATCACTGCTCACCGTAATAGTAAAACACCGGTTTTGATTCACTACATGAACCTTCAAAACAATGTGGGTTTTTTTTTATTCAGTTAAATTCTTTTAAGAGGGAGAGAAAAGACATTTGGTCCTTGAAAAAAATCATGAAAAATCATTATGGTGAGATAAAAGGAGCTTTACAAATCAGCTGCAAACCTTCACTCCTTCTTACAGATGGGTAAAACCCCCTTGGAAGTTGGTTCATGGAGCCAAACAAGCTGCAACAGCAATCCAAGAGAGATCTCTGAAGTAGTAATAAACTGAAGATACAGAACCTTCATAAAGACAGTCCCATCCCTGGAAGTGCCCAAGGCCAGGCTAGACAGGGCTTGGAGCAACCTGGTCTGGGGTCAAAGGTGTCCCTGCTCAGGCACAAGGAATGAGATGGGCTTTAAGGTCCTTCCAACCCAAACCATTCCGGAATTCTGTCATATTTGTGTAGAAGAAAAATGCTTCACTTATTAAAACGCCTTTCTGTATTTTTCCCCCAACAGTAGCTTTAATGAAGTGTGGAAGATTCCCACTTGTGTGTAACATTTTCAGGATGTTTGCCAAGACAGAAGCCAATACCAACTCACCACTTTCAGCTCCGGTACGGATCGGCTCAGGGTCCATTCCTGGCTATTTACAAAGGCATCTGTGAAAGAGGAGAACATTGCCAGGGTCAGTGTAATGACATTTAATGGTCTGCTGCACACAATTTCATGCTGAGGCTTTGGGTGACCAAAAGTCACCCTGATCCCGGGAGACTGACAGTCCAACTTGACAAACACCCGGGGTTTGGATAAACCATATAAAAGACTCCAGAATACCAGAAGTGCCCACTCTGCAAGGATCTGCCCTCAGTAGCAAATCCACCTGTCTCATCAGCCCTGGCATTGGCAAGCCCAAACTGACTCCAGGCCTCCTGCAAACACTCTTCCAGTGTATCCATGGCTAAACCACTTCCCATCCACCTCAACATATCCCTTCTCTACAGGAAAAGCCTTGGACTCGTCACACTCAGCATCAAGGGCTGCAGCTGCCACCATCAGCAGTCATTTCTCCCCCCAGGTAAATGAGAAAATCCGCTCCTTCTAAAACATGGTATTTTCTGCTGCACATCATACTTAATGTTGACAAGTGCAGCCACCAGAGTCAGTGGGCACATCCCTGCCCAAGGAGGGGAAAACATCTCTTCTGTCATGGAACAGGCTATTTTTCAGTAGCACAGTCTAGACAAATAATCCACAGCTCCATTTACTTTAAAATTAAAAGACACTGGGGACAGGGTTATTTCTTGAAGAGCAGTGAGTTAAGTTTATCAATGCTCCCAACAGAAATTAATTCCTATGGGTTGCATCGAGGTCCAGCCTCGCTGACAATTCCACAAGGAGGAGAGGAATAAGGCTGTCTTTTTCCTGCTCCAAACATCATTTTGTCCCTTCCATGAAGGTCTGGTCAGCTGCGAGCAAGCAGAGTGGGATGTTTCTGATACAAACCCAACCTGAGTGCTGCTCCAGCCCCCTCCAGAGCCAGGCTCAGTGTCTGTGTCACACACAGGGGGTGCCCCCACCCAGCAGAGCAGCTCCCACTCCACAGGACTGAACAGCACTCAGAGTCCTGGTGTTCCACACAATTCCTAATGCCACAGGAAAGCTGTCCATAGGGGAGCAAAGGTTCTGCAAGCCCCTGCCTCCCCTCTAACACACCCATCAGCAGAGGGAAAAGACTCTTCTGTTTGACCTTTTGATCCAGAGAATGAAGAAACTGGATGCAAATTGCCACCCTCACTAACTTAAGAGGCCATCCAAGCTTTCCCAGTGCCCAACCAAAACCAATGCCAAAGCAAACTTGTATTTTCCAGTATTTCTCTATTATGATCAATATTAGAGGAAGACCCTCCAGCCCTGCATTTGGAAGCCTTCCCCAGTTGCATTTAGCACATGGCTTTGTGCTTCAGCTGCAAATAGAAGCTAGTGTGTACTCGTGGGACATGTGAGTTAACAGGAAAACAATCAGCATTTTGGGAGGTTACTGACTGGAGCTGCCTCCCACACTGTCAGGACAAGGAAAACAAAAGGCTCAGCCCCAAATGCTCTGAAGACTTGGGATAACCTCTGCCATTCCAGGGGCAAGAGAAGACACGAGGGTCATTTAGCTGCTGTTCCATGACCCGAAGGAGTTCCATTCCATCAGAACCTGAAGCCACAGGAAGATCTTTCTGTACCATGCCCAGGTGAAAATCACTTGAGATGCAGACAAAACAAGCAGCAATTTCCATCTGGGAACGCTGCACACGAGACCTGCTGTAGGATTAAGGCACTCCAAATAACCCCAACTACCATTTACACTCCACAGCTCTGTTCCAAAACACTTGTTCCTGACAATTAATCCCAGAACTATACATTTACACACATCAGTATGTTCACATGGCATGATTTGAACAGACCTGCCTCTCCTTCCCACACCCCTGTGCATGCATCATTCCTTTCCTCATTACTCCCTGCAAAAGATGGATAAACACATAAAAACTCCCATTTTGTCTGCAAGACTCAGCAGTGGGAGGACCAGCCAAGGCCAAACAATATAAGGGTATTTCAGCTCCTTTGCTAATTCTGAGGATTCAAGGAAAAACCATCAGTCTCAGGGCAAGTATTATCCTTGCCTTGTGGAGGTTTCTGTGTGTGAAACAAAATGAGAGCTCGCTACGAATGTCAACAAGCCTCAATAAAAAAGCAGCACTGGATTTTATCACCACACAAGGGCAGAAATAGATGAGGAACAGATCAGCAGGTTGGAGCCGTGCAGAAACATCTCCCAAGGCAGAGGGCAGATGCACAAGGGTAACAGGAACATCACGAGCCCTGACGCTTTTCTTTAAAATAGAACTTTTCATATTATTCTGGAAGATCTGTACGTTCCCAAAGCTCGAGCCAGGGAGGAGAGGCAATGAAACACCAAGAGGTTTGTGTGCCACCATTGGATGGACATGGAATTACCCACTGACCAACCGAGCCCTCATAGGAACTCCTCAGGAAGGAGTGATTTATTCCCAGTTAATCCCAAGACCCATGGAAGTTCAGGTGAAAAGGTCAAATACTTGTACACAGAATGTCACAAACAAGCTTGGGGATTTGCCTTTTCTTCCTAAATAAAGGAAATTAATTTACAGCTACAGCATGACCGAGACACTGGATCCCTCCAACTGGAGCATGCAAAGCCCCAACTGTGAAGTCCAGACAAATCCTCTGCTGAAGCAACAACACCCCCCCCACCAAGTACCACATGTTCATTTAAACATACTGGGAGAGATTTGCATAATAAATAGAACCACATGTATCAAGTTGCTTGTTTGCATTACTCCCCGAGTTTGGAATTCAAGTGAACTCAACCTTCACGTCTCACTCCAGACTAGGCGTATGAAAGGAATGACTCCTGTCAATAATTAATCACAGTCACATGTGCTGCTCATTTAACCTCTGCATCAGTGATCAAAAGCTCCACAGACTCATGGTGTCACTCCTGTCTTTTTAAAACATGCACCAAGATAATTTAAATTGCATTTTCTTTGCCAAGTTTACTTTTCCCCAACATGGACTTCATTTTTTTCATACTTTTGTCCCCTCCTTGTTTTTCTTCTCTCTCAGTTTCCACTACCACATTTCTAGTTTCTCAGTTCCACATCACTACACTAAGGCACAAACCCCAACAAGATCCTCAGCTATTTTAAAACCTCAGTTTAGTAACTCAGCTCCACCCAGGGGAACCCTCTATCTCAGTTCCAGTAGGAAGAGGGAGATGTAGACTCTGTTTTGGTTCTCCATGAATCCCAGAATGGTTTGCACTGGAAGGGACCTTAAAGACCATCCCATCACCCCCTGCCATGGGCAGGGACACCTTCCACTAGCCCAGGTTGCTCCAAGCCCTCCAGCCTGGCCTGGGACACTCCCAGGGATCCAGGGGCACCACGTGTGGTGGAGAAATCTCAGGGCTGATGGCCCTTCTGGCCAGGTCTGTGCACTCCAAGGCACAAAAGCCCTGCTCAGAATTTTCAAACAGAAATATTTATTTCTCCCAACCCAGGAGCAATCACTAAAAAACTAAATATTAGCAAAGCAATGTTAACAAGAGACGAGCACCAAGATCAATCCAACCATCCATGGTTTGGAAGAGGGGAGAGAAGTCACACATGGAAACTGGAGGAGCTTCACAGCCTTTATGGAAAGCAACGTGTTTCACCCCACCCTTGATTTTTAATGCTGGAAGCCTTTTCCTTAAATTAACTCCATTTCCTGCCAGAGCAATGGCAGCAAGTCAGCTCACCAAACCTCAGAGAAAATAGCTTTAACTGGGACCAACTAGATTTCTGCCTCCCTCTCCATCCTTTGGGTCCCTCCCACTTACAGAATCCCCACAATTAAGTCTGTCTGTTGATTAATGTTTTAGGAGAGCCTAAGACACCTCAGAATCACCCCAGCACCCACCAGGGGCAGTGCCAGCATAGCAGCCTCTCCAGCAGCCCTTGTTCCACCCTTCTTTGCCCCAAATCTCTCACCCCTGACTAGCAGAAAGCAGAGAAGCTCACAGCTCTCTCTGCCTCTGACCCAGATGAAACTCTCATGGCAAGCCTGCCCATGAGGAGGGGTGAGGGAAGGGTGGGCACATGTCTCTGCAGGACAACATGAAAGACTGAAATCTTCCATGATTCTTGGAAAGTTTCTTAGCAAGAGCTTCCCTCAGGCAATCCCAACGTTCCTTTGCTGTCCTTTTAAATGAGGAAAAGCTATAAATAAATAAAAAATAGAAAAGGCAAGGGACTTCTCTGGAAATGCTCTGCAAAAGATCCTTTTTGCTAAGAACAGGAGCCCTCAAAAACACATGAATGAAGTTAAAAGTACCAAGAGCCACGTCCCACCCCACTCCCCCTCAATTTCTGCATTACAAGCAGTATTTAGAGTTAGTTCTGACTTTGAAATAAATACCTGAGAGTGAAGAGGTACAGAAAACATTCCTACAGGCTCCCACTTGCCCACAAGGATGCAGCTAAGGCCACACATCTCTCTTGGAGCTGTATCAAAGCAGCCCTTGCAGGATGTATTTCCCAAAGCTCATGTGCTAATTTTCTTGGCAAAGAGGGAAATATGCAGCTTTTGGGTTGAGACTTGTAATACTCCTCAAAGGTGCGTTTCTCAGGAGGGGTAATCTCACAGCACATCCCCCAGCCCAGCCCTCTGCATTCCCAGTCAAAGTCCCGACTCAGTGCCAGCAGAAAACAGTCCAAGAGCATCCTGACATGTCTCTTTCTTGCTTTGCATGAAAGATTATTTGCAAGAGTGTGTCCTGTTCCAAAGGATCCTTTTTGTATCTTACGGGGGCTCTGAGTAACCTGGCCTAGTGGGAGATGTCTCTGCCAGCTTTAAGGTCCCTTCCAACCCAAGCCATTCTGGGATTCTAGGAATTTTCTCATTCATCTTATATCCGGTTTAAAATAAAAAAAATACTAAAAAAATTATCAGTTTTTCATATGGAACCTCTCTGCTTGTATGTTCCGTTCTATTACACCAAACAGTAACTACAAAGCAGTAACAAAATACTTAGGAGAACAGCCATAACAGTACCAGGATAGTTTAAGGATTTTTCCTCCCTACTCAGTTTGATACAATTATGGATTATGTGGCTTGCCAGTGTATGCCAGTTAGGAATTACTGCTGCAACTACCCATCTCCAAAGAGCCCCCTTGCTCTTTCCTGAATTGCAGATGTACCATTGAATATTCTAGGGCAGTTTCAGTGAAAAGCAGAATTTCAGGATGGCCCTGTGCCCTCCCAGCCCTCTCCTCCCTACAGCTCCAGGCTCTGGGAATCCCATCCCATCCCAGGCCTGTGCTTACACTCCCTTAACAGCATCAATACACACACAGCACAGGGCACACAAACTGCCAAGGAGGAGCTCAGTTACAGTCCTGACCCCAGAGGGGTTTGGGGAGCTCTCAGTTTGAGGCTCCCTCCCTGTACTGGCAGGATGGAGAAGATCCCACAGTAAATCCCAGTGTAATTGTTTGGGAATGGACAGATCTGTCCCTGGCCATAACCACTTGCTAATTATAAGCAGGAAAACTGCTCTAAGCTCAGCATCCTGAAGGCATCAGGCACCTCAGCCCAAACCCACCGGAGCCCCACGGATCTCCAGCATGTGAAAACCCCTTCCCTGTAAGTGAGAACTGTGCTAAACGGATATTTAGGTCAAAGCCCTAATCTCTTCCCACAGCAACTGGCAGCTGCAGCGTTATCCTTTGTGCTGCCATGGAAACAAAAGGAGGACCAGGATGCAAAGAGCCCTACGCTCCACAGCCAGGAGCCAGCCTTGCCCGAAAGTCTGGGCTTGGCAATTAGGGAGCACTTGGGTTTTGTCTGCACGTTTTAAATTGCTGAAATTGAAAAGTTTCCGTTTGCTGCCAATATTCCCTCTCATCTCTCTCACAGCCACACTCAGGTCGTTCAGCAAAGCTTTTGGTGGGGTGCAGAGGTGTTGTCTCCTCAGCTCCCTAAAACAGCCCTCAGTGATGGATAATGTATCCCAGCATCTTCCCAAACCCACTCTCACATCTGAAGTTTTACATCTAACACCACCAAATTATTTGTTCTGTACACAAATATAACGTAGCCCCAACCACAATGAGTCACCTTAGCCCTCCCCACTCCCCCAAAATCCAAACCCAAACAGGCTCTAAGCTGCTTATAAGGAAAAATAAATGATATACTTAACATGAAAAACTTCCCATTCCCTGTGTTTTCCCAGTGGGTTGGGTCCTGGAGTAGGAGAAATTAATATCCCAGAGATGAGAGCACAGTTTTCTCTTGAGACAACTCTCCTTGGGAGAGACAAAGTGCACGTCAAGGGAAGATGTTCTGAGGGAGGACCAGGAACATTACAGCTCAATTCCAATAAAATGCACATTTCTCAGAGGAAAGTGACACTGGGCCAGGATACCTCATTTCCAGCAGGACAATGACAACCCCACCAAGAGGCTGAAAGGAATATAAAAAGCAGACAAAGAGAAAATTGAAGCATCACTGTAATAAAACTGCCCCCTGCTCCAGTAGAACCAGGGAAGGAAATGATCATCTCTGCCATGAAATGAAATAACACATTTTTTTTTAGGCAATAAATTGCATTGCTGTAGGCACCAGAGCCTCAGAGAAATGCAGTTAAACACACAATTACAGCTGCATTGGACTCCAGGACAAAAAAGAAGCCACTGGAGATGAAATGTTTGGTAAATGCCTTGTTTTGTTGGGTCCACCCAAAAGCAGGGCAGTGTCAGAGGTGAGGTCTGTCCTCTCTCACCTCCTGTCTCAGGGGAAGGGCAGTGCCAGCACAGGGAAGGTTACCCCGTGTGTAACTGAGAGAAAATCTGGAGATAAAGAGTTTGAGCTGTTCAAGCCACACTCAGAACAGCAGGAGGGAAAACCCAGGACTAAATCCACGTCCCAGCAAAGACATCCAAAGTAGCCAAAATGAGAAGCATCACAGCCCACACTGCCTTTCCTGACTACAGACACAAACAAGGAATTAGCCTTTCTTATCCCAAGCCTGAATATTAATGAGGAACCTCCCTGTGAAGCATCAAAGATGAAAAGGGACAGCTCCTACAGCTGGCACAGGAAGAATCCGTGTCAAAGGATGAATTAAAAAGGATGAAGTGGGGAGGAAAGAAAAGAACATTTTAAAACAATATGGAAACAGATTTTGCCTGGCAAGGCAAAAAAAAAAAAGAAAGTCACAATAGACATGCAAAAAAATTACTAAGACTCTTGGCTTGGCGGGCTGAAGAGACTTGCAGCTTTTCAGATAGGTAAGAAAGGCTGCAACCTCCCAAAAAAGGCAAAAAATTAACAAGGGGAACTTGGTGCCTACTTGGTTGAGAAGAACACAGAATCACAGAATATCCTGAGCTGGAAGGGACCCACAGGGACCTTCAACTCCAACTCCTGGCCCTGCACAGACACCCCAACAATCCCACCCTGTCCCTGTCCTGTTGTCCCAACCCTCCTGGAGCTCTGGCAG
>JAWWEW010000417.1:0-11643 GCA_035583185.1 Anabacerthia variegaticeps | reverse complement strand
CTGATGAAATCCCATGCCAAAACAGCTCCAACTGCAGCAGTGGAACTTCGTTCTGTCACAAGTCCAACACTCCTATTGCTTTCCTTTCAAAACAAGACAACTTCGAGCAGAAAATGCAGGTTGGTGACGAGTTAATATATTCATGGAGCTTTGTAGCAGGTGAAAAATTACTTGTATAAACTGACCTTACTGGCTCCTGTAAAACAGTCTAATTATTGCATTCTTAGAGTGACTGTAATTAATGTAATCTCCAAAGCACTAAGAAATTAATATTTCAGGTTGCAGATTGTCTGTAAATTTGCTGCACAACCTAGAGGTTTAATGTGAAGGGTGTGCTATAATTCACTGCTAATCTTTCAATACTGTATCTTTAAAGTGACTGTTCTTAATAAATTACAGCTGTAAAACTCTAGGTTTGAACTTAGCTCCTGTTGAAAATTGGCAATTTTAAACCAGCATTAATCTAATATGAAAATCTAAAACAAAAACAACAAAAAAAAAAAAAAAAAAAAAAAAAAGGAAAAAGAAAAAGAAATCAGATGCCATCTCTCATGGTAACAATTATAAACAATAGCAAGGTATTATTAACCAGGCCTAGATTTACCTGGCATTTAACAAAGTGGACTTATTATACCTGTTGTTCAATGGAATTTAAAGAAACAGAGAACAGAATGTTATTGTTTCCTATTTGAGTGAAATCAAAATTTTGAAGTAGGAAAGTTTATTCAAATGTCATTGCTATAACCTTAAATAACCTTTTTTATATCTTTGCAAGACATGCAGTTTAAGCCACTTGGTTGAATAATCTCTGCTGTCAGCCTTCAATTACCTGACACAGGCAAGTCATAGTTGAAATAAACTACATAAGAGGGTAATAGCCAGTACTGTATTTGTATTGAAAGGGATTTGAGCTGTAAATGAACTTTATTCCTTGAGTTACACCTAGTCTCTTTAAAGATTTTGAAACTATGAGTTTTAATAAAAGTCTTTCCTGTAAATACATTGTTTAAAACTTTGAGTCAAAGAAGGAACTGGACTTGGCCAGGGATGTGAAAAACAATAAGAAGGGATTCTACAAGGGCACAGGTCAGAAAAAAGTCCAAAGAGAGTGTACCTGCCCTATAAATGAGAAGGAAGAACTAATGACAACAGATGTGGTAGCAGGCAGAGAAGCTGTAGTGTGAGGAGAAGCAGCTGGCAGCTCAGCTTCTGTAACAGAGCCAGGTCATTTAGGGTCTCTGCCCCAGCACAGCAACATTCCATGTCCCAGGAGCAGGACAAGCAGCTCCAGGGGGTGTTTCATCAAAGTGGAATTCATTCCTATGGGACCTACAGGTACTGCATCTGGAATATTACACAAGGGCAATCACAGTATAGACCTCTGCTAATGAGTTCACTGGAGAAAGTCAGTCCAGCTGAGGCTCAAAAACCTTGCTTGTCTTGGTCATCCAAGACCTCGAGGTCTCCTCTTGGCCAAATGGAGCCCTGGGGATGTACAGGGTGTGGTACAAGCATGTGCAGCTTTTCTGTGAATTCTCTTTATCTGCAAGTTGTCTTTTTCTGCACTTGCTGGAGGAACTGCAACAATTCATGACGCACTATCTGTCCCTGGAGTGAAAATAGATGGAGAGTCTGAAGGTGAGGTTAGGTGGACACAACCAGGTTCTTCTCACATGTTCTGTCAGCCTGTGCAGTGCTGCACTGCTACATGTGATGTCAGAAAGGACTGGTTGCTGGGCTGCAGCCTCCCTTCATCTGTCTTCCTCATCCCAATCCTCGTCACAAGGGAAATCACAATCCTTCTAGCATACAGAAAAATCGTAATGCAAATGGGACTTAGGGATTCCTCTCTGCCCCTCTTGCCATGCTCTCCAGAACACTTTGCTGAAGGAGCAGAAATCAGTGCTTCAGAGGTGGTCAGAGAAGCAAGGGAAGCTGGAGGCCAAGAAGGCTGAATTCCACATCTGAGAGAAGCTGAGGGAGGAGTCACTGGAGCATGAGGAGTGATCCTGGCAGGTGGACATCATGAGGATGAGACTGGACAAGGTACCACAGTGGAGCTCCTTCCCATGGCCACCAGCACCACCTGGGATGCTCCAGGGATGGGTCCTGCCCACAGGGAAGACATTCAGTGCTGTGTCCAGGTGTAAAGACAGAGACATCACTTGGTGTGGTGAAATCCCAGCTGCTCAGGAACAACCTCCACCAGAACATGCCACGTGACATCATGCTTTTTTATCTTAAGTTTCTGTATCTCAGTTCTAGTCTCAGACAAAGTGAAACCAAACTGCATTAATCTTAAAAGTCTGATTGTGCTGATTCTACTACTTCATCCCTGCTATCTGCAATCTTGAAAATGAGACTCCTCCATCTCCATTTTCAATAACTCCCTGAGTTCTCCTGAATTTATACTTTTTCATGCATGTTCTTCTGGGTTAGGAATGTTCCTTCAGCATTCTTTCTGACACTGTGCACTCTGGAAGGATTCACTCTCCACCAGTTACACAGAATTGTAGAGTGGTTGGTGCAAACTGGACCCAGCACACATTCAGCACACTGTGTGTACTCCACACTGAGCAGTGCAACTGTGAGGAAACCCAGAGAAGAGTTCGTTAATAGTTCAGACCAACAGGCAGTGTAAATTCCTGCTGCAATTCCACTGGGAATATTGATCTCTGTTGCTCTGATCATTAAAGCTTAATGTACATTTTGAAAGCCATTAGACTAATATTTCAAAATATTTTTTAGAGTGGCACCATTTAAGTTGGTTGTCCTGCTCTGCTGTGTTATCTTTTGTAAGAATGACATTTCTCTGATGGGTTTCAAATTATTATGTAGATAAAGGAATTTGTGATAAAAATTACTAAGAAGATACAGAGCTTCCAGGTCGCCCAGTAAGATGTGAAATTGTTTCCTCACTTTTTCTGAAATGAAAGGGAAATGTCATGAAATGAACAGACTTGTCACTTGATCAAAGCAATGAACAAGACTGAAGGTAAAAAAATGTAGAAGAGAAAATGGTATGCAGAAAAAAAAAGTGGCTTCTTAGTTTCTGTCAGCTTAGCTAAAGAGTCACATCCCTTTTAGTTCATAGTTGCCATAATTTGTTTGGAACTTGTAATTTTCCCAACCATTAAAAAATCCCACAGGGACAGGGGAAAAAAGAAAGGTATGGAAAAACAGTAATATAGAAATTAGTTATGTTAGCATTTGCATACATGATTTTGGATGAGAGCTCAGAAATACTCTTTCACAGAAAGCATGCTCAGACATGCAGATTTTTCTTTTCCTGATGTGAGAAGTTGCCCAAGTATACTCCACAAAACCTATTCAAATATTTCTACAACTATATTTCTCTTTCCCATCAGACAGGCTAAATTTAAAAAGTTGGCAGAAAGAGAAAGTTGCAAATGTTTCTTCAGGGAGGGGCAGTGAATTTTCCCTTCTGCATAAAAAATTAATTTATTTTACATTTTTTAACTATTTTACATTAGCTAGAATTTTATGAAGTAATATGAATATTACTTGACTGCAAGTAGCCCTGTTTTCTCTGCCAGCTCCAGAGGGTGCGGAGCCACTGGGCTGGTGCTACCATGGGCAATAGATAGCAGAAGTAAGGGCAGGTGTTTTCTTACAGCTTGTCTTGTGTTCGCTGATAAAACCTTTAGCTCACTGTTGTCCCTCTCCCACCCCATCCCTGAGCGGGAGAAGCCAGACTCCGGCTCAGTGGTGTCCTCACCCTCTCCCATCAGACCCTTCTCTCCTGATGTGCCCTTGCCCGGGGCGGATGCTCTTGGAGGCTTTATCTGTGGGTCCCACCGGTGTGAGGTTACGGGCTACAGGTGAGACTATGGTTCCCCATTCACCCCAAGGGGTACCATGGATGAGGGCCAGCCCTCGGCTCACTTAGTGATGGAGAGCGTGGGATGCCTCCCTCAGTCACGACCTCCGGCCGGAGCGGGGTCCCGGGGCCAGAGGGGACACCGTGGCGCTGGGGCTGTGGCAGAGGGTTCTGATGATCCGCTGGGAGCCGCATCGCCATCGCCATTGCCATGGCAACCTGGAACGCGGGGGACGCGCGAGGGTCTGTCCTGCCCCCCTGGCCATCGGAGCAATCCATAAACTGAGTTCCTGAGTCCCGGGAAGGCTGGGGCACACGGCCATGGTGAGTGTGTTATGGCCCGAAGGTGGGAATGTCAGCTCCGAAGGGGATGGGCTGGCCCTTCTGCTGGAAGGCAGGAGGGACCCCAGGGCTGGAGGCTCTGTGCGCTGCTGTCCCTGAAGATGGAAACACCTCTTTGGTTTCCCTGCATTTCACGTGCCAATTCCCAAAGAGCGAGGGCAGGAGGAGGGCTGTGCTGTTGTTTATGGGATGTTCTGGAGAAACTGCCTCTGGCCTTAGTGTGTTTTGGGAAGGTGATCATACCTGCTTCATGTTCTAATGAGGGAATATTTCTTTCTCCATAGGCTGAAAATGGCAAGAGTTTGAGAGGTATGTACACTCACATGCTTTCCAATCAAGTATGTAGGAGGTTTGATCTCCTGGAAACACATGGGACAGAGGAGGAAGAACACTGGGCACAGGTGGCAGCCCTGGCTGCTGGAATGTTCCAGAATCTTCATCTAAAACCTGCATTTGAGTGCATTGTGTCCTTCCTTAACCAGAGGTGACCATCAAGGGGGTTGTGTTTACTGGGGACATATATTCCTTACTTGGGATCTTTCCCAAATCTAGGGCAGAACTTTTATTTCAGTTCTCCTTCCCTAATCCCTAGCTGCTTGGTTGGAGGCCTCTTGCAGCCCTGATACTGAAACAGTGCTTTTGGGGTTGCCCAGGGTCTCTGAAACACTTCAGGGTTAGAACTCACACACAGATCAATGGCTGCTAGTGGCCAGGACACCCTGAATAGGAAGCAGCTGGCTCACTTGGTAAAGGTACCCCATTGCTGGCTGAGTGAAACTAAATCTTTTATTCTCCTAATACTGGCTGAACCCCTGGAAGTTCTCTCTAGCCTGTCAAAGAAGGCATTACACTGATGAGGCTGGAGAGCAAACCTTTCTTCTTGGGGGGTTTCAAAAGGGCAAGCAAAGCTTGTTGAGCCTGGGAGCTTTTCTACCCCTGCTTTGTGAGCTTGGCAGCTGCAAGAGCAACATTCTTATACTCTTCCTGGAAGAGACAAGCAAGAGAGGTCACAGGCAGTTAGAGCTGGATAAGAAGAACCAAAAGAAGTCCCTGGTGAGCCCAGCCAGGGACACTGGGAAGGTCAGCAGAGGTGACAACATTCGCTTGGGAGAGCTAGATTGGTTTCTAATGCCCCTCCAAAGGAAGTGCTCTTTCTGTAGTGGTGAGTAGGGTTGCTAATGAGCTCTCTGTTAATGCAAAGGCAAAGGTGGCTGTTGCAAAGTTTCCCAGTCTGCCCTGGAGGCAGCCTAGGAGCATTTTCACTGTAGTAATGACTCAGTTGCATTTGAACGTGGTCTAATTCCAAGGAAAGAAGGTACTCCCAGCCACACTTGGGCAGCAAGTTGCTCAAGGTTTTCAAGTGAAGATGTTTCCAGCTGTGTTTTCCCAGAGGAGCAATCCCAGTGGAAACTGCAGGAAAGGATGAGGAGGGTTGCTGTCTTAGCAGACAGCTGCTCCTCTGGGTCCTGACTCAAGGCTGCTTCTCTCAACAGAGAAGGAAGAGAATCAGGACAAGGGAAAATGTGTCTTTGGACATGAATATGACGCCTCTGGGTTTGAAGACCAGACAACAAAGAATCAGCTTGTGAGGTACTGTGATCTGTGTGTGTCTGCAGCTCCATTTACTAGCCATGCTGCCCTTGCAGTGGGGTGGGCAGAGTTCCCAGGGTCCCCTCACATGCAGGGTCCCCTTGCAGACAGGTATGTGACTGCTTCTCCTTGCAGCAGGCGTGCATCCCAGAACAGTGGCAAACTGAAAGAGGACCCTCAATTCAAATCATCTCCTCCAGCCAGGCACAGCCCTGTGAGGGAGCCCAGGACTGGTTGTGACCGTCTGAGCTTGAAAGATGAGGTGTTTATGGATTTGGAGCCACAGCCTCTGGCAAAGACCAGTCCTGCTGCAGACAGACAGCCTGTTCCTGCCAAGCAGCTGCCAGCCCCTGAGGATGCAGCAGCTAGTGCCAATCCACCAAAGGAGGAGGAGGACTGGCTGAGTGCTGCCTTGGCTCGCAAGAAGGCTCAAGCCCAGGCAAAGGCCTTGGAGGTCCTGGACAAAGGGCTGGATGCCCACACTCCTGTCAGGTAAAAGCAGTCAATAGCTGCAGGTCTTCTGTCTGTTCCACATGTAGCTGCTCCATCAGGAGGACTTCTCAGAAATCTTTGGCTCAGATTTAGGAAATTAATTCTAAGCAGTGTCCTCTCTCAGGCTGGGGCTTTCTACTACTGACCCAGCCCACCATCCCATCACAGCTCTGAGCTATTTCCACCTGTTGCCAAGATTGCACACATGCCATCAGATCCCATGGAGCTGTCCTGGATCAGCACACCTCCACAAGCTCCCCCATCCCCCTTGCTCCTATCTTCATTTCCCTCCAATCCTGCTAGTTGCAAGCAAAGCACCTCCTATGGTTGAGTTCACATGGACACAAGGTCAGATTTGTGCCATCCAAATGGGACTTAGAAGTGAATTTTGGATAAACTGCCGTGTGTCATGGGCAGAGGTTTATTAGCTGGGCCTACTGCTGCCCAGGGCCAGCAAGAAGGAACACCAGTGATGGAAGTTTTGATGTGCCTGTGCTCCCTCTGAAGTCAAAAATCTGAATCCCACCTCAGCCAGCTGGGATAGGCTGTCAGCTGTGAGGCAGGAATGGGTGTTGAGGGCAAGGATCTCACCTTTCGTTCTCTCCTTGGCTTTGTCCAATTGAATGCTGTGTGCTTGAAGCCAGCCAGATGCCTCCACAAGAGCACCACAACAGTCAGCTGCCCCACAGGACAAAGAACAGAGCACAGATGGCTCCAGGTAAGACCTCCTTTGCCTTTCAGTCATCCTCCATGGGAGAAGTGTTGTGCAGAAAGTCACTGTGTGTGGGAGGAGATGAGGGAATGGGGAGGGTGAGTAGCCACCAGTGATCCCTTTGGTCTGTAACTGAAAGGGAAGGCAGCTCTGAAGAATCATTGGGCTCTTGCCTATTTGATCCTGGGGGACAGCCAAGATGTAAACTGACAAAAATGCCAGCAGCTGTTTACCTTGCCCCCCTCCCTGAGCTGTGATACTGCTAAGCATCTCTTGTGTCTCTGTGTCCATGCAGGCAGCCAGACCCTCAGCTCTGCACCATGAAAGAAGCCACAGCAGAACTGTTGGAATCTGCAAAGGCAGATCCCTCCCAAGAGTCCAGACCCCCAGGTGTGTATAGTGTGGTTTGGGTAGGGTATAGTTTGGGCAGCCTTAGGCAGAGATGGTCCCTCTGCCCTTCAAAAAGGACTCAACTAAAGGCAGGAGCCACAGCACCACCCTTGGCCATGGGAATGCTGCCCAGGCTGTGACCAGCCATCCTCAGAGCAGGCTGCCGATCTGCAGGATTGTGCCATCCCCATTTTTTGGCATAGTGGGGACATGGTGCCAGTGTGCACTGAGCTCCAGTAGTGGCCCATGGGGAGACATCAGATTCCGTTTCGGAGAGACTGAGTCAGGAATATGTCTGTGTCCACTGTCCTAATTGCTATCTGTTTGATTGCCAGATGGATATCCTACTAAAGCTTCCAGAGCTTCCCAGACTGAGGGGAGTAATTTGAAAGCCCAGAACACCTACTCACAGAACAATGAGAAGTGAGTGCCTTTCAGACACATCTTCTCACTCTTGGGGATCTCTCTTTAGTCCCCAGTTACCTCTGATGACTCTGGGAAGGGGGAATCCCAGAGCCTGAAGGTTTCCAGCAAGAGCTGAGGGCCCCTCAGCCCTGTACATCTTCCATAAATCTCCCTTGTAAGAGTTGCTTGCTAAACAGAGCAATCCCAACACTGCTATCTTTTATCCCAGTCCGTTTTTCCCTTCACTTTTCTCTGTTGTATGATGTGGCTGATATGCTGTGCCCATCTGGTATCCTCCAGCTGTCCCCAGGGTACCTTTGGCAAGCTCATCTGGGGGTTGTGCTAACTCTCAGGCTTGTGTCACAGGTGTATTCTAGAGGATGACCTCTTCAGCAAACTTGAAGAGAACTTTGAATTCCTAGAGGTGAGCCCAAATTTCAGGAGAGAACCTGCGTGTCCCAAGGGCTGGGGCTGAGGCAGATCATTACTGCCCCTGGTCTCACCCCCTTCAAGTCAGCAGTGGGGAGCAGGGAAGAGCTGTGCAGTTGTTTCTTGACAACTGAAGGGGAATTACAACTTTAACAGCAGGGGTAGCTCTAATTTAGTATTGGAATCCTCCATTTCTTATCTAGATGAGTGTCCTCACCTTAACTGGTGGCAGGATACACACTGTCTCCCAGAGAAATCACAGTCTTCTCCTTGAATATGTCCCCAAGAAGAAAGCCCAGCATGTCTGGGATAGGGGTTGCTCCTGGGGAGAAGGAACCCAGACCAGCAGTGGGGTTGGGCAGGAGAAGGATAAAGGAAGGGCTGCAGTAGGCAGTTTGCTGCTCCAACATGAGGAGGAGATGTTCTATCTGATGCTTTACCTCCTTGACAACATCTCTCTGTCCCCTAAGCTTAATGCAGCTGAGTCACATCTCCAACCTACATCAAGCTGCTTGTTAGCACTGCTTCACATCCAGGCACATGTGTCACAACTGGAAACCCAGGTGAGCCTCATTGCCTGCTGGGTGGGGGACCACAGGTGACCCAGAGGAGAAGGGGCCATGTCTGCTCCAAGTAGGATCAGGGTGACAGGGCAGATAGAAGAAACCTTGCTGTCCAGAGATGCCTACAGTTTCAAAGTGCTGCTGTGGGAACTCTGTCCCTGGGGTGGCACAAGTAGCTTCTCTCTGGGTGTCTGGCAGGTCACAACACTGGAGATAAAGCAGGAACAGCACAGGCAGTTCCAGGAGCTTCTCCAGCTGCGGCACCAGGAAGACATGGATCTCATTGCACATGCCCAGAGGTAGCAGGCTGTTGCCTGTGCTCCCCTCCTCTGTCAGGTCCTTGCCTACAGCTCTGTCCATCTCCCCTGGGGCAAGAATGCTGAGGTGCTTCCCCAGTTCACCCCTGGCAGGGACAGCCATAGAGCCATGTTAGTGTGGACCTGGTGGTGGCAGAGAGCAGCCCCATGTGGAGCCAAGGCTCACTCTCACCAACATTCCTATGGGTGACAAGAAGGAAGGGTCAATTCCACAGCCAGCACATCCCCAGCATGCTGGGGATGGCCAAGAAATCGACACTTTTTCCTTGCTGTGACCTCTTGGGCAGGAGGCAGATGAAGGTGGTGGAGGACGATCAGAAGCAGGAGGAGAGACTGAAGCAGAATGAGCAGCCAGAAGCCTGCATCCCACTGCAGAGAAAGGACACAGCCCTGGAACAGCAGCTGCCCATGTCCCAGGAGCAGGACAAGCAGCTCAAGGGTACATTTCATCAAAGTGGGTTTCATTCCTATGGGATCTACACCTGTAGACCCTCACCTCTGCTAATGAGTTCACTGGAGAGTCAGTCCAGCTCAGGCTGACAAAGCCTTACTTGCCTTTGTCACTGAACATCTTGGGGTCTCCACTTGACAGGACAGAGTTCTGGGGACATGCAGGGGGTGGTGAGCACAAGCACGTGCAGTTTTTCTGTGAATATGATGCGGATGGAGTGAGGATGTCCCAGATCATGCTGCTCACAAGCCTGCTGCTGCCTCTCCACAGAGCTCCAGGACAGGCTGTCGCAGCAGCAGAGGGATATGGCAGAGGAGCGGAGCCAATTCCAGGAGGCGATTGCCAAACTAAAGGCTGGGCTGAGAGAGCAGACTCAGCTACTGGAGCAGGTGAGCCCAGTCTGTGTTTTCTGCTCAGGTCAGTCCTCCTCTGTGGGTATGGGACATGTGTCTTGCCCACTGAAGGCCCCTGGTCTGGAGTCTTGAAATGGCATCTGTCTCTCCTCTGTGTCCAAACACAGGAGCACAGGAAGGCAATGGCATATGAAGCCAGAGTGGAATCACTGCAACATTCACTGGAGGAGCTGCAACAATTCATGAGGCAGCAGCTCTCCCTGAAGCAAGAAGAGATGGAGAGACTGAAGGTGAGGTGGGGTGGACATGGCCAGGTGCTTCTCCTGTGTTCTGTCAGCCTGTGCAGTTCTGCACTGCAGTGTGTGATGACGGAAGGAGCTGGGTGCTGGGCTGTAACCGCCCTTCATCTGTCCTCCATCTTCCTCATCCCACACGTGGTCACATGGGGAATTGCCATTCAGACAACACTGTGACATGCAGATACCAGAGGCTGCTGTGTGCCTGCATGATGCGTGCTGGTTCTTGAGGACGGAAGCCAGCTGGTGCCAGCTTTTCAATGCTGTGTGGGGTTTAATGGCAACAATGGATTAAATGTGAAAACTCCTATGACAGATGGGACTTAGGGCTTCGTCTCTGCCCCTCTTGCCATGCTCTCCAGAACACTTTGCTGAAGGAGCAGAAGTCAATTCTGCAGAAGTGCTCAGAGAAGCAAGGGAAGCTGGAGGCTGAGTGGACTGAATTCCACACCCGAGAGAAGCTGAGGGAGGAATGGCTGGAGCAGAAGATGGAGCAATCCCAGGAGATGAACCACACGCGGATTAAACTGGCCAAGGTACCAGAGTGGAGCCCCTTTCTATGGCCTCCAGCAGTACCTGGCAGGCTCCAGGGATGGGTCCTGCACACAGAGTGTGCTGCCTCCAGGTGTAAAGTCAGAGACATCACTCAGTGTGGGGAGAACCTGGTCCTTCATAAACAGCCTCCACCAGCATGTCTTAGATGTTGACTGAAGCATCAGTCATCTCTCTATCTCCTGTGCCTGTGAGGAATTTGGACAGTCAGAGCAGGTGCAGCAGACCGTCATTTTAAGTCTGCTGAGAGGAAGCCCCCAAGACAGCTAAAGCAAAACTTTCCTGTGCCATGGGCAGTTTTGCTCATGCCTGGGACTGTCAAGAGTGGATATATGGCATCAGAGCAGCCTTTTTAAGCACTAGAGGGGTGGAAAATAACCATTCAGGCCAAGTCTTTCCACTGCTGACAAACACAAGGAACAAGGTTCCTTGAGCACACCTTAGGGTGTGCAACATTGTGAGGGGCTCCATCCTTTCCAGGGAAAGAATGTGTGTGTCTATACAATCAGGGCTCTTCCAGCCTTGACCCCCAAGGGTGGATGAATGAGGGCTCTGCTCAGATACCTACTGGTGTTGCTCTGCACCCCAAACTAGCCTGCAGAAGATCAGCAAGGGCTGATCCCACTGATCAGGAGACAGAACAGCATAGGTAATGCATCTGCTTCCCCCATCCTAGGAACAGGCAGAGCTGACATTGCGGGACCACAAGCTGAGAGCCAAAGAGGAGCAGCTGAAGAAGGACAAGGAGCAGCTAGATGAGTTCTGGCACAGCCTGGAGCTAAAGAATGAGAAGGTGAACAGGGCCACGCAGCGCATCCAGAAAAAGGAGAAGGAGATCAGAAGCATAATTGAAGTAAGTGTAGCGTCTGCACTGCAATCACAGCTGTATAGAGGCTGGGAGCAAAGCTGG
>JAWWEW010000416.1:0-11652 GCA_035583185.1 Anabacerthia variegaticeps | reverse complement strand
GCCCCCCGTCCCACGTCGCGGCCCCCCTCCTTGCGCCTGTGCCCCACTCCTCATGTTCGTGCCTGCCTTCTCATGTCTGTGCCCCACTCCCCATATTTCTGCCACTCTTCCCATGTCTCTGTCCTTCTCACCATGCCTTTGCCCCCTTCCCTGTGCTTGTGCCCCCCCTCCCCAAGCCCAGGGACCCCCTTACCTGGCTCTGCCGGTCCCGCAGCTCGGGGGTCGCAGCCCCTTCTCCACGGTGCGGGGTGCGCTCTGCTCCTGGGAGGAGGGAGACCCGCATTTCCTCCCCTGCCTGAGCTCCCTTCCAGCCCCGAGAGGTCCTTTTAAAGGCTCCCGCAGGCTGGTTCGGAGCGAGCCCCGTCCCCGGGCGGGGGGACTCGCTGCTGCTCGCCCGAAACGCAGCACTTGAGCCCGCGGGCTCCTTCGGGGGCAGCGAGAAGGATCTGACATCTTCGGCACATTTGTTTTACGCTCCTGCCCCTGAGCAGAAGGGAAGACCGAGTGCCAGGGTCGCCCTCGCATCCTCCCTCTCCATGGAGAGCTGCAATCCCATGTGGGGAGGTTTTACTCCAGCTGGCTGCGAGTCAGACCCTAAAATTACTATCTAGTGCAAAGATAAGGGCTTAACATCCGGGCTGTGTTGGATTTACTCTCTCCTAAACTCCCTGGGGTTCTGCTGGGCAGTAAGAGGATAGAATGTTTTGAATTCCGAGTATTTTGAAAGGCAACAAGTGGAATAAAAGTGGTACGGAGCTCTCCCCTCTCCAGCCCGCACCCTCCCTCTGCTATCACACACACAACCATCGGTACCAGTGGCACTTAAAGGGCTTTGCTCCCTCCCTCGTGGAGCAGCGAGGGGGATCAGAGCCAGGTGGTTACAGAGCTCAGGGCTCCCCAGCCCTGCCAGACACTCATCAGCATGCACAGGGCATCGTGCCTCCTAATAATGTATATGAACTTAATCCACTGTTGAGGCTTTTCAATTAGAGACCTGTGATTGACTCAGACGTGTGAATGCAGGGAAAAAAGCGAAGGAGAGAGCTGCGTTTGGCATGTCAGTCTGTAATCCAATCTGCTGATGTATTTATGGGCATGTATTGCTAAATTGAACTACGACTCCAGCCCGCTCTCGCCATGACAATGGAGAGAGTCATCTGATAAAAATAGAGTTGGGCTGATAAACAGAAAAGAGGAGGAGATTTTGATTATCTTCCTTGAAAAAACGCCAAGCAAAATGGGAGTGCAATAGCCCCACTGGGAATACCAGCTTGAATCCAAATGGGGTTAATTTGAGAATTACCCTCGTGTATTTTATTGCCATTTAGGATACATGAAAGGCTGCTGAGAAAATACGGTGGTCCTTGAGGTTCCCTGAAGAAAACAGCGCTCTCCTTCTCAGTAAACACCCTGGCAAAAGTAGTTTCAGCAGGATCTGTGCTGTGAGAGAGGCAGGATTTTCAGAAGCTCTCAAGGCTTGTTGAATTCTTTACCCACTCGAGTCAACAGCAACGCTTCGGTGCTGAAGGAGGGAACAAAAAGACGCTCTGAGAGCACTCCCTGTTACGGTGTGAATGGTTAATGCCCCTGGGCATGGGGCAAAGGGCACCTCCAGCAGGCACGGGGTGAACACGGGAGGAAACAGCACTGCTGGCACCCAGATGTGCAGGATGGGCACACAGAGCTGCAGAGGTGTGTGGGGAGGGGGGTGGCTCACCCTTGTGCTGGGGAGGGTCAGTGTGTGGAGCACATCACACAATGGTGATGTACCAGTTGCCTTTTGTTTTTAATTCTTCTGGCTCTGTCCTTTTGGCTGCATGGAATATTTTATGGCTGGATCATCTGCACAGTTTGAACATTTTTTGTGTTGACATTCTAGAGAGGGAAGAGATCTAATATTGGCCCAAAAGCCTCAGACTGCATTATCTTGGTTTGTTCAGCTCTTCACGTGTCCTTGTGGTCAAGGAGTCCAGTGGGATCCTGGGCAGCATCAGGAAGAGCATCCCCAAAATGTCAGGGACCCACTGTGGGCCCTTCCAACCTCACCCATCCCCAGACTCACGTGAAAACCCCTTTGATGCAGCCCTAACTCAAACACAAGTGTCTTTATTTAGCCAGCCCTTGTCACATACAGAAATTCCATGTCCCAACACGCTCCCTGCATGGTGTTTTTCCTGCAGGACTGTTGAATGGTGATGGAAGTGTTGACACACGTCATGGTAGTAACCCAGTTTAAATCAGTGCATGTGTGTGACAGGGGGGAAGTGACAGCTCCAGGGAGCTGTGGGGACAGGGTCCTTGGGAAGCTCCTCCTGCCTTTTGGGAACTGCCTTGTCAAAATGCAGCTGAAGCAGAAAGGATGAGCTGGGATCAATATTTTTAGAAGGAAGGACTCCTGGGGAACTTGTGTCAGCAGCATCTCCTGGTGAACTTGGCAGACACTGAGTGGTGGTGAGGGAGGAATTAGCAGTGTGAGAAGCTCAGTGAGAGCTTTGGGTCCAAGCCTGGCTTGAACTAGAGGGAGGTGTTGAGATCCAAGGTCCTTGAGCTGGATTTCCTCTGGTTAGAAGGACTGGAGTAGCACAGCCAAGATATCTTTTAACCTCAGAACAGCAGAGAAACTGAAAAGGAGCAGGAGATGTTTGGTTTGCTCCCATTTTTGGGGGGCATTGCTTTAAAAACTGACTGTGTGCAAAGGATTAGACCCAGGATTTTCACAGCCACAAGAGGAATAAGGTCAGAGCCAAGGAAATCAGTCCTGAAACAAAGGCAAGTCTTTACCTTCACCAGGCTGGAACGAGTCCTTGGGGCTTCAAAATCTTCCCAAGTGGTGAAGGAGTGGCTTTGTTTTTAAAAATGAGAGTCTGAGGTGCTGGCACAGAGGGAAGTGTGTTCCTGGTTAAACAGATGGCTCTGGGAGATGAGTCCATTCCTCATTCCCAAACTTCCCAAAGTGCAGGACGAGTCCATTCCTCATTCCCAAACTTCCCAAAGTGCAGGATGGCAGGATCTTTCATGCCCATCCCAGAAAGATGCAGCACTTCCAGTCACGGCCAGTGAAGCTGTGGATCATCCCAAGGCTCAATCCCAGCCTTTGCCTGAAGGTTCTCCTGTGGTTTTCCCTGAGGATTTTAAACACTTTTTTCTCTCTCCCACTCAGAGAAACAGGACGTGTGCAGGGTGAGAGCTCTGGTTTATGGCTTTAAAATGAAATCCTTGGGTTTGCTGGATGACACTGGCTGCTCCTCTCTCGGAGTTCTCAACTCCAGTGGATATTTGGGCTCCGGTGTAGCCCTGAGTTATTCCTGTTGCCATAGAAATAAATGGATCTGTTTTCTGCTGCTCCCTGTTCAGGCTTCAGACCACAGTGCCCCCAGATATCCATCACGTCTGCTCCTCACGAGCCCTGGCCGTGGGGTTTGCCTTCCAATGTTTGCTCCTCCCGGGGACTCCACATGCAGCAGGAACTTTTGGTTTTCCTTTTCTTTCTTTCCTTTTTTTTTTTTTTTTTTAATGATTGGCTGCCGTTCAGCTCAAGCGTTTTCGGAGCTCGCAGAAAACAGGCTGCAGCTCAGCTTCTAACTGGAAGCCAGTTATTGCCTCCAGTTACATTCCCAGTTTGGCTGGAGCCGAATGTTTCCCCTTTGTCTGTGGAACGCGCTGAGAAAACCCAGGCGGTGGGAACCACAGAGGGGTTGAGATGTTTTCCCCTGCCTTTGTTATTCTCCTTCGGGAGGAAGGAAAATCAATGCCTTTCAAATCAGTGCATTAAAAAGCTCTCAAATGGGCTGTAATTACAGGCCCATCTGTTGTCAAATTGTTGAATCCCTGGTGGCAGAGAGGAGGGAAGATCTTCCCAGTTGGTCATTGCTGAGCAGCCCTGGGTGACTCCTGCTCTTGGAATCCTGCTGGCAGGGGCTGGGTTCCCTCATCCCTGCCTGGAGGGGACCTTGGCTTGGCTGTTTGAAGCTTGGCTGGGAAAGGAAAGAGCTTTTCTTTCCATGGCGTTCAGATCAGCTGCTCTCCATGACCACGGAGCAAACCAGGGTGATGAGAGCATGGAGCAGCAATGCTGGGAGGAAAGGCTGGGAGAGCTGGGATTGTCCAGCCCGGAGAAGAGAAGCTTTGGGGTGACCTCATTGTGGCCTTGCAGTGCCTGAAGAACCTGATAAAAAAACCTGGAGAGAGACTTTGGGCAAAGACCAGCAGTGACAGGACAAGGGGGAATGATCTCATTTCCAATGGCCAGCCTGGTGACAGCCCCAGGTGACACCAGCCCAGGGCAGGAAGGAGCCCTTGGCCCAGGCTCAGGGCTGGGGCAGCTTTATCACACTGACTGTGCTTGGACAGGCACCAAAGTGAGCTGAGAGGGAAAATATTTCTCCCTGTTATTTTGTCTCCAGGACAAAAGAGAGCTGGGATGTTTTCACTTCCATTTCCTATCCAGTTGTCAAGGCCAGGCTGGGTGGCTCTTGGAGCAACCTGGGCTAGTGGAAGGTGTCCCTGGCCATGGCAATCCTTCCCACCCCTTTCTGGGCTGCAGGATAACGTGACTGAGGCTGTTTTCTGCCTTCCTTCCCAGGGCTCTGCCAGCACTTCAGCTGCCTCCTAATGGAAAGAACTCCCAGCCTTTGGTCCTGTTTGGAAATTAAGTCTGCAGACACATCCACTTCAATTTATTGCGCTGCTCTTAATGAGAAGCAGATGCAAAAAACTGAAATATTCCAAACAATCTCCACACGCATGTGCCAATTTGGGGAACAAAATAGCCTCGTTATTAACTCCACCAGCTGAATCCAGCGCAGCTCTGAAGAGAAGCAGCCTCATTAGCAGGCTTGCTCCTGCGAGGAAGTGCTTGGGAATGGGTGGGATCCACCTTTGTGGGCTCTCTCTGGCACTTGGAGTGCCTTGCTCTGCAAAGAACAAACATTACAGGGGGTTTGATCGGCTCTAATGTCTCCTCCTTCAAATATTTCCATGAAATGCTCCATCAATACTTAGCTAATGCCAGTCCCCGGGGAGTTCTATGCCCGTTTTGCAGGCACACTCCGTGCTGTGAAGCCTCCACAGCGAGCTGATAACAGCACTGAAAAGGAGCACTCATCTCTTTCCTCGCAGGAACAAAACCCAGCTCTTTACCCCCAAAAAGTGACCAGCAAGTTTCACTTGGATATCTGTGCTTTGTACGAAACTGTGGTGTCGGAAATCAACATTTAAAAAGCATTTCTTTACTTTCTATTTACCTCTTGGCAGCACAAACCCATTAACTTTGTGTTAAATTGGAAAATCCGATTGATTTCTAGGCGGGTTTTGCTTTGATTCTGGCAACCTCATTCCTGCAGCTCTCACCTCTCCTTTTCCTGCTCCAGGGAATCCAAAACCTTCTCCTTGGATGGGCTGGGAGATAAAACTGGGCAGAGATGGATTTATTTCTGTTGTTAATGTCACACTCCAAGCCCCTCGAAATGAGATTCCTTTGGAATGCTGTATCCCAAAAGTCTCTGAACCTCCCACTTTGAAACACCCTCAGCAGTGCATGAGCTGAGTTATTCCTGCTGCTGATGCCCAGGAGGGCAGGGCTCAGTCCTCATTTTCAACACCTTTCTCATTTGGCAGCCCCTGGCACAGGTACCCAGAGAAACTGTGGCTGTCCCAGCCCTGGAAGTGCCCAAGGCCAGGTTGGAGCAGCCTGGGATAGTGGAAAATGTCCCTGCCCGTGGCAGGGGTGGCACTGGCTGAGTTTAAGGTCCCTCCCAACCCAAACCATTCCAGGATTCCATGGTTCTAAGCCAATTATCCAGGCTGCACTAATAAAGGAGTTCAGGCAGTGACATCCTCAGCCTTCATGGCACTGTGAATGTGCTGTAACACTTACTATTGCCCTGACACTGGGTGAACGAGGGTTGGCTGCTCCTGGCTCTTCCCAGGGCAATGAAATGGCTTTTTAATCTGTGTTTGCTCACTGTGGTGCCTCAGGAACACATCTGAACTTTAAGCCCTGTGTAATTCCTGCTCAGTGCCCCTCTAAGGAGCCCTTTGAGAGCCAGTCACTTGCCCTCCAGTGCTGAGAATGTGGTGAAAGGCAGAGGGAGGGGGATGAAACCCATGTAAACGGGCAGGGTTTATGCTCAGACCCTCTCTCATTTGCACTCCCCTCCTGAGAAGGTTTGTTCTCAGCTTCCCTGCAGAAAGAACCTCAGCTGGGGGGAACAGCAGGGACCATCCTACCCCGAGGAAGATGCTGGAAGGGGAGCTAATGACTCCCTCAATGAAAAGTGTAATACCTGGGCTTCTTCTCCCCCTCTCATTCTCCTCCTTGTCCCTACTGAGCTGCAGCTGAACCCCTGTGGGTGCAGCAGAGCCTCTGTGACCCAGCAGATATTTCACCCACAGCAGGCAGCACCTCTTTGCTTCTCCAGGCCAAGCCCCAAACAAGCATTAAATCAGCTTTGGGATGGCTGTGACCCTCCAGAGAAGGCTCTGTCCTGTCTGCAACCCTCTCCAAGGCTTATCCCTGTTCCTCCAGCCTCACACCCATTAAATTTCTCCCTGGCTTGGCACTGGAGAAGTCTCCCTTTAACAGAATGAGAATTACTCTTGGCAAGCAGGACTTGTTGTCAAATAGGTTTAATTTGTGGCTGGAGCCTCCTACACCAGACCACGGAGCCTCAGAACTTACATAAGAAGTTTATCTTCCTCTCTGCCCTTGTTTCCTTCTCATTATAGCACTTTATTGAAGAGCCATAGGTTGGTAATTTTACCACTGCTTATCTTTGGGCTCTTTTTAACAGATTTTTTTTTTTGCTTCCCTCCGCAGAACAAATGGCAGGGACAAGATGACAGGTTTCCCAGCGAGATTCACACGAAGTAATTGCTCGTTAAACAGTGTTTTCCTTAAATACCTCAGTGTTTGCATCCTTCAGCAGATTATTTCATCAGGTGTGGGGAGATTTATTGCAGTCATTTTACTTACCCACGTTCCTGCTTGATAAACTAGTTTCTCACAAACAGAACCAGGATAAACTCGGAGCTGCAGCTCTTGTGGAAAATCACTTTCTGCCACAGTTTGGAAGGTGGGACACGAATGAGCAGAAATCCTGCCCCTTTTTCCAGCTTTTACACCGGGCTGGTCCTTACCCTGCTTTATTTTCTGAAGGTGAAGACAAGAACTATGGAGGAGCTTCCCTGGCTCTTGGCATGTTGTGATTTGAGCATCCTGTTATTTCCATGTAGCTCTTGGGAAGGTTTGCTTCTCTTTGACAGATGGGGAAAAAAGTGCAGGGCAAATTAATTGATCTCCCCAAAGTCCCACGAGGTTTTTGTGGCTTAGCACTGCTTTTGTGTCCTCCTTGGTTGAAAACTTGGGGGGGAAATGCCCTGATATTGCAGTTCACTCGTGCAGATGAAATGCAAAGTAAAACGAGGTGGAGAATTCTGCAGTTTTCAGCTCCAAAGACTTTTACAGGAAGAAATACGTTGGAACAAGAAAGGTGATGGTCTGAACCCCTGCCCAGCTCATGGACATCCCCTGGTGTCCCAGCTGAGCCTGGGGCAAGGCAGAAGGACAGTTTGAACCCAGGGATTCAGACCCATTGGATGTTTCAGAGCAGAGAAGGTGGGGGCGATTGCCTGGACTGCAGCAACACAAAGCAAGGAGTTGCCCCAGGCAAATCCAGTCTCAGAGCTCTGTGGGGCTGGAGAATCCACCCCCTCCCTTGGCAGTTTGGGCATCACCACCACAGGACCCTCACCTGGACCTGACCTTCTCCAGGATCTGGCAAAAAGCTGAGTTCAGCCTCCTGTGTGATTCCTTTGGCTGGGCTGAATGGAATCCTCGAGGATCACAAGCTGTCCCCACTCTGCAGAGAACACACTGATATCCTGCACATCTTCCAGCTCTGATGCTTAATATTTAATTCATCCAATATGAGCAGCAGCACAAAAATATCCCTTTGGCTATTTTTACAGGCATTTTGTCCAATCTAAATTTAAAAAGCCCGAGTGCTCAGTCTTTTCCAACACTTCCATCTCATTACAAGTGGTGATATCCTGTCCCATTATGCCATCTCACTTTTCTCTCATTTGGGGCGCTTTTGGCACCATTCACTCCCCGGGGAAGGCATTTCCCTGCAGATGGGCCCCATTTCAGCCCTAGCTCTTCCTGCTGGAGACTCACCCCAGGGACTGATGGCACACACTTAAGAGCTGCCCAAGGATGAGTAAATGCTCCTCAGACGAGGAACTGCTGGAGCAGGAAGGAGCTCTAAGAAATTTGTAGATCATTAGCTTCCTTTTTATCGAACTTGGACAAGCTGTGCTCTTATTATTTCTCTTAAGCTGTCCTAAATTAATTCCTTGAGGACTTCTTTGATGGTGCCAGGTTCTGCTCAGTGGTGCCAGCAGAGGAGTGATGCCCATAAACTGAAACACAATGAGCTCCACCTCAAAATGAGGAAGAACTTCTTTCCATGGAGGCTCCAGAGCCCTGGGGAGCCTGGGCAGTGCCCACCACCCTCTGGGGGAAGAACCTTGTCCTGAGATCCCACCTGACCCTGCCCTGACACAGCTCCAGCCATTCCCTGGGTGCTGTCCCTGGTCCCCACAGCCCAGGGGGCTCCAGGAGGGGTTGGATGATGCTCTGGGGCACAGGGGGTGACTCTTGGGGATGGGGCTGAGGGTTGGACTGGGTGATCCTTGAGGGTCCTTCCAACTCAGCATGTTCTGTGGTTCTGTGACCTTCTTCCAGGGGACAAGAGAGCAGTGACCCTCCCAGGAGAGGTTCAACTTGCTCTTGTGCTCTCCACGTGGCTCCCTGAGCTGTGCTGTTGCTGTCAGTGGTTCAGGAGACAGCCCTGAGTGAGCCCATCTTGGAGGGCAGCTGGAATTGATGCCCCTCACCGTGGCCATCGATCCCATCCAGACAGCGGTGAGCGATTCTGGACAGATGAACTGATCCGTGGCAAATGCTAATTGGATTCAGGCAAAAGCCTCTTTGTCTCAGGGCCATCAGGAGACCTGGGGGAAGGGGAAGATGTCAATACTGGGGCTGGGAGTGATGGGCTTGTCAGGAAACCTCTGCCTGAAAGTATCACCCTGGGGGGCTTTGCCAGGGTGGGAAAACAAGAGCAAAAGCAGCTCCCAGCAAACCCTGCCCTGGCTCTGCAATGCCTTTGGCCTTCTGTCCTGCAGGAAACATCCACGGGGTATTTAATGAACACTCTGACATTCACAACTGATAAGAAATAAGGGGGAAAAAAATAGATTTTATTTGTGAGTTCAGTGGGATTTCAGCCTTTCAGCAAATTGCAGCCCCAGTTCCTGGGCTGTGGAGCAAAACTCACAGCATGGCCCATGTCCCTTTGCAGGGGAGGCTTCCCCAGGCTCTAACCTTGAGTCAGAGGTGTGGATCAGATTGCTGCCTGTCAGCTGAGCTATTTGTGTGCATCTCTTTGCATGGAAACCAACTTATTTTAGTCCCCACTGGCAAAGGGACAAATGGAATTAGATTCTCCCACAAGATACCATGACTTTAAAAGTGTTTAACCAAGGAAAACCCCCAACACACAAGTCAGCAGTGCTAAGTTGTCAAAAAAACCCAACAACCCCCTTGTCAGTGTATGAGTGTTATATAATGTGGAGATGTGAAGGGATGGAGGGAGGGAGGGAGGAAACAGCCTGGAAAACACAGCAAGGAAAGTCCTGTGGGTGGGAATCCAACCCAAAGGCAGATGGGAAGGTTCACAAAGAGCACCAGGATTAATATAAAACTTAAGGGACTGAGGGAAGGGGTCAGAGCAGGCTCTGAGAGCTTGAGGTGGCTGGATAAAAGTGGTTTTACTGGAGAAAGGGAAGAAAAAAATCCTTTTTGGATGTTTTTAAACCACTTGAGCTCCTTGAATGCGGCCAAGGTTTTGTCCGGTGAGTGGTGGGAAAGTTTCCCCAGGTTTTATCTTAAAAAGGAAGCAGGGAAAGGACTCTGCCTGCCCTCTCTGATTCTTCAGGGTGTTCCTTGGTGAGAATTAGTGATGTCAAGGGACTCTGGCATTGATTGATTGATTGATTGATTGATTGATGGATTGATAGATGCTGCTCTAGTGTGTGGCAGCTGCCCCAAGAACCATCTGCCTCATTCTGCTGCCACAATCAAAGCAAGGCTGAGACCTCCATGGAGTTCAGACATGAACACAGTCCTTTTTCCTCCTGAGTGATGCAAGAAGCTCTTGCACTCTGCCAGAGCTCATTCCCACGAGGAGAAGTTCTTGGATCTGCTGGAGGAGAGTGGGAACTGCACAAGATTCCACAGGTTTTTGCATTTGCTTAGGAAAGATGCCTTAACACTTGTTCTATTTTTATATGTCTGTGTCTTGGTCTCACCAGTAACCACAACAAGCAGTGCTAAAAACCCTTTCTGGGGTTCAGAAAGCACATCAAAGCCCTGGGGTTTGTATATAGGTGTAGATTTGATTGGACAATTCCATCTTTATTTATTTCCCACCTCTCTGAGAGACACTTCAAGAGCAGCTGAATGAACCTCCTTGTTTACACTTAGCAGTGTTTCCAAAATATGAACACTAGTCTTTATTGTGCTCTGGGGACTCCCTAAAGAAGCAGATGACCTTTTTGCCTCTCTTCTAATTCCTTCCAGCAGATCTGTCTTTCCCAAGTGCACTGGAGGTGGATCTCCTCGTTCTGAGAAGAGTCACCTGGGAGCTCCCAGGGGGTCATCAGGGAAAGGCCAACGTGGGCTGAGAGTGCCATAATTCAAATTCCAAGTGCTTTGGGTTCTTCTGCCCTTGGATGAACCCACTGAGCTCTTCTTGCCTGCATCAAGGACTGCCTGAGTGATACTGATAAGAGCCAGCAGAAACATTTAGCAGATATTTGCTCTGCAGATTCGAGATATGCCCATCGAGCAGCATTTGCAGCTCCCGAAGATAAAAGCAGGAGCACGGGAGTCGTTTGCAGCCATGCTCGGTGGAAGGGAAAATCAGCTCCCTTTCACATGCTAATTCCCTTTCCTTGCCTTTATTCAAGGAAGACTTTCCCATGGGATGTCGGAAACTGGTGGCAGGTGCTGAAAGGTGAAGCATGGGGACTGAAGCCACCCAGTTTAAACCAGTTAGTAACACCAGTTAAGGACTGGGGGGCTCCCACCGCTCATCTTATCCTTGAGAATCTCATCGATTGATGTGCCAGTTAATTGATGAAATGTTCCTAAGTAAATCCCTGTGTTTCCCCCAAGTCTAGAGGTGATAAAATCCAAGGAATTCCCGGGGAGGTTGGAGAGGGAGGGATTGTGCTCGAGGAGGAGAAAGGTCGCTCTCCGTGGTGCTGCAGCAGCTCTGCAAGGACCCAAAAACGCCTCTTTCGGCCCCATTTCTACCCCAGCTCCCAGAAGAGCTGCAGTTTATCTGCAGTCGGAAATCCATGTTTTCCTCTTCCAGTCTAATATCCATGTTTTCCTGTGCCAGTTTGAAATCCATGTTTTCCTGTCCTAGTCTGAAATCCATGTTTTATTGTTCCAGTCTGAAATCCAAGTTTTCCTCTTCCAGCCTGAAATCCATGTTTTATTGTTCCAGTCTGAAATCCATGTTTTCCCGTTCCAGTCTGAAATCCATGTTTTATTGTGCCAGTCTGAAATCCATGTTTTCC